>SZWC01001396.1:2133-12225 GCA_023375785.1 Penium margaritaceum | reverse complement strand
GTATAGGAGTGGTGTATCAGAGAGTGTCGCGGATAGACACTCATAATTACGACTTGTGTGTTTTCAATAACCACCGTCCATATGTATTCCATAACTGGACCCGGACAACCAGTCAGGGACCCCCCCTCCAAAGCACCTCGAGTGTATCTGGGGGTGTATTGTGGACATGCGTAGCGTTCGAGCTTGTGTATTCCACTGTTCCAGGTTGTGTATCCCACTGTTCCAGGTTGTGTATTCCACTGTTCCATGGCGAGTGTATGACGCAAGTGTAGCGTGGGGTGTATAAAAAATTTCAATCGATACGAGACATTTGAACCCTTCTGTGGTACTCTCTCTTAGTACACAAGTTTACAGATTCGATACCCCTCATGTACACACTCCAATACACCACCCCTATACACTTTCGACTTGGAGGGGGGTAGAGGGCTATCCATACCCCCGTCCATATCGAGATTGTATTGGGGTGGTGTAGCAGAGAGGGTCGAAGATAGAAACTCAGAAATACAACTTGTGTGTTTTCGATAACCACCATCCACAAACGTTCCATGAGAGGACCCCGACACCCAGTCCCCCCCCCCCAAAGCACCTCGAGTGTATCTGGGGAGTTTATTTGGGGGTGTATTGTGGAAAGACGAAGTGTTTGAACTTGTGTATTCCAATGTTTGAAATCCCATCCCCGCACTGCAACTATGGGGTTTGCTTAAAGTTTGGGGGGGTTCTCGAGAACAAGTTTGAGGTCTTACAATCACAAACTTTTAAACTGTGTAGTTTGGTTGGTTGAACCGTCGAGATCGTGCGGGTGCAGTGCCAAAAGAAGGGAACCTGCCATGCCCTGCTACCACAAGACCTTGTAGGTGCCCAGGCAAGTAAGAACATAAAGCACCAAACCCCCAGTGTAACAAAGGGTTTTGCTTATGGCTTGATGGCAAGAACTGTCAAAGGCAAATCAACTGGTCTCAACGTTCTTCCTTTTGACATTGGCGATGCCGATGTCAAGAGGGAGCGACGTCACTCTCGAAGTTGGCGAGGTTCAACTCGGAGGGCAAAGTCGCCTCGCTATCTCCTAGCGGGCATTCTTGCCCTGTACACATGGAGGCGAGTGTTTCGGATCCAAATGCCCATAGTATGAATACTGCACCCACCGGAATCAAAATACTTTAAGTGCACTTTACAGCAAAGGATGACACAAATACGTTTGGTAAGATAAAACAAGCATAACACAAACAGTGTATGAACACAAAGTCGGACACATTCAACAAGAGAATGTCTATCACCTATTCGTTGCTCGTAAGTTAGAAGTATTAGAATTTGAATATAATTTGAAAAATATGAGAAGTCGAAGGAAGTTCAATGAAGTTTCCAGGGTATTCTATATTGATGTACTTGTGTATCTAGGATGTACATGTAATCTCCAGGAAACAATCCTATCAATGGGAACTCATTTCCATGAAACATCCTCCCCATATGTTGTAGATTTGTACACTAGTTTATCAGTGTATAATTTTGGAGTGATTGACCATAAAGGCCATATCCTCACACACTCCCCCATGCACTCACTGGCTAATCCCCTCTTCCCACCCAACCTCGTCCACCTCCACTTACATTCATAACCCATTCTATTATGTACAACATTTTCCATCCATCTCCCTATGCACTCCTCCCCAGACACTCACCATATACTCAAATCCCTCCTCCCACATCCACTTGCACATCCAACTCACGACATTATGCTCTAGTGTTCATTTGCCACCCATGTCCCCATACACTCTCCCATTAACTCACCACTAGCACCCCCCCCCCCCCCCCCCCCATCCTCCACCTCCACTTGTAGTAGTAACACATGACATTGTACACTTGTATACATGCCCCACGCATTACCCCATACACTCCCCTCATGCACTCAACACACTGGGATACCCCATGTCAGAAAATTCATGTAACCTTCATGCACCATCAAGCAGAACTATACACCCACGTGACAATGTACAGAATGTCCCTGATTAACCATACCTCTGGCCAAGAGCTGGGGATTGCCACCAAGGCATCATACACCAATGACACGCACGTGAGTGCCACCACTGATGTTGCATGTCAGATCTTTGCGGCATTCCTCTGCCATAACCTCTTCCACTGCTACCTCCGCCTCCTCCATCATTGCATTTGCAATTGCTTTTGCCGCCTCCGTTGTCACAATACCCATCCTCCATACTTGCACCCCTGGTGCTGGCCAGCCCTCCATAGCCATAGTCATAGAAAAAGCTGATCTCCTTGTGGCTATCATCTCTACAATCTTCACTGTCTTCATTAGCATTGCATTGGCTCAACCACAGTTGCTGCCGTCGCCATCGCTGTGCTGGCTGCGATTTGCTCAAACCTTTTCCTATGCCAGATGCATCCTAATCAGCCACATCCATGCATGGACTCTTGAGCTCTGTATCCAGCCACTTTCCTGGTGCATCTCTGCTGCATTCTGGACATTCCACATTCCCTTAGGGTGAATGCCGTTCAAATTCAGGTGGGCTTAAGTCAATTCAAGTGTTTCTTCACCAGTGAAGTGGGTGAAATGGTGCCCAGACAATGGTAAATGTATGGATGAGCTCCAGCCAGGGATCTGACAGGAATGTGCTAAATGGCTTGCAATTGCGACTCAGGGTGTTGTGGCTGAAGACTCACATGCAAAATGTACTAGCGAAATTGCTCGGATGGTTCAAACTCATTTTTAGAATAGCGTTCCTACTGCCATTGGGGAAAAGGCAGGCAATGTGAATTGTCGAGCTGCTAGTTTGGCTTGAGATCCCTCTTCATTTCTTTCCTCCTCTATTGCATCACACCCTGAGCTCACCATGATTTTGAGTCTCTCCCGCCTCCCCTCCTTGATGATCTTGTGTTTTTCACCTCGAAGGTGAAGCTCAGTGCATGGACCGAGGGAAAAAGTCTCTAGAGACATTGGCTTCCTGTGTACCCGTCCTCCTTGCCTTTCACAACCCTCACTATTATGCCAGCACAAGAGTTTTGTGATCTAATTGCTATAGTGCCACTGAGTTCCTTATCAAGGAACTTGGTAAGTCCCGCTCATGGAAAACTTGCCGACCCTGTCGACGTGCAGACTCTTACTCCACCATTGCTCGATGGTGATTGGGTAGAGTTAGATGGCAGTTTGATTTATCATGTTTCTCATGCATGTTGATGAGAGTGCCGGGTCCTTTTGGAGTTGGTGCCTCCACCTTCTCCATGAACTTGGCGTCCTCACCATTGTCAATGGCTTCATCCCTGATCTTGCGGATCTTCTTTGCAAATTCAAGGTAGCTGAGGTCTAGCAACTTGCTGTCGTTCTTGTTTTTGACTACCCTTTCCTTGGCATTGGTGGAGTCTAGGAATTTACCTCGCACCATGCCGACCAGAGGTGGATAAACCCCATGAGTAGGGGTGTGCATTGCTCAGACATACCAGTAGACACAACTGCCTCTACTGCCTCTTCTTCTCCTGCGCCCTTGGCTTCCCCCTCATTGACCTCCATCTCCACTGTAATAACCTCAAGATCATTCTTGATCACCAGTTGTAAGAAGGACAAGGGTAAAGATAAAGGCAAGGTTCCAGTACCCTCACCCTCCTCATTGTCATCCTCAGCCTCCAAGACTGCCTTCTATTAGAATGAAGGCTCTTAAAATCCCTATATCTATGAGTGTCTCATCAATTCCAATAGCGCGTGCCTCGGCACCAACAAACATGCTCATCGGGCTCACACAGCAGGACCATCCACCTATGGCATTGCCCCAGAGTTGTCCACTTGCAAGGAATCATACTGTTGCCCATAGCATACTTCTTCTGCTCTTGCCTACACCCCCCCCCCCCCCCCCCCCCCCCCCCCCCCCTCCCCCTGTACGCCTCATTCCTCCTTGTAGGCTGTCTACACTATGCCACCGTCATTGTCCTACATTCAACTATACTAGTACATGCGGCAGCTTTCTAATTCCGTGTTTGCTCCAATGGCCTCCCCTTGACCCCCTCTTCTTTGTGCTTATGCTTTCCAATAGGAGTTCCTTCAGCACATTCTCTATCTTTATGATTTTTATGATGGTGCACTTGTGATCAGAGGTTTCAATTTTCAGTCGGATGGAGCCCTTCATGCCACATCATTTAGATCTGATTTTGCGACATTGCATGACTTATTCCATGGATCAAGCTGTGATTGTTGGACGCATTGCCTTGTAATTTGGTTACTCGTGGCCAACTTGTTTACTCCCCTTCATCTTCTGACAATCTTGCCTTCTGTCTTGTGCTTCTGTCCTTGACGGGCTTGTCTTGTGGTGTTTAGATCATTAACTCCGGCGCCACTCACCATATGACGTCCTCGTGTGAGTCCTTCATCACCATTGGCCCCATATCTTGTGCTCATGGCTTGGATCAGTTGTTGGACCAACCGGAGACTTGTTATAGTCCATTGCATTCTTTGTGCCAATACTTGAGTTTTTTTCTGTCCATCACCACTACTGACAACAGGGGCATGGAATTCTCCTTGTTGTGCAGTGTCGGAACTGTGTCCTTGAAGTTAACCGGCCACATTGTGTTGCAACGCATCAAGTGTGACAAATTTTGGTGTGTCATTTCTTCCCTCCCTCCCAACTATCTGCTACTCTAGTCCATGTTGCACCTCCCCAAGCGTCTTCTTCACCATCATCTCTGTCATGTTCACACTACATCTATCTCTGACATGCTGATTAACCTACGTGCTCTTACGCTTGATGCTACCCTTTATCCCCGCCTTGCCCCTCCGATTGTGCAGGCTAACAAAAAAATCCATAGCACTCATGGAATTCAATTTTTCTAGTTTTTTGGGGTTGATGTCATTTGACAATGTTATTTTGTTCAATGAATCTAATGTGTCACATGAGAATTCAAAATTGAAACAATGATGCTATATGCTAACAGATTGAGGTGTTTGAGGGTACATCACCTCACTATATTGCTAAACTCATGGAACGATTGAATGTGAATCAATGATTAAGGAATGCTAGAACAAATCAAAGCTCAATATTCACATGTGAATCCCAGATTTCATAGTCAGCAAATCTCAATTCATTCAATACCAAGGTAAGTAAGGTAAGATGCATTGAGCCACCTTTCATGTAAACACAGCTCGTGCTCCTCATCCCCTTTCTCTTGGTTATGATGATGTAATGGGCCCTCCGTTCCATGAATTTCTTTGTAGCCTTAGTCGCTACCTCTTGTGGCTTACAGATGAATTTTCTCAAAAGTTTGGTGTCTTTGTCCTTCGGCAGAGAAGTGATGTTGGTCCCTGTCTTTGAGTTTTGGCTTTCCCAAGCTGAACGTGCCTATTAGCTTAAACTACACACGTCTCACCTTCTGGTTCTTTTATTCGCAAAAGGTGAGTATGGATCCCATAGCTGCATGCACACCACAACTTAACGGAGTTTCTTAATGCTGGAATCCTAATGTTTGTGGTGGGATCCTCTGATTCCTTATCCCCTGCGGTCGCCTTTGAGACTAGGCAATACATGACCAGGGTCTAGAACAGGTTTCCTCATGGTCCTCTTCCTTTTCAGTTCACACCCTTCAGGCGCTCACATGAACTTTGTGCCAATCTTTATGTTTCTTATTGTTTAGGGTTGCATCACCTTTGTTTGGATTTCGGAGGATGTTTGCGTGGGTAAGCTCTCTCCTGAGGTCATCCTTGTACCTTCCTTGGGATGTCCACCATTACAAAGGCATGGAGAATCTGGGGATCAAAGCTTTGTAGTTTTTGAGACTTACAACACGCTCTTGTTTGGTTCTGTCTTCCCACGAGATCTCAATCACCTACCCCTCTTTCTCTTGCTACTCTCTCTCAGCTTGCAAGAGTTGTCCTACCGGATGCAGCCTCTGATCAGGGCTTTTCCTCACCATACTCCTACTCACACTCTCTTCAGTTCACCGAGTCCTCCTCTCAGTAATCGTACGAGTCCGACACATCTCGAGTCCTATGAGTAGACAGGATCTTCTGACTCTTTCCCTTTTTCATGTGCACGGGCACATACCTTGTCAGTGCAAGCCCCAGCCTTCTCTGTGTCATGTACCTTATGAGCACATTCAGTTATCCCTCCCATCTTGTTGCCCTTGTCTCTAGTGAATTCATCAGCACTGAACCACCTCATGTCCTCCCTCCTTGGTCCCCTTTATTTCTGTGGAGGACGTCCTTGGCTCCTTCAGTCTCTGTCTTCAGATTCCGGCAGCCGGTCTCAACCATCCTTGGCAGCCCGTCATGACCCCATATTCTTCTCCTGTTCTCACCCAGTTGATGCTCATGCTCCCGCCACGTGTTTTGATGCTCTCGGAATTTGCCACATCCGCGGTTCACCCTAGCACCATTCAAGGATAGTTGCTTGTTGTTCACAAGTTCCAGCATGCTGTTGCTTTTTCCATGACTTGTGAAGTCGCACATGCCCTCGCCGCCAGTGTAGTCTCTGCCCTAATGTCTGAACCCAACACTGTGCACCAGGAGCAAGGCGCCTTGGATGCCACTCTATGAAAAATGGAAGTGAAGGAAGAGGTGGATGCCCTTTACATGCATTACATGCAAGATATAGTTCTCTTGTAAACTGGTAGAAGGATCGTTTTTCACTCGTTGGGTGTATCACAACAAGCTCAAGCGAGATGGCTACATTGAACGCCACAAGGCTCAAATCATTGCTAAGGGTTGTTTTGGTGTCAATTTTGATGGAGACTTTTTGCCCCTTTTGCCGTTATGCAATAGTCAGTGCTCTACTCTACATTCTGGCTCAGGCGTTGTACAGTAGTCAGTGCCATACTCTACATGTTGAGATCACATCCACCTTGGGACAGGGTAATCATCGGTGCACCACCATTGATTTGGCCCTGTTTTTCCCTACCTCTGCTCCCTTTGTGGCCATCTTGTTCTATGTGGATGACCTCGTCATTGCCTCCTCGAGTCTTGGTTCAAGGCGTCAAGACCCTCTCGTAGGGGGGCTACAAGATGAAGGAACTTAGATCAGCGAAAATCTTTGAGGGCATCATGGATCTTGACTGCAACGGACAGCATGGAGTGCTATACGTTCGCCATGCTATGTATGTTGACAGCCTGGAAATGAGATTTGATCCTCCCCTTGCTTCCACCTAAAACTGCCTCCACTCGCATAATGGGTTTTATTTTTTCTAAACGCTTTGCAAAGCGTTTAACAAAAAATAAAACCCCTTGCTTCCACCTAAAACTGCCTCCACTCGCATAACTCTTGATGGCCAGAGGTTCTCTCAGTCGTTGGACCTGAAGAAGCATGTCGGATACTGTCGATGTTGCCGACCATCTCTTCATCATCTGTTGTTCAATGTACCTTACCACCACAACCTACGCTGATATAGCCTCTGATTGAACTTCTCGTCCATGTTATCCCGATGTAAGCACGGGCATTACATGTCGTCCGCAACGCCTTGACCACTGCACGTGTTAGGCCGTGCTATGGGGCACAAACCTCAATCATGGTTGCTGGCTACACCGATTGTAACTCGGCGCATGACACCAATACGCGCAATAGCACAAGCGGTTTGTCTTTTGTCTGTTCATAACTCTCCTGTTGATGTTCTCCTTGTTCACCCTCTTCGTCTAATTCGCCGTGTACGATTTTCACTTCTCTTTCTCCATTCTTTGTATATCAGAGCATGTGTGTGTATGTCGTCTACGAGTTATGGTGGAGTGATAGTTATGTTGTTGCCGACACACAATGACCTGTGGACTTTCTACACTCTCATGTCAGTGAAAGAGCCGTCCAGTCGACATGTCAACCTGTAGGCGTTTATGCAGGGGATTGATCATGAGGGGAAGCAACCGTACATGTTTGTGCACTGAAATTCTCACCCTGGTGTGATGCCAAGTGCATGCCGATCTACATTGCTATAATGCCGTGGTTGCTGGCACATCGTTCCTATTCAAGTTTGCTTGTTTGGGATCACTCAGATGCTGCCGCGTGTCTTTTGGTGGTTTCAGATTGACCAGGGACCCCCAGTGTATGGGTCAGGCTGCCAAAGTTCTTTCTGCAGCTGAGTGTGCATCGGTCAAATCGTAAGGCTCGTTAGACCTTGGTTTGCATGGCTCACACGCCCCACCCGGAGCAAGGTCGCCGCTTGTTTGGTGGCGGACAAGCTGATCACCTTTGAAGTCCCAGAAACCCACCATTTCTTGTTCCACACATTCTTCGTGTTGTGGCTGCCCGCCCAGCCCACCTCTTTGTGAGTTGCTCACCATCCGCACTCGAACTCATACAGGCTCTGATGAAGGGTGATCCATGGGTTACATATGGGTCGTATTGCAAGTCATCTGTTTGCCCCCAACCTCGTCCACGACTTGCATGGGCATGGACAGATGCCAAGGAGGCGTGGAAACAGCATGAACAAGAGCACGAACAGATGAACTGCGGAACAGATGGAGCATGCGACATGGCTCAACATGTACCCAGCTGCTGAGAGCTACAGGTTGGTGATGTGGGTTCGACATGTATTTCTTGGACAGCTCGCAAAACATCTTACACATGTTTCCACTCAGTTGCTGAGAGTCCAGGCTCGTTACGCGAGGTGAAGAGAGTTGTCTTAAAAAACCGAAGTACCGTGACCAAATAGAGACTTCTCGCTCACAAACCACAAATAGAAACCACAAATGCTATGGTTGGCAAAGGTAAGCATTGTTCTCCTTTACAAGTCCTAGCTGACAGGGGCGCAAGGCTTGTGTGTCGGGACCAATAGCAAGAGCCTTTACTGTGAGCTAGCTACACGAGGGTGCCACGCGACAAGTTGTACCTCTACTCATTCACAACACTTCCCACGTCTCGCCGAGGGCCACCTCCCACACCTTTACGCCTGTCACCCCTGTAGGGGCCCCTTGATCCTCCACCATGGGCACTCTCGCGGCCGTCGAGGCCATCATGACCGCCCCACCCATCGTCCCTACCTCCACGCATGGACCCATACTGCCCTCCCCCGTCCATTCCAGCATACCCGGCGTTTCCTCCTCCCCCTACTCCTCTCCGCTCAGAACCCCCACCCATCATGCCGTGGCCTCCCCCCATGGACAAAAACCCCGGCCCTCCCCCACCACCGCCACGAAAGCGGGGGCCCGGGTAGTGACCTGGGCCTCCATTGAACCCGGGGCCCACGCTTGGACGCTGGAAGTGGTCAGCTCCAATTGCAAACCCGGGAATGCCTCCAGCGTGGCCGCCGTCGAAGCCTCCTCCTCTCGTGGGTCCTGAGAAATGGTCCCCACCCGGATCTCCCATTGGCATCCCGAACGTCAGATCACCCCCGCTGCCCCTTGGCATGCCCCCGTACCCAGCTGGCCCTTTCCCGGGCCTGGTTCTCCTGCGACTTGAACCCGGGTCTTCGGATCCAGATCCAGATTCGTGCATGTTCTGAAACTCTCGCTTGACCCTGGAGTGGCCAGAGGCAGCACGTGAGCGTGCGCCACCGTCTTCGGGTTCCTCCGTATCCTCCTCCTCCCCCTCCTCGCCGTCTTCCTCCAACTCCTCCTCCTCCTCCTCCTCCACCTCCTCCACTTCCTCAATTTCCTCAATCTCTTCTACCTCTTCCTCGACCTCCTCTGCGCCGTCATCCGGCCCTGAGGAGGGCTTCTCGCTGGTTTCCCTCGCACTCCTGCTCGCGCTTCCTTCCCTTTCCCTGCTGCTTTCACGAGCAGCATCCTCCTCTCTCCGTCTTTCCCCCTCTCGTGCAACGGCCTGCAATCATGGAAGAACAGAGGTGGTGCCATGGGCGGGAAAAGAAAAGAAAAAAAACCAATGCAGAAAAGAGGAGAAACCTTGCTGCAAGAGAAGGGCGACAGGCGGAGAGAATGGGGAACATACACACTGAGGGAAAGAGGAAGAAAAAAAGACGGGGGGAGCGTACAAGAGCGAACGCGGCGGAAAGACCATGATGATGAGGTGTGAATGGGGGTTAAATGGAAGGGGCGAGGAGACTAGCAAAGGAAGTATGAGGGCAAAGAGGGGGTGGTGGGGAGGTGGAGGAGGCGGAGGAGGAGGAATACGAGGAGGAATATGAGGAGGAGGAGGAGGAGGAGGAGGAGGAGGAGAAGGA
>SZWC01001395.1:259211-292519 GCA_023375785.1 Penium margaritaceum | reverse complement strand
GAGAGAGAGAGAGAGAGAGAGAGAGAGAGAGAGAGAGAGAGAGAGAGAGAGAGAGAGAGAGAGAGGAAAGAGAGAGCCCATACTTTCATCAACGAATGGCCGCTACGGACTCTATGGCTCGGTCCATGTCCACGGCTCCCATGGCTCGGGACAGTTGGGCGGCCTGCTACTGGGCATGGGCACTCCCACGTTCCAAGCCATGTGCTCCGGAGTCACAGGAGCTTGGGCCCATGGTGGTTCTACATATCCCAACTCTCGGTGGCATGCTACATTGCGGTCGCACCGCTCCTTCAATGCGACCCATACCCGATGTGCTGCCCGGGGGTCCGCTACGGGAGTACCCCATCCATGATGCTCCGGGCCATTTGGACGGATGTCGTTCTCCATGTCCAGTGCACGTGTTAGTCAAAGTTGGACACTAGGAGTACACTAAGCGCACAGTACTCTCGGGGAAGCACCTAAAATACACACTGTACTACCGGTTCATCATGCGAACCGATAGAAAAAGCGGTTCATTTGATGAACCTGTTCGCTTGAGCCTGAGTGTACGTCGGCACATGCCGCCGACATCGGGTGAAGGTCAGCACGGCGTCGGCAACTTCCACCGTGAACAACATGTCATTGGCGGTGGCCGCGTCCATTCGGCGACCATTCATTGGCGATAAAAATGTCCTGTACCGAGCGACGTGCAGACGTCGTGTACAACGCGACGATATCCGCCCACATGCATGGCTCCAGCTTGTGCAAAATTACCGCCGCCGAACGGTAAAGGAAAAAACAAAGCGGAGGCTTCCAAGCCAGGCTGGCAACATGCGAGGTTTCTTTACGACATGCAAGTTCATCAAGACTGAATACTTCCATGAAATAGTGGGTATAGTAGACATAAATTTTGATTTCGACACGCACAATTAAAACTATGGGCACCGCAGTAATTTCGATTCCGACTATGGACACCGCATGCGTGTCGTTTTCGACTTTGGACACCGCATGCGTGTCTCTTTCGACTATGGGCACCACGGATCTATCGACCGAAACGATAGACTCCAGAGTATTTACGCCCTTGGCTATATTTTCCAACAATCGATTGATTACCGCCTTTTACCCCGTCATCATCGAACAGCAAAACGTGATGTGCATGATGCCGAAGTGTGTTGCCGTTCGCAGGGTCGAGCTCTAGATTGTTGGGGTCGTTATTTTTATGCCGAACGGAGTGTAGATGGTAAACAGGTAGTACTTATGAGGCAGAACACGGTTTGAGGATTTGGGATACTTGAGCAATTTATAATTTGCGGTAAGTGTACTTCGATGAAAAGTGTCAAAATGATCAAACACATACATACGAGTGTCGAGCTACAAATGAGACGTAGTTGGGGTTGTCTAGTCGATTGTTGATCGAGAATCTATGCCAAGGTATTGAGGGGCTTTGAAGATCGACGGCGAAGATGCAATATGCATCTTTATAAATCTTGATATTTCTCGATGTGTCAAGAAGTCGACCAAAATTTCATGACACTTCTTTCCAAAATTCTCAAAGTTTGTTGAAGTTGTCAGGAAGTACGAGAAGGATAATCGGAGGGTGCGGGCAGTTGGCCGAATTTCCCTCGACTATTGTAGTGAAAATCTAGGTTTCGCTTTGTGGTGGGCTATTTGTGTAGACAGAAACACCCACTCGGAAGGATTAGGGACTCGTGTATGTCTGGTAAATAGCATCTTCCACCCCTTTTAGTCACAACGTCCCGGCGCCCGCATAGATGTGGCCCAATGATGGCGGTAGTATCCGTCAATCAGATGATCAACGTTGCGGAGGTTGTCATAGGGTTCATAAATGTTATGAGTGGAGTCATAGCTGTGCCAGTTGACAAGATATTTTTTTGTTTTGCCACAGCGTTGATGGCCGAGAATATCATCAATGACGTACTTTGTGTCCTTGTCCACTTGTACAAGACGAGGAATAGGTACATCCCTGTGGGAGAAGTTCTCTCTGGGATCCTTGTAGTGCTTAAGTCTGCTCATATGGAACACCGGGTGAACTTACATAGTGTCGAGGAGTTTGAGTCGTGCAACCACAGGGGTTTGCATGCGCTTGATCTCAAACGGTCCCAACCATCGGGATTTGAGCTTCGAACTGTGGGCTTCGCGGAGTTTGATGCTAACTGAGCTGAGGAGAACCTTATCGCCTGTAGTGAAGACAACGTCTCTGCAATGTCGGTCAGATGCTTGCTTCATTTTCACTTGTGTCTTTGCAAGTGTGTGTCGTATTTTATCCCAGATGGTGGAGAAGTCGTGGTGTTTGAAATCAACCATGAGGATGTTGCTCTGCCTGTGAAGTCCGCCGGGTGTGGTCGAAAGTTTGCCAAACACCACTTTGAACGGAGCTTTACCCATTGCAGTGGAGATTGCCAGGTTTAGAGTTTTGCTGCCCAATCTATTCTATGTGGTTTGCATACTGTTTGGAGGATTTGTTCGATTGTCTGATTGGTCCGCTCGGTTTGGCTGTCGGTTTGAGGGTGGAATGCCGTTGAAAGCTGGATCCAACTGCCGTAAGGAGTCATCAGTTCGCGCCAAAAATGACTCGTGAATTGACCGTCTCTGTCGCTCATGATGGTTCTCGGCACGATGTGTAGTCGCACGATGTTGTTGAGAAACAACAGTGCTGTTCCTTTGGCGGTGATGGTGGTCGTTGTCGGAATAAAGTGAGACATTTTGAAAAAACCTGTCAACAACCACGAGGATTGCGACAAATCCCTCTTGTGTGACTGGTAATCCTGTGATGAAATCCATGGAGATGTCGGTTCATGGTTCCGTCGGGATGGGGAGTGGCTGTAGGATTCCAGGTGGTCGTGTGCAACATGATTTTTCTTGCTGATACATGTCACATGATTTGTAGAAGTTGGCCACATCGCATTGCATCTTGTCCCACCAGTAGTGATTCGCTAGTTTCTTCAGCATCTTTTCTTCTTCAAAATTTCAACCTGGACCGGTGTCGTGGCACTTCTCGAGCAACATGCAGTGGAGTTCCTCCTCAAGGGAAACGACCACCTGGTGAGTGAATCGTCGCCACCATTAGGGTACGTCTTACCAGAATTTTGCCTTGTCATATCCGCCATGCTGGCCGTAGCCACGTGTGAAAACCTTCTCGCGATACGAACCTCGTTGAAGTTTAAGTTTTGCTGCCTCAGCCATCAGATCTGGTCGGCTGAGCGTGTCTGCTAAGTTGGTTTTGCCCGGTCGATGCTCAATATCACAGTCGAACACAGATTCGAGGAACTCCATCCATCGGGTTTGACGTCGACTGAGGTTCGACTGCGTCTTCAGATATTTCAGTGCATGTTGGTCTGTACGTACGATGCATCGGCGGCTTTCAAAATTAGCACCGCCATGTCTTAAATGCGTGTAGAACTGCCATCATCTCCTTCTTGTGTATAGCGTAGTTGAGTTCCGGTCTACACAACTATCGAGACATATACGTGACCGGTTGTTCTTCGCTGCCATGATCTTGTAGGAAATCCGCACCAATGGCTTGGTCGGAGGCGTCCATAGCCATGACATAGTCGATTGTTGGATCGGCTAATCGTAGGGCTTGCGCCAAGGTCAGAGTGTTTCGCATTGTGGTGAACGCTTCTTGTTTACTATCCCCAAATCGCCACTCATTTTATTTTCAAATGAGATCGGAGAGAGGCGCTGACACTCGGACGTAATCCCGTATTAATCACCTATAGCAATTGCAGTAGCCGAGAAACACTTGAACGTCTCGGATGTTGGTTGGTATCGGCTAATCAGCAACTGCTGCCTCTTTTTTCAGATCTATGGTGATCCGTCCGCCGTTGATGACGTGACCTATAAAATTGATCAAATGGTGACTGAAGATGCATTTTAAGAGTCTTTTGAAAAGCATCTCTGTTTGTAAAACTTCGAGAACTTTTCGAAGATGTCCATCGTGTTCCTCCGGGGTGCGGTTATCAGAAACTGGGGTGCGGTTCCAACGTGGCCCGACGGGTCCTCCGTGCTCACGGCTATGTTCTGTGCGGGTGGTTCTGAGTCTAAGCGTGAGCTTTCTGGTCGCCTCACGCTATGTTTCTGGCAATTTGAAGACAAATGTGAGACAGTCACTTTTGCGAAGGGAAGAACGCAATTTTAAATTAGTTTTTTAACATGGATATGATCTGAACATTTATAGGGCTAGTCATGAGCTCTCCAACGCACCAAACCGTGCACGATTCGGATAACCGTAGCTCCCGCTACGTTAGTCGAAGCGCAGTACCCCAAACCAGCCGCTCAGTTGGCGGCGCGCACCACGTCGCCGGCCGAAGCGCCCTCACACATCAAGGACCCATCAAAACGCCATTCCGGAGGCGCAGATGGCCCTACACATAGTAGCGGTGCCCCTTGTGCCTTTGGGGTCTGTTTCGATGAGTTGATCATTGAGTTTGGTGATGGGGATTGATGTGGGTCGAAACCTGTTCGCGGACATGCAGTCGGAATTTTGACGAAGTCCCCGAGTAACAAACTGTACTACTGAGTTTCGGACTCCGAGCCAGGATTTTGGCTAAGTCCCTCAGTAACAAACTGCACTCCTGAAATCCGGCGGATCATTCACCGGACGCCTCGGCAGATCTTCCGGAGCAAAATCCCCAGATGGCATTTTGTTACTCGTTCCGGTCAATTATTCACCGGAAGTCGAACCGTGGCCGGCTCCCAAAACTACCGAGCACACCCCAACTTTGGAAGCCCATATCTCCCTGATTACTAGTCCGATTCCGGTGAAACAACTTCCACCAGATTGAGCGACTCGTCAAATTTCAGGGAAAATCCTCCATTTTAGGATCCGAGTAATCATTGAGTCACCAGATCCGTCGACGAGGGATTTCCTCTCTCTGGCGGCTCGTCGGCGCCTCCCAGCGCCACACTTGGGCATGCAAAGGGGCAAATCTACAACATTCTCCCCCTTGCACTGCCATGCCCGCTGCTCCTGCCTGCTCTCACTCATCTTCCGCTGCGCCCTCCAGCCCATCATAGCTGGTCATCCCAAGTCCGGCCACGCTCAATGCGTGCCGGTCTACGGGTTGCGCTTTGGTCAAGCAATCCACAAGCATGTTGTGCGTGCTGTAGTATTGCAGCACCACCTGCCCCTTTTCAACCATGTCTCATGCGCAATGATAACGCACGTCAATGTGCTGCATCCTCTTGTGCTGCGTCGGGTTGTTGGTCAGCGAGATGGAGCCAGTGTTGTCCTCTTGAACCACCGTAGGCTCCTGTTGCGGCACGCCCAGCTCCCCCAACAACCTGCGGAGCCACACCGCCTCCTTGACCGCCTCGGCCAGCATGATGTACTCCACTTCCACTGTGGAGGTGGCGATGCAGTCTTGCTTTCTGCTACACCACGAGACCGCTGCACCAACGAGGAAGAACACGTAGCCGAATGTGGACTTCCGCTTGTCCACATTGCCAGCGTAGTCTGGATCCGTGTAGCAGACCAGACGCAAAGGGTCCGCCCGCCCCTTGCCGTCGAACCTCAAGCGCGCATGCCGCGTCGCCTGCAGGTAGCGGAGGATGCGCTTGACCGTGTGCCAGTGTAGTGGCCCTGGATCGGCCACGTACCTGCTCACTTGGCCCACGGCGTAGGCCAGGTCCGGTCGAGTTGCCACCATGGCGTACATGAGGTTGCCCACTGTCGATTGGTAGGGCACCCCTGCCATATCCTCCCGCTCTTCTTTTTGTCTGCGGCACCATTGCCGCACTCAGTTTACAGGTCATGGAGACCGGACTGCCAACTGGTTTGCAGTCCTCCATGCCGTATCGCTTCAGCACCTCGGGCATGTATTTGGCCTGCCCCAGCTCAAGCGTGCGCGCCCTCCGGTTTCGCGTGATGCACACCCCGAGGTAGTACTCCAGCTCCCCCATGTCCGACATCTCGAATCTGCTGCTCAGCTACTCTTTCAGCCGCTGTAGGCTCGGCAGATCCGTCGAGCACAAAATCAGGTCGTCCACGTAGAGTGCGACAATATGATGGAGCTGTTTGTCACGCCGTACGTACACGCTGTGATCCGATTCACAACGCTTGAAGCCGAGTTGTACCATGAAGCTGTCCATCTGTTGGTACCAGCATCTGGGCGATTGTTTTAGCCCGTACAAGGACTTCCGCAGCTTGCACACCTTGCCCTCCGGCGCCTCCACCCCCTCCGGCACCTCCATGTAGATCTCTTTGTCTATGATGTCGTTGAGGAAGGCCATCTTTACGTCCATTTGGTGGATCGCCCAGATGCTTGTGAACTTGGCGACGGGAGCAAACGTCTCATCGTAGTGCTGCCCCTTACGCTGTGCGTAACCTTTTGCCTTTTGCCTTTTGTCAACAACACCTTCCTTTGTGAACTTGGGCTTAAAGACCCACTTTGAGCCGATGACCTTGGCATCTTCCAGCCTGTCAACAAGCTCCCACGTATCGTTTTCCGTGATGGACGCCAGCTCTGACTTGATGGCTGCGTCCCATTGATCCCCTTCGGATCGTGCAAGCACCTCTTGCATGGTAGTCGGCTCCGTTGATGCAGCCAGCATGCACAGCTTCATGCCGATCCATCGACCGGTGCTTGCGTCGAAGCGATTCCCCACTTTCCGCTGCCTCCCACTGCGGCGTGGCAGTTTTGGTGGCGCATCGTCGCTCTACTGCGATCCCTCCGACTCTGCACGCTCCGGTTCATCATCGACCGGATGGCTCCCCGAGGATCTCTCCCGCTCCGGCGAAACATCGCCTGGACGGATGACGCGTCCAGTGGATTTTCCACCGACGCCCGTTGCACACTCTGCCGGGAGTGCACGCCTTGGCACCCTTGGTGCCTCATCCGCCAGATCCTTCCGGTGGATCTCCTCATCAGCTTGATCATCATTGGAGTCCTCCACTTCGGCTGCCACCACTGATGTCGCATCCTCAACTTTGGCGTCCGCCGGCTCCTTCTCATAGTCAAGGAGCTGGAACCACTCTCCCGTCTTTGGGGAGTCCACCACGCCCACGTCGTCGCTGCTGATGTAGCTCTGCTACTCGTGAAACTCGACGTCTCGGCTGCGGACTACCTCCCCCTTGCGCATGTCGTAAAGCCTGTATGCCTTATGCGCGCTCTCATAGCCAAGGAAGAGATACGAATTTGCCCGTGGCTTCAGCTTGCTGTCGCGCCTTTGTGCAGCCTGTAACACCGCGTGCGCCTTGCACCCGAATACTTTCAGGTGTGCCACACTTGGTTTGCACCCGCTCCAAACCTCCTGCGGCGTCTTCCAACCGCTCTTCCCCTTCAGCACCGCTGTAGGAGTGAGGTTGATGGTGTAGCTCGCCGTACGCACAGCTTCCGCCCAGAAGCTTCGCGACAATTCCGCATCCACTAACATGGTCCGTACCATGTTCAGCAGCGTCTGGTTCGCCTGCTCCGCCACGCCATTTGACTGAGGCGAATACGGTGTAGTTTGTTGCTATTTTATGCCCTGCTGTGTCATCCACCCGCTACAGCCCACGTACTCTCCGCCGTTGTCGCTGCATAGCGTTCTGACCTTCCGGCCAGTCTGCCTCTCCACCGCAGCGACATACTCCTTCAGCCGGTCCAGGTATTCACCTTTCTGCTTCATGAAATACACGAAGAGCTTTGTGCTGTAGTCATCTATGAAGGTGATGAAGTAACGTGCACTGCTCTTTGATGCCGTCTTGAATGGTCTGCACACATCGCTGTGCACGACGTCCAGCAGGTCCGAGGCGCGATTCACGTTCTTGTTGAACGGTTTGCGCCGTGCCTTGCCCAAAATGCAAGGCTCGTTTTTTTTGTGCTTTGTTGCATCTGTCACCTCTTCAGCACCGTCGATGACGAGGCCGCGTACCAGCTCGCGCTTCGCCATCTCCTTCACGACTGCGGGTGATGAATGTCCCAGTCGTCGGTGCCAGAGCTCGAGATCAGCTCCCCCTCCCTTGGCTAGGTTGACGGTGCGTTCCTACGAGTCTACTGAATCTGTCGCCGCGTGGATCACCTTGGTCTCCACGATGTAGAGGCCTCCCTCGCGCTTAGCTTCCAGCACGGTCTCGCCGCCATCGTCCTTCCGCACGACTGCCCCTCTTCTCCTGAAGAGCACCTCGTACCCCTTGTCCGTCAAGCGGCTGACACTTAGGATGTGAGCCAAGCCAGGTACGTGCTGCACGTTCTTGATCACGCGCTGCACCCGCTTCCCACCAACCACCACCTCCACGTCCACGTCTCCTTGGCCAGCCACCGGCTCGACCTTGTCGTTCGCGACCACCATGGACTTGCTGGACTTAGTGTAGTTGATGAACCCGACCTTCTCGACCTGGGTGTGCTCTTCGGCTCCGGAGTCAAGGCACCGCCGGTTAGCCTTCTTGAGGTAGTGGTTCTGAGTGCCGTGGAGGAGCGCACTCTTGCCTTTGGGGTCCTTGCCGCCGGCCTTTGCCTCCTCGGTGTACTCATGGATCCAGTGGCCCTCCTTGTCGCAGTTGCGGCACGCATCCTTCTTGGCGCCCTTCTTGCCGCCACCATGTCCGCCACCTCCCTTGCCCCCACTTCTGCCACCACGCGTTTTGGTGACGAGGGTCGATGAGAAAGACGAGGACTCCCCGCAGCTCCGTCGCTGTGCCTCGTTGCGGATGTACTCTGCGACCGCGCCATAGGTGAGTTTGTCCTCTGCCCATCCTCCCAAGAATGTGATGAGAGGACTCCAACTGTCAGGAAGGGCCATCAGGAGGGCCATCTCCTGCAGCTGCATGTCGATCTTCCACTCCACGTCGTTGCACTGTGAGGTGAGCGACTCGATCTGCTGCATGGCGGTGATAAAATCATCTCACTCCTCGATTCTCACCGTAAGGAGTCGCTTCACTGCAAAGATTTTATTTGCCAACGACTTGGATTGATGGATGGTGCAGAGTTTTTGGCAAGCCTCGTCTGCCAGCTTGCAGCCTTGGAAGTAGCCCCACTGCGACTCAGCCGTTCCGGACACCAGTAGCATGAGCGCCTCTGTGTTCTTCTTTGCGAAGGCCTCCTTCTGCACTTCCGTCGCTGTCGTTTCGTCGAGGACTTCGGTTCCCAACATGACCTGCAGTACACCCTTATGCGCGAGGTGGATCTCGAAGTGCCACCTCCATAGCCCAAAGCCAGGGCCGTCCGCATACTGTTGGATGGCCTGCGTCTCCTTCTGCGCCATTGCACAGTCTTCAACTCCGGGACCTCAGAGTTTGACAGCGATGTCGTCCCCGATGACAATCCCGTCCGCCGCGAAAGCCGTGAGTGTTGTGTAGCCGGTCAGGGCCGTGGGCCAATAACCCTTTGTCAGAAACCGGGGTGCGGTTCCAACGTGGCCCGACGGGTCCTCCATGCTCACGAATATGTTCTGTGCGGGTGGTTCTGAGTCTAAGCGTGAGCTTTCTGGTCGCCTCACGCTATGTTTCTGGCAGTTTGAAGACAAATGTGAGACAGTTAATTTTGCGAAGGGAAGAACAAAATTTTGCATTAGTTTATGAACATGGACATTATCTGAACATTTGTAGGGCTAGTCATGAGCTTTCCAACGCACCAAACCGTGCGCGATTCGGATAACCGTAGCTCCCGCTATGTTAGTCGAAGTGCAGCACCCCAAACCAGCCGCTCAGTTGGCGGCGCGCACCACGTCGCCCGCCGAAGCGCCCTCACACATCAAGGACCCATCAAAACGCCATTCCGGATGGCCCTTCACGAAGTGGCGGTGCCCCTTGCGCCTTTGGGGTCTGTTTCGATGAGTTGATCATCGAGTTTGGTGATGGGGATTGATGTGGGTCGAAACCTGTTTGCGGACCTGCAGTCGGAATTTTGACGAAGTCCCCGAGTAACAAACTGTACTTCTGAGTTTCGGACTCATAGCCAGGATTTTGGCCAAGTCCCTCAGTAACAAACTGCACTCCTGAAATCCAGCGGATCATCCACCGGACGCCTCGGCAGATCTTCCGGAGCAAAATTCCCAGATGGCATTTTGTTACTCGTTCCGGTCAATTATTCACCGGAAGTCGAACCGCGGCCGGCTCCCAGAACTACCGCGCACACCCCAACTTTGGAAGCCCATATCTCCCTCATTACTAGTCCGATTCCGGTGAAACAACTTCCATCGGATTTAGCGACTTGTCGAATTTCAGGGGCAATCCTCCACTTAAGGATCCGAGCAAACATCAAGTCGCCAGATCCGTCGACGAGGAATTTCCTCTCTCTGGCGGCTCGTCGGCGCCTCCCGGCGCCGCACTTGGGCATGCAGAGGGGCAAATCTACAACAGCGGTTCTACACCAGGATGTTGTTGAGGTATACCATGACAAAAGTTTCAAGATTCGAGCAAAAAACGTTTTTCATCACCGCCATGAATGCTGCCGGGGTATTCGTGAGTCCAAATGGCATGACGGTGTACTCAACATGCCCCTATTTTGAATACTGTATTCTCAATTCCAGCATCTGCCATGCAGATGTGGTGATAACCACTGCGTAGGTCAGTTTTGGTGAAAATTTGAGCTCCTCGGAGCTGGTTAAAAAGTTCTTCGGCTCAGAGAAGAGGGTAGCGGTTTTTGATGGTAGCGTCGTTCAACGGCCGGTAGTCCTCGCACATTTACATCTCACCAGTTTCTTTTTCACAAATATTACTGGTACAGCGTATGGTGACCTAGATGGATGGATGAACCCTTGACCGAGCAAGTCGTCGAGTTGCCTTTTCAGCTTGGTCAGCTCATGGTCGCTCATCTGAAAAACCCCTCAAACTGTGGGTCGGCTTCCCGGTTTCAGTTTGATGCGATGGTCGATGTCTCGCTGAGGTGGTTGAGTTTTTAGGATTTCATCGGAGAAGACTTTCGCAATTTCCTCTTGGATGAGAGGTGTGAACTCTTTGGGAAACATCACGAACTTCGTTGATGCGGATGAGGCCAATGAGGCTGATGAGCTTCTTGAGGCCGATGAGTCAGCTACTGCCACTTCCGTTTCCTCAATTAGTTCGAGATGTACGAGCCACGTACGATCCCCTCGTCCGATACAATGGTTGGCCATGTTGAGTGGTATCGCCTGCATAGGTTGCCGCTTCCTGGTCGCTATGACTTCCTTTGCTGCTTCCACCTCTACTACTTCCACTGTCGTATTCCGTCCCATGCGCGGAAGTTTTCACTTGGCACCGTTGATTTCCATGTAGACGTCGCTAGTATTCCAGTCAACCTGTGGATTGTGTTGGTATAGAAAATCTCGTCCGAGAATGATTTTGTGGTCACTCATTGGACATGAACTCCAATCCGTTACATCCCGCAAATCTCCCACTTGAAGTTGTAGTGGTTCTTAGAGTCTCCGTATCTATAATATTTTGTTGACGGTTTTCCCTTCAAACACCCCTGGTTCGGTCTGCAAACACAGCTTCTGAACCATCTTGTTGCTTATGAATCTGTGGGTCCCTCCATCCAATAGTGCTAGTACTATTCTGCGACTCTTGCAACCTCGGAATTGTACTTTTAGGAGTATCACAAGTTGGTCGTCCTCGTACCCCTCGTCGAACTTTGCGATGTCAGACACCCTCTACAATGTCGTGAGCCATTAAGATGGGTGATCGTTTGGTGTAGATCGCTCCTTTAAGACAAGAGTCGCACCTTTCACTCCTGCCCATTACCGTTTCCTGACTTACTTTTCTGCTTGCGTTGGCAGTGTCAAGCAATATGCCCGATTTCTCCGTACTTGTAGCAGCTGTGTGTATCTCTCTAGTCGACAGCCTCCACTTCTACCAAAGTCGAGGAGTCCCCCGACTAGCCTTTTTTGTTCCCACGATAATTGTCGTTCAGAGTTCACCAATCGTAGGTTTCCTATACCTGAGTATTGTAGTCGGCGTTGTCAATCCTTTCTGCTGCTGTAATCATCTGTATTAAGTCATTTTGGATGCCAAAAATGGCAATCGCTTGCCGGATGTCTTGCTTGAGGCCGTTGTTGTAGTGAAAACAGAGTTTGTCGCGAATGATGTTTGCACTGGTGATGATCTCGCAGAATCTCCGCATGTACACTGCCACGCTCGACTGTTGACAGAGACGCTGGAGCTTGTACCGAGTGTCGGAATTCTCCTTCAGCCGTCCAAAAGGTGCAAGCATTGTGCGTGGGATTTCACTCCAATCGTTTGGTGGCGTGAGCGTGTCTTGCCATTGCAGCTCGATTTGCTCCAAGGGTAGAGTGCCTGCGGTCAGCGATATGAAACGGGCGCCGTTGCCCGTCGATGAGGCCCCGCCAGTCTCCTGCTACCGTTGGATGGCCTTTAGATCGGACCACCAACTTTGTGCCGTGCCACGGCCGCGGCCGCGGGGTCAGTTTTCTTCTGATCGTCCTTGACCCCAACAGTGGTGAAGTGCACCTCCAAGCTCGTCAGCCACATCCGAACCGTCGGTCCTTTGGAATTTGCAGGATCGAACGGTTTGGGAGGGGCCGGATGAATCTTGGGTTCGCTCGAGAATTGGGTGTTTCTTTCGATGAGCACCACTTCTCATAAACTTGCATTGAAAAAAGACTCATTCGTGCCATTGAGCTATTGGAGCAGATGGCTGCTGATCCCCTTGAGAGTGAAGATATAGCTCTCCAGTTCCTCATTGATCCGGTGCCACCTGTTGTCCGGTGCCACCTGTTCTTCCCGCTGGACGTCGAGGCTGTCAGTAGAGACGGCTGGTTTACCGCCTTTGGATCCGTGACCGTGTTGTTTGTTGGAGCTGTTGTGGTTGGTTGAGGTGCCACATAGCCTGCCATGCCAGCGTTCGCTGCTGCTTCAGGATTCGCGTGCATGGGTACGTTCTGCTCCTCCATCGCCAAAGCTGTTGGTCGTCGGATGCGCTCGCTTGCTTCACGTCGTAGTCGCAAAGTCTGCAAAGTCTTGTCATGCGAGATGCGCTGACGGCTTGTGTGAGGTAGTCCTCCGAATGAGAAAACTAGTCAGATGCCTCTCCGGCACCACTACACTCTGATACAAAGTGTTATGACGAACGGAGCATAGATGGTGAACAGGAAGAAGTTGCGAGGCAGAACACGGTTTGAGAATTTGGGATACTTGGCGGTAAGTGTATTTTGATGACAAGTGTCAAAATGATCGAACACAGACAAGTGTTGAGTTACAAATGAGACATAGTCGGGGTCATCGAGTCGACTGTCGAACAACGCGTGTGGAGTCACATCATGAGTGGTTGGATCAAGAATCTCCACTGAGGAGTTGGGGGACTTTGAAGGTCATTGACAAAGATGCAAGATGCATCTTTACAAATCTCGATATTTCTTGATACGTCAAGAAGTCAACCGAAAGGTCGTGACACTTCTGTCGACGATTCTTGAAGTTGGTTGAAGTTGTCACAAAGTGCGAGAAGGATCTTCTTAGGATGAGGACAGTTGCCCAAATTGCCCTTGACTATTGGAGTGAAAATCGAGGTCTTGCTATGCGGTGGGCTATTCGTGTAATGGAAGAAATGTCCACTTGGAAATATTAGGGACTTGTGTACGTCTAGTACGTAGCAGTTACGCGGTTGGCCTGTTCGCGATCCGGTGGGACGTTGGTCGACTCGCCATCAGCTTGGGACGCAACGGCGAGTACTTAGAGTACGGGAACACCATGACTAATGACCTATTCACCATGGATCGCTCTCACAGGCAAGCTCTTGCTCGCCGCGCCATCATTCGCCACGTCGTCATTCTGGGTGCTATCCTCGTCACTGTTCTCTATGACACCATGCAAGACATGTTCCCCTTTGAACAACCGGCTCCTCCAACAGCCCATGCTAGAATTGGCGTATGGCTTTGTCACTTGGCTACACGAACTCATGCATAGCCATCCAGACTGTTTTTCAATGTCACCAGAATGTCCGTGCAGGCATGGACTGCCATCATCGTCGATCTTTGCCAACACACTTGCCTACATCATGTAGTTGCAATGCGTAATCCATGGCATATCTATCCGCGAATTTGTGGAGCACTTTCAACACAGGATGGCGACGGTATCGCATGTGCTATGAGAGGTTGTGGCGGCGTTGCTCACCCTCGCACCTGCCGTTATGCGTCAACCAAGAGCCGGGGATGAGGCGCCTACCACAAGGCAGGGATGAGCCAATGATTTACAATGGTTTTGATGATGTGTGGGTGCCATTGGCAGAATCCATGCTCCGGTGATTTTTGGCCGTGAGAGGATTGGAGGCTTTGTAAAACGGCACTCACAAGTTACTCAAAAAGTTCTTTCACCATGTGATGGCGAATTGCAATTTGTGACCACGGGGTGGGAGGGGTTCCGTTTGCCACCTGACACTTACCTCTTGGCTGATGCTGCCTTTTTTTAGGGGTTTGTGTTGATTGCACCATTCTGTGGTAGACGCTACCACTTGCAAGAGTTCGGGGAAGGAGCATTGCGGCCACAAGATGAGGAGGAACTTTTCAACCTACGCCATGCAAGCGCTTGTTCAATGATTGAGAGAGATTTTGGTGTTGAAGGATAGGTTCTACATTTTTCGTGGAATCCCGGCATATAAAATCACATTTCAAGTACAAATCCGTTTTTCTTGTTTCATTATGCACAATCTCATCCAAATCTGTGAAGATGTTGCGACTCATTTAACGGTAAGCATGATGGAGGACAATGACACTGGCGGAGTCCGTCCGAATTAGGATCTTGGTTGGTGGTGGACGGGGTGGAGATGCGTGCATGAGGGAGACAAGGATGGAAATTGCAAATGCAATATGGGCCCAATGCCTTAATGATCAATGAAATCATTACATGTGCATTACCAAAAAACCATCCAAGTACTTGAGTTTCGCATGCAAGGTGCCATTGTCGTTGCTTGAAGGGTCGGAGCCAACTTGGCTACCAGCCACATCACTCTCCCCACCCCATGCCCCCCCATGAATTTCCCATCTGGAATGCGGCTGAGTACATCATTAGTCGCGTGCTTGCACGGAGGACCAATGGAGTACACATAGTCTTCACACACGGAGGGTTCGGCCTTGAAGCGCTTGAGCATGATAATTGCGTCATCAGTGTTGATGGAACCATCAGTACACCATTGATCCAAAACCTTTGCCAAGTTGTGACCGCACACATGCCATTGATGCCGAATGTGCATGGCCACTGCTTGAAATTGTTGAACCTCTTGATGCCACGCTCGCTGTTGGGACACTTGCCGTGTGCTCCATGGGTGTGGAGCACTCCGCCGATGACGTTGTTCCGAGGGATTCGGAATCCTCTCCATGAATGGGGACGTGACCACCGGGTGTACAACGGGCACAGGAACGTGGAAGCCACCGAGCACCGTTGTCATGGGGCTGACTCTGATGGAAGCAGTGTGAAGCAAGGGGTTGGGTCGTGCATAGGCGGGAGGACGTATGTCAGTGATGCTGACTGCTGCCGCTAGGTAGATTTGAAAGCTGACGGATGTGGAGATGGTAGGCCGTTCATGAGCGCGTGATGAATGGCACGCTCGTAGGGGGACATTGGTGCGATCTCCACGTTGACATAGCGCCATGGGTTTGGGGCCCACCGCACATGTTTCCCGCGCATGTAAGCCTTGTGATCCCCTCCCACGAAAGGATGTGTGTTGTACTCTGATTACCCCTCTACATCAGGCTGCTGTCCTACACGTTGGTGGCACAAAGGAGCATTGACTAGGTTGGCACCGTTAAACTGCGGTACGGGGCTCGCGGCAATGAGGTCTGGAGCACGAATGGACTACAGTTCCAAGGTGGCCAAATCAGTGGACTGCAGGTCCATTGTGGCTGAAATGGGCGGCTGCCGCTCCATTGAGGTGGAAGAGGACGACTGCGGTTCCATGGAGGCGGAAGAGGGCGACTGCGAGTCCACGGAAGGTCGCTGAATTTAAGAATGCACGAGCGATGCTCGAGGTGCTTGGGAGTTGGGACTGGGGCGGTTCGGGAGCGGGTTTGCGTGGCGAGGCTGGTGGAGACGCAGTTTCCCTTATCAAATCCAAATGCCCAAAATTCAAGCGTACAAAGGGGAGTCGGATAAGAACCATCAACACCGTTGATGTGCTGGATTTAAAGTCTTGTCCCTACAAGTGACATTGTTAAAAATGTAGTTCTATAACCATGGAAAGCCTAGTCCTACAACTACATTATCAATGAAATTCAAAAATATCTATGCCACATAGGCATACATAATTTTATCAATGAAGGATTTCACAGTTTGTCGATTCACGACCATTGCTAAAACTATGGTGCATGTGTGATTTCTCGACATCACCTGATCAAAACTTGCCATTTCGCAAACCACCTTTTTGTATGCGGGAGGATAGTTAAAAAGGGTCCGGTTCGGAGCCCACGACTTAGGCAGGGCTCAGCAAGGGCCAACTCGAGACATTGAAGGGACTAGTGGCAAAGATAGAAAAATACCGTAAGAGTTGACTCAGTCCAAGTCATTCGTAAAACATTACCCGGCATCGTTCACATGAACAAAAGCAACTCCAACCATGTCAGGTGGTAAAAAATGGAAGCACTTCACAGTCAGATTTTTTGGAGCAAAATCCAATACAAATAAGAAACTTTGTTAATGTTACTTCGAGCAAGACGTGGATGGTTCACGTAGAAGGTGCAGGTCAAATGACAGTTTGGGAAGATTTAACAATGGAGCAATCTGGAATTGGGAGTAATTTCTATTTGATGAATATTTTTGGAACTGTCAAGCGCATATTCACAACTGCACAAAGCAGGATGAGGCATAGTTGGGGTCTTTGCCCACAAGTCCAACGACGCGTACGACACCGCTGTTGCATCCCTGACATAAAAAATTCCCTAAACTTCGCGTGTGGGCATTTTTGTCACTATATTCCTCATCCACCACTTAACGACTCCAGGATTTTTACGCGGATCGGTTAAGGGCATTTCGGCCACCTGTCCCGACTGTTACGCCGGGCGGAACGGAGGTGATTCACAGGGATGAGGTACAGGATTAAAAGACGATTCAAGGATTTGGTACAAATGGGTAATTTGTGTTAAGCAGTAAGTGTACTTTGATGACAAGTGCTGAGTCTGTCGAGCACCTAAAGTGCCAGGAATGAGAGTAAGACATATGTTGGGTTCTCGACGCTCGAGCCGAGCGACGCGTGTGAGGTCATGTTGTGAGTGGCTGATTGAGAAGCCCCAACAGTAAATTGGTGGGCTTTGAGAATATTAAGGCGCGGCATTATAAAGTTCCAAAACCGTCGAGAAGTCGACCAAACAATATCTAAACATCGATATAGGTCATGACCCTTCTTTCGACCCTTCTGGTAGGTGGTAGAAGTTATCAGAAAATTCTACAACAAAAAACCGGAGGTTGTGGCAGTTGGCCAGAATGCCCTTGACCGAAAGGCGTTAAATTCCTGAGGTCAACATGCCGTGGGCCAAAGATTCAATGGGGGAAAATAGCCAGTATATACATGGAAAAGGGTTGGCCCTCCCATATCCACGAGCGGAATTCCATGTCCCCCATTGTTGTGATATAAGTCGTCCCTGTCTATTTGTACAGCTTACTATGACCGCTCAATCGTGTCCATGCTCGTGCAGATCCTTGATGTAGACCCAGCTGGCAGCAGAGCACCAACGTGTGGTGGCTCCATCTACCCACGTCTCGCGTGCTTAATGGGGTGCTCTATGGTTTTTCTACGGTCTTTAGAGTTTTCTATGTAGACTAGATCTTGAGCCCAATTTACATGTTTTGCATTGTGTGTCCACTGATTGATTTTGGACCCGTGTTTGTGACCAGTCGTTGCGTCCGGTTTGAGAGTTTGCATCCCTAGGTTCGGACGGTGTTGCATTTGGATGCCTGCCCGCAAACAATGGCCAAAACAGTGATTTTGGGCTGGTTTTAGGACAAACTGACACTGACGTGTGTGTCACCCACTATGCAGCGTGGCAGGTGTTTATGCTGTGTGCTTTTCACTTGTCATTTATTTTGAGAAGGGGTCCATGAAGGTTATCGGATGCTTCACTCAGGTTTCACCTACCACTCTCCGGACGTGAGAGAGTGCAACTGTCCCATATGATCATTATTTTTGGTATGTAAGAGATCGTTAGAAAGCTCTTGCAAAACCATATCCATTGCATCCACTCCACCTCATTCCGTTCCCTATAGGCTCCAAGAAATAAAACAACACTCTCATATCTAGATTTTTCTGGATGTTGGGCTGAGAAGAAAACGGTGAAGTTTTTGACCTTTTTGAATGTTTTTATGTACAATACCACTTCCATTACGTTCAGCATCCTCTGGCACATGATCTCTCCAAATTTCCCTTCATTTGGATAACCTTCACGCTGATGTCATCATTGTAGGCGATGATGTCAACACCAATACTTCGCCAAATTTCTCGCTGACACATCATTTTTTGCCAGCATTTCCTCTCCTTGAGAAGCTTCAACGGTTCTTGATTCTGACAATGCTGGCATTTGGACCTATACTGAGAAGCACCGATGCCGCCGGTCCATGACAAGGGCAAGGGACTAGGAGACTCCTCTTCCTCCTCTGCTGGCATCATGAGTCCACGATTGAAGTCATTTACAATTGACAAGCTTCATCGGACGCAGGATAAGATGCGCTGCCAGCAGCAGCAACTGAATGACGCACTATAGGAGATCGTGGAGTTACTGAGGGGTCATTCAAGGGCCTCACAGCAGACACCAGGAGGACCTACTGGAGCTGCACCGTCCGTTTAATAGTCTATGCCCTATACAACACCGCGACCTCAGCACCCCTCATCAGAAGTTGACACTTGAGATGAGGAGGAGATGGAGGATGACACATGTGAGAATGAGACTCGCGTTGTTGAAGAGCGCATTCGTGAGCTACGTCTGGGGTCCCATCCTCTCACCCCACTACCTTCTCGCCGTCACAACTAGCCACGTAATTCTATGGAATTCACCTTTGGTGACATTTCTCTCACTGTTGGTCTCCCCGTGCCTCGTCCACCATCTCCCGAGTCTGTTTTTGTCCTCCCCACGGAGCGGTGACTGAAGGATTTTGAGATACGTCCACCCCGCTACCATAACGATGATGGCTTTGATTGCTAGGAGACCCAGTTTCAGGTTTGGGCCAACTCTGAGGGCGTCTGGCCCTACTACCACAGCCAATATCAGACTCGCGACACTCACCAGGTCCAGAAAGTAGCAAGAGCGATGCGCGGTCTCCTCTTCGCCATGTTGCAAGAGACTGTGGTCAACTTCTGCCCCTCCCTGGATGAGGCCGGGACCAGGACTGAAGCAGACCCGCACTAGGGCTGGGAGCTGGCCCTGAAACTACTTGTTGGAGAGACACATACCACAAGGGCAACTCAAGTGTGTGAGTTCCACTCCCTCCGCTAGGGTCCACGGAGGTCGCAGTAGACTATTGGAGACGCGCCATGTGCCTTTACACATGTCTTTGGACTGGTTGCGGGACACAACTGTGGGGAATCGATGCCATCATGATGGGGGTGCACTTAAACCACATGAAACTCTTTATGGGTTTCAATTGTGCGGCCCTCTCTTTGTTTTCAGAGTCAGTATAGATGCTTTCTTGGGCTCATTACTACTTTATGTAGGCGACATCGGCTCATGAGGCTGCTGACGCCAATCAGCAGATTCCACTTGTTGCAGTAATGATTATAACCCAACCTATGCGGTTGTCCCAGTTCACCATTCCCATCTCCACCGCTTCCTCCTCCTCCTCTACCCCAAGCGACCAGAATTAGGGCATTGAAGCGACTACACAGGGAAAGAAGGGAAAAAATAGATGCGGCAAGGGACATCAACAACAGTACAAGAAGCCGATGAGCAGTGGCAGTGGAAGTTCTGTCCATTATTACAGCTGTGGAGGTACTTATCACTACATAGAGTGTGAGCAACCCCTTGATTGGCCTCGGATCTTGCGTGGCCTCCAGGCGGTGCATGTGTAGCGGATGTCCTCTAGTGACACACAGACGAGTCGCGCCATGCCCACGTCTATAGCATACGCAACCGCTTCACAAGGCATCAATGATGACATGGATCCTCACGATATTTCAATTGCAGAGCTCCGTTAGCTATTGCTGCTTTGTACTCAGGGAAGTGCGAGTGTGTTTTCATAGCCAAGTGATTCCCACATAACTTGTCCTACTCTGTGTATTTCCCGTGATGACGTTTGTACAGGAGCTCAGTCGACTAGTGATGAGGATGGACCTAACAGTACCAAGTGGCTTGACAAGTCACAGGTTCGTGCTGTTCTTCATTGTCTCGAGTCCTTTGCTTCACTTCTAACAGACGTTGAGTGTTCTGTGGCGTGTTTTTTAGTGTCAACGACTGGTCGACACTAAACAAGCCGAGTGGCACTCTGATTATTGACTCTGGTGCAACCCATCACATGACTTGTCGTCATAGTGACTTCGAAGAGCTCGGTCCCGTTGCGTCCGTTCGATCCGTTTGCACATGGTCTGGTCATTCGTTGCCTATGCAGGGAGTTGGGGTTGTTCTGTTTGATGGTCTGTTGGGCCCTTGTACATTTCCGATGTGCTTTTTTTCCCTACTCTTGAGCTCAACCTGCTCTCTGTTCGTGCTTGTACCAGGATGGGTATCTCTCTTGAGCACTCTGTTGACTCTGCCACTGTGACTGCTCTCGCCATTCATGCCTTTGTTCTTCTTGCCTCAGTGTTCGATGACCTGTATCGTCTGTCTCATACCACTTCTTCTGCCTCCTCTCCTTACTTTACATCTGTACGTGTGTTTGTCACTAATGTTCTCTCTCTTGAACACCACCATTTACTACATCGCCGCATTTGTCATGTGAGCTCAGAAAACATTTCCAAGCTCATTCAGACTCAGCCAGCCATCAGTCTTGTTGCGGCTTCCTTCGAGAAGCCGCCCAAGCCGACCGTCTCTTCTGCACTAAGGGTAAAATGCATCGCTGCACTTACCCTGACTCCATTTCCCGGGCATTGTGTCCGCTTGAGTTGGTCCACTTAGAACTTCTTGGTCCACTCATTGTTTAGTCTCTCTCAGATAAGGGACGATATGTCCCCACCTTGACTGATGACTTTACTCGGATGAGGTGGGTCTACGACCTGCGCCACAAGAGCGATGCCGCCCTGGCAGTTTTGCCTGTGGCTGGTGATGGCTGAGTGCCAGTGCTGTCATACCCTGCACACGTTCTGCTCGGATCGTGGTGGCGAGTTCTTAGGCAAGATGGACACCTTCTTTGTAGAGCGCGATAGTTTTCACCAGCTCTATGCCCCTACTACACCATAGCTGAATAGTGTGTCTAAGCGCTAGAACCACACCATGGAGGATGCGGTCCGTGAAATGTGGTCTGAGTGTGGTCTTTCAAAGTCCTTTGCCTTTGAGGGGGTTTCCTACATGACGTAGTTTTGGAACCGCCTACTGCATGGTCCTCTTCAGACCATCTTACACCGTATGAGTTGTGGTTTGGCCTTTGCGTCGACCTCCATCTTGCTCGTGTTTGGGGATCCCAAGCTGCATTTGGTACATCAAGGACCAGCAGGGGTCCAAGGTCTCACCTCGGGGTTACATGTGTGCCTTCCTCGACATTTCCTTGTGGTCAAAGGCTTGACCGCAAGGACCCCGCTCGTCATCGTCAACTCTCGGTATGCTCTCTTCTTTGAGGCTCTGATCTACCGTGTCCAATCCTATATTCTCTTGCTAGCCATCGACCACATTCCTAGTGTGTGGCTTCCTGGCGTATGGGGGAGTCTAGACCTACGGATGGATCCTTCTGGGCATCCTCACCTGTGGTCCGATCTCCGGCTATTGACTATCCGGCCATTATGGCTATCGGTTCAGTTGCCTCTTCTGCTCCCTCTGGCACACCTGCTTTTGCACTAGTGTCCGTCCCTTCTAACACACCTCCTCCCGTGTCAGTCTGAGTCCTTTCTGGCACACATGCTCCCATGCCAGTCTCCGTCCTTTCTAGCACATTTGCTTGCATACCAATGTCGTTCCCTTCTGGCACACTTGCCTCTGTGCTAGTGCGAGTCCTTTCTAGCTCACCTACTTCCATGCCTATGCCGGTTTGCTCAGGCACACCATGTCTCGTGCCTATGGCAGTCTCCCGAGTCACACCTGGTCCACTGTCTACACCTATTTCCACGTCGCGCGAGCTAGAACTTGTCCATGGTCATCCTACATCCTCTTCCATTCCCTACGAGCCTGTAGTCCCTACGGTTGTGGATGAGCTGATTGCTACACTGCCAGAGGTGAGCACCTCAGCTTTAGGCTATTCTCATGAGCCCGGTGGTGGTCTTCGACCAATGGTCTCCGACCTATGGTCTCCAGGGTGAGCGATGGCCTCGTCGATTCGGCATGTAGACGCTCCATTCATAGTGTTCAAAGTCGCAATCCAGGCACAAAGGCCCTTGGCCTGAGTGTCCACGTGGACTACAGTGAGGTGTACCCGGCGTACCCTGGCAATCACAAGTTGGTCTACCGAGACTTCTCGGTCGCTTGCGATGCTACACCCAACCTTGTCGTAGTTAGACCAAGTCCGGAGGCATGTGTATTTGCCATCCAAAGCTCTCCCTTGACGGCGGCTTATCCAAACACATTGAAGGAGGCAATCTTAGCTTAGGATACAGAGTTGTAGCTTGCTGCTGTTAGGATGAGCTGAGAGCCATCTGTGAGCACGATGTCTATCAGCTTGTCGACCTCCTGCCTGGGCGGAAGGCTATACATGCTAAGTGGGTCCTTCGCAAAAAGGTAAAGCCTGATGGCATACTAGATCAGTACAAGGCTCGCTTGACGGCCAAGGGATTCTCACATGTTGAGGGCATAGATTGTGCTAACACCTTCGCACCTGTTGGCTACATGACCACCGCTTGCGCTCTGTTTACGGTTGTTTCTCACCATGACTGGGAACTGTATCAGAGGGATGTGAACAACACGTTCCTCCATGGCACCTTAGAGGAGGAGATATACATGGTCCATCCACCTGGATTCAAGGTCATTGACAAGGTCCGGTGCTTGCGCAAGGCCTCGTACGGCTTGAAACAGTCACCCAGGTGCTGGAAGTTGGAGACCATTGGCATATTGACACGTGTCCGTTACGTGCAGAGTGACGCCGACCCATCCCTCTTTCTTGGACGGACAAGAAGGAGCTTCACTGCCATCCTAGTCTACATGGACAACATCCTCATTGCGTCTCCTTCTGTGGCGGCCGTGAAGGAGGCCAAGGCAATATTTCAGGCTGCCTTTTAGATGAAGGACCTTAGTCCTATAGTTGTGTTTCTTGGGATGGAGATCTTATGTGATCCTCAACGATGGAAACTCTTGCTACATCAGGCACACTACGCCCATGTTGTGGGGAGCAATTTACTGACCTCCTTGGTGCAGTTCCCACAGCCTACATCCCCATCACACCTGACGGGAAGGATGTTATGAAGGTCAATGATCCAACATGGCTGGGGGAGACAGAGGAAGTGATCATATACTTGAGCGTGATTGGCTCTTCGATGTATTTGGCCACGACCACACGACCCGACATTGCCTTCACTGTCAACCTCCGAACACAATTTACACATTATCCTTGGGTGAGAGCCCTTCATGCAACTATATGAGTGGTGTGGTACATGATCTCCACACTGTACCTCAGACTCTATTTTTTGCGGTAGTGTTTGGTGGTAGTTAACAGCTACACAAATAGTGACTGGACGTGGAGCTCTGATGGGTGCAGTTGGACTCGCTATGTGTTCTTGTTGGGTGGCACCACTGTGTTGTGGCAGAGCGGCAACCACAGATGTATCGCACGTTACTCATTAGAGGATGAGTATGTCATGTTCGGGAGTGGGGCTGCTGAGGCGGAATGGCTGCAATGTCTGTTTTATGAGTTGTGTCAGTCTCTGTCTTGCATCATCCTCCACTATGACAACCAGAGTTCTTTTGTCATTGTAGAGAACTCTGGTGTATTTCATGCATGGACAAAGCACATTGCTCTTGAGCCTCACTTTGTGTATGAGCCTGTGGAGCGACAGGTGAGTCCGTCATCTGGGTTGGCATGGATATGCTGCGGGCTGACTTCCTTACCAAGGAACTCGCGCACGGAAAGTTCACGGTGGCCATTCATTTTGTCGGTCTTTACCCCTTACCTGAGAGTGGCTAAGAGTCCGATGTGTGAGTATGGTCTGTTGAGCACGTCCTTGCGCACCTGTGTCAGTTATGTTCATGTATGGACATGCGTACAATTGGGTCATGTAGGAGTGTTGTGATGTGAGTTATCCCCTTCTGTTTGTACAGCGTACTATGACCACTTTACCACTTCCATGCTCATGTCGATCCATCATGTGGACCTAGCTAGTGCTGGAACACTGAAGGGTGGTAGCTCTACCCACCCGCAGCTACCACGGTATCCCGGGTACTTGCTGGAGTGCTCTACGGTTTTTTTACAGCCGCTATCGTTTTCTCGATGGACTGGATGTTGAGCCTAATTTGCATGTTTTACACTGTGTGTCCACTGATTGATGTTTAAATTGTGTGTGTGAACAGTCGTAGAGTCTGAATCAAGATTCTGCATCTCTAGATTCAGTCGGTGTCGCGATTGGATGCTTATCCGCAGAGTTACGGCCAAAAGAATGATTTTGGGTTGGTTTTAGGACAAACTGATATTGTTGTGTGCGTCACCCGCCGTGCACTGTGGCAGGTATTTATGCTATGTGCTTGTTAGTTGTCATTTATCTCTGCATTACTAAGCTATTGGAGCTTATGAGACTTGTGCGTCTCCCTAGTCGAACTCTTGTTGTTTCTTGCACCTGCTAGCTAGTGTGCCTAGTGCCTGGACTGTGTGGCCAATTCAGAAGTAACAAGGCTGTATGTTTTGCGCTGGCTTCGCCCGTGCAGAACATACAACCCTACATCGTAATAGGGGGTTTGCGTGTCAAAAAGTAAAAGAAAAATTGGGTCATCTCTCAATCGTGATTGAGAAAAAATACCCATTTCAATTTTTTTTTTTTACATCACAAAAACCACCGCTTGTTTGCAGGAAAAAAAAACTTTCAAACCCAACCCCAAATTACATTCGGTATTGAGGGTTTTACTTTTTACGCGGGCATCTGCTGCTGCCCAGTAGATTTCCTTTCAGCAAATGGGATGTCTTGGACATCCCGCATAAACCCCTCGCAAACCCTTCCCTTGAATAATCACAAACACCTCAAAAGTGGAGTCTGTGATTGTTTGAGGGGCATGATGACTTCAGCAGTCCGATGCTGCATTTCATACAGCCAAAACATGGTGTTTACGCGCTCTTTTTTCGATACGTCATTGCTTTTCTTCGACCTGTGAATATTTCAGTGTTAAAGTAAGGCTGGATATGATGATGATAACGAGTGGTTACTAGATATGGGGGACTTATATGCGACATGGATGGATATATGGTCACACCTCTGAATGTAATGAAAAAGACATGCAATCACAGAGTTTAGGAACTTGTGTTCGTCGGAGACGTAACTCTTAGCCACAACGTCTCTGAGTTTTAGTAGACATAGGCCAGTGGTGATGGCAGTAGCATTCGATCAGATGACTGACATCTCGGAGGTTGTCGCAAGGTTCCTAGCTGTTGTGCGCAGCATCATAGCTATGCCACTTGACCAGATACTCGGTTGTTTTTCCACGGCATTGATGCTCAATGACAGCTTTAATCACGTAATCCTGAACTCTGTTCACTTGTACAGGAGGTGGAAGTACAACATCTCGACCGGGGAAGTTCATACTAGGATCCTGGTAGTACTTGAACTTGCTGATGTTGAAAACAGGATCAATTGCCATGGCATCCTGGAGGCAAAGCCAAACAACAAGGGTTTCCATTTGCTCGATCTGAAATGATCCCAACCATCAGGGTTTGAATTTTGCAAAGCCCTATCCTCGGAGTTTGATATTTGTTGAGCTCAGAAGGATGCGATCGCTAGTGCCATCTCTGTGATGTTGGTTGGCCGTTCGCTTCATGGCTACTTGTGTCTTTGCGCGGTACTGTCCTGTTTCCTCCCAAACGCTTGAGAAGTCCCTGCGGTGGATGTTGACCGTGGGGATGTTGCTCTGACTCTGTTACATAGACAGTGAGACGAAGAGTTTACCATAGACCACTTTGAAAGGGATTTCACCAGCTGCGGTGCAAGTGGTGGAGTTGTATGCGAGTTTGGCGGTTGGCAGTTTAGCTTCCCAATCAGTGCTGTACGGCTTGCATAATGTGAAAAGAATCTGTTCAACCGTTTAAGTGGTCCGTTCTGTTTTCCTGTCGGTTTGAGGGTGGAACACCGTCGATAGCTGGATGCGACCTCCATAACATGTCATCAGTTCACGCCAAAATGACTAGTGAAGCGGCCGTCTCCGTCACTGATGATGGTATGTAGTATGGCGTGCAGCCGTATGACCTGGTTCAGAAACAAACATGCTAGACCTTCTTTGGTGATAGTGTGGTTGTCGTTGAGATAAAATGTGGCATTTTTTACACTCTTTCCACCACGATGAGGATAGCGTCATATGTCTTGGGAGTAGCGCGTATTCCAGTCATGAAGTGTATGCTGATGTCAGCCGACGGTTTCATTGAAACAGGAAGGGGTTGGAGTAGACCGGGAGGTCTCGTGCCATGACATTTTTGTCAGTGATAGGTGTTGCATGATTTGCAGAAGGTTGACACGTCGGCATGCATCTTGTCCCACAAGTAGTGTTTGGCTAGCTTCTTTAGTGTCTCTTTCTTGCAAAAATGTCCACCTGGACTGGTGTCGTGGCATTCCTTCGATAACATCCTCTGTAGCGCCTTGTTTGGTGGAACGACGTCTTGTCGAGTAAATTTTCATCGCCAGTAGGGATAGTCAAACCAGAACTTGGTCTTTTTGAGCCAAGCAAACTCCTCGTAATCTTTTGCAAACAGCCTCGCAAGGTACGGGTCTCGTTGGACGAGCAATGTGTTATTGCCACGAGATCTGGTCATTGACTTAGAGCATTAGCCAGATTAGAGTTTCCGGGTCGGTACTCGATGTCGTAGTCGAAGTTGGACTCAAGAACCTCCATCCATCGAGTTTGTCGACGGCTCAATTTTGGATGAATCTGGAGATATTTCAGTGAGTGGTGGTTGGTGTGGACGTTGCATTGTTAGCAAATCTAGGTAGGACTGTCATGTTTTGAACGCGTGCACGAATGCAAGAATTTCATTTTCATGCACTATGTAGTTGAGTTCTGGTCTGCACATTTTTCTCGACATATACGTGACCGGTTACTTTCCACCGCCATTGTCTTGGAGGAGAACGGCTCCGATGGCTTGATCGGACACATCATTGGTCATGATGTAGTCCGTTGTCAGATGCACCAATCACAAGGCCGCCACTCAGGTCAGAGTTTTCTCAGAGAGTTGAATGCTTCTTGCTTGTTGCCCCCCCCAATTCCACTTGGAGGTTTTTTGAGTGAGATCGGAGAGAAGCACTCGAGAATAGTCCTTTGAAAATCAGTAATAGTAGTTGCAAAACCCCAAATGTACTTGGATTTCCCGAACATGTATGGGCGTCAGCCAATCAACGACCACCTCCACCTTTTTCGGGTCCGTGGTGATCCTTTCGCCGCCAATAATGTGGCTTAGAAACTCGATCGGACGGCAAACGAAGTTGCACTTTGAGAGTTTTCTAAAAAATTCCCTCTTTTTAGAACTTCAAGAAATTTTTTTGGAGATGTCCATTGTGCTCCTCCTGGGTGCGGCTATACACAAGGATGCCGTCAAGGTACATGACGAGAAAGTTGTCGAGATACATGCAAAACATGTTATTCATCGCCGCCATAAATGTTGCGGAGACATTTGCGAGTCCAAAAAACATAACCATGAACTCCAAGTGCCTATATCTGGTTCCGAGTACTGTTTTTTTCACATCCTTATCAGATACACGTATCTGATGACAATTGTTACGTATGTCAAATTTTCTGAAAATCCGGGCCCGTTGGAGTTGGTAAATAATTTTTTCTGCTCGCGGAAGAGGGTAGCGGTTCTTGATGGTGATGTAGTTCAATGGTCAGTAGTCCATGCACATCCACATCCCTCCGGTTTTCCTTTTCCCAAAAAGTACATGTGCCACATATGGTGACGTGGAAGGTCTGATGAACCCCTGACCGAGCATCTCATCCAGCTGCTTCTTGAGTTTGGCCAGCTCGTGATCACTTGTCTGATAGTTCTCCTTCACCTTCAGTTTGTTAACCGGCTTCAGGTATTCTGATGGTTGAATTTTCGCTGTGGAGGTAGCTCTCGGGATAGTTTTTCCGGGAAAAACTCCTTTGAACTTGTCAATGAATGTTGTAAATCCCTGCGATATAGCTGCAAACTTCCAAGGCCGATGTTGTCGCCTTGACAACTGAAATTTCTTCTGCCTCCCCTACCTCCACATGGACTAACCACACTTGAGCTACACGTTTAAGGTTCCTCTTGGCCCGGTCCAGAGATATCGGTTTGTGTTTTTTGGAAACCATTACTCACTCTACTGCTTGCACCTCTGTTTCTTCCTGTAACTACCATTGCATCATGGATCACTGGACCAGAGATAGATGTCATTTCCTGCTAGTGATATTGACATAGATTGATCCACTGCTCCAGTCCACCTGCAGACTGTGCTATTATAGGAAATCTTGCCCGAGGATGGCTTTGTGGTCGCTCATTATAGAAGTTCTCCAGACCAGTACATCGTGGAAATCTCCATTTTACAATTGGAGTGCTTCATGAATTCAATGGATCTGTAGTTGTCCGTTGATGGTTTTTGCTTCGAACTCTCCCGGTTTGGTCTACAAACCTAGCAAAGGAACCATGTCATTGATTTCAAAGATGTGAGAAGCTCCTTCATCTAGTAGTGCCAGTACCTTTCTGTGACTCTTGTAACCCCTCGGTTGAACTCATAGCAGTATCGCCGATTGGTCATCCTCACACCACTCATCAAACTTTGCGATCTCAGGAATCCTCATTTGCAGTGATGTGAGCCGTTGAGATGTGAAATCGGTCAGCACAGAATCCTCCAACCGGATAAGAGCATCGTCGTCTACTCTTGCCCTTTGCCGTTTTCTGACTCCACACTTTTTCTCTACGACTTCCTCCCCTTTTTGGCTTAAAGCCCTTCCCGACAGTTGCGCAAGATATGATCCAGCTTCTCACAAGTCGAGCACAGCCATTGATCTTGTTGATCAATGGTGTTAATCTCCTTGGGGGACAATGTTTCCGTCAACTGTGACTTTCCTCCACCACGATAAGAGTTGTGGCTTTGGGGTCGCCAGCCGTTGGAATCCCATATCTGAGTATTGTAGTCGGCGTTGTCGATGCAGTCGGCTGCTGCGATCATTCACAAAAGGTCATCCTAGATGCCAAAAATGACAACTTTCACCAAAAATCTTGCCTGAGGCCATTTTTTAGGAGAAGTACAGTTCATTGGGGATGATGTCACTGCAGGTGATGATTTTTTGAAAACACCGAGTGAGTTACGCTTGACTGTTGACACAGACGATGGAGTCTGTACCATGTGTTAGTCTTCTCATTTAGCTTCCCAAAACGAGCGAGAGTAGTGCATGTGAAGTTGCTCCATGTTTTTGATGGTGTGAGAGAGTCATGCCACGTCGGATTGATCTATTTGAGAGGTAGTCCACCTGCGGTTGATGATGTGAGAGTGGTCGCGTAAGCCGTTGATCTGACTCCACCGGTCTCCTACTGCCGTTGGATGGTCTTTAGATCAGACCACCAACTCAAAGCGATGCCACACAAATACGAGGCCGTGAGGTGTATTTTACTCTTGTCTTTGTTGACCTTAGCAACAGTGAAGTACAATTCGAAACTTCATTGGCCACATCCTGACCGTCGTTCCCTTGGAGTTCGTGGGTTCGAATGGCTCGGGGAGTGATGGTTGAACCTGGGGTTCAATTGAGAGTTATAAATTTTTCTCAGTGAGCACTGCTTCACGCACACTGGAATTATGAGGTCCCTCCATTGCTAGTCTGATTTGTTAGAGCAGATGGGTATTCAAGCTCTCAATTCTTGATAGCTTCTGGTATAGGTCTTAATTGAATTGCGCTTGTCGGCCGCTCCCTTTCATTGTGTCGGGTGTCGACCCGACAGACAGCGACGGAGGGGAAACGTTTGCGGAGCCTGAGGCGTCCGTCACTGGGTTGGCCGTCGGGTTTGTCGGTGTCACACCATTCACCGCAAAGGTTGTCGTTGCTATCTGGTTCCTTTGGAGTACGTCAGTGTTCGTGTGGTGATGATCGTCCCTAACAGGAGTGTTCACTTCGGACTGTTGCTCGTCTCTGGTTGTGCTCGCTATGTTCACCATTGTCTTTGTGTAGTCTGTAATCTTCTAATTTTTGGAGATCGCTGGGGACTTGTGCAAGATTTTTACCAGGTATTTAATGCATTGGTTGCCCCTCCACGGCCGCTGCCCTTTGATGCCAAGTGTAACATCGGATGGAATATAGGTGGTTCACAGGGATAAGGTGCGGGACATAAAACGATTCGAGGATTTAGAACAGATGGAATATTTGTATCAAGCAGTAACTTCACTTTGATGACAAGTGTCGAGTTTGTTGAGGACATATATACGATATGGCGAATGAGAATGAGGCATATGCGAGAATGAGGCATATGCTGGATCCTTGGTGCTCGAGCCAAGCAACACGTGCGAGGTCGCGTCATTAGTGGCTGCTTCCAGAAGGTATGCCAAGAAGTCATGGGCATTCAAGACTACAGAGGCACCATTTTATAAAGATCCAGCGCCTTTGAGAAGTCAAGAAAAAAAATTGAAACATAGATTTATTTCACGACATTTTTGTCGATCCTTCTGGTAGGTGGTCAAAGTTTTCAGAAGCTCTTGGAACGGAATACGGGAGGTCAAGGCAGTTGGCCAAAATGCCCTTGGCCGAACGACGTAAAAATCCTTAGGTCAACTTACAGTGAGCCACGAAAGTAATAACAAAAACATCCACTTGTGGAGTTTAGGGACTTGTGAACGTTAGAGACATAACACTGACCTCTATTGTTCTGTTTGAGAAGGTTTTGACTGCTTCGACCACTTTCTAGAATAGTCAAAAGATTTTTTGTGAACCATATCGACTTTTCAATATTGTTCATTTGACCTCTCAATGGTGCTGGACTTTTAGAAAACCGCAACTCAATGTTCTCAAAGCCCCCCGACTTCTCGGCCAAGATTCTCGAAGCAACATCTCATGACGCGACCTCGCACACATCGCTCGGCTCGAGCGCCGAGGACCCAACATATGCCTCATTATGATTCTTGTTATTGTACATATGTGCTTGAATCACTCGGCAGTTGTCATCGAAGTACGCTTTCTTCTTAATACCAATCATCCATTTGTCCAAATTCCTTGAAACGTCTATTGTCCCGCACCTCATCCCTGTGAACCACCTACGTTCTGCTCGGTGTTACATTTAGTATTAGAGCACAGCAGTGCTGGAGGGGAAACCGATGCATTAACTACCTGGTGACAACCTTGTAGAGCCTTTAGCACATCTCCTCCATTCAGAAGCTCACAGTATTCCCAAGACAATGGTGAACAGAGCAAGCACAGCCCACGACATGGCTGAGCTGGGCAAATACCCCACCTGTGCCTCAGCGGTTGGTTCTGTCAAGCCCCCCGTTCTCACCAGCGAGTTCCTTGTCCGTGCCTTTAGGCCTGTCCCCACACAGGCAGGCTACCCTGGCTTCCAGTATGGTGCTTGCACCATACTGGAAGCCAGGGTAGCCAGCAACGTCGTTAAAGCACGTGGAAGTGACCGCATTCAAGTCCATGCCACTTCTCCCGTTCACAACATTGTCAAGTACAAGTTTGCACCTGCTGCAGTCCGAGAATTGCTCGGACTGAAACCTTTGCTTAACCTGCCAGAATTGTTTCAACCATATGATGGGAAGCTCTATCACAGCCAGGATGAAGCATTGGAGGGGAGAGGGGGGAGGGGGGGGGGGGGGAGAAAGCTTCGTGGACTGACAGAAACTTGTCACTGAGTGTAAGCAACAAGAGGTGTGAGGAGCTGATGGTGATTGTTTTACGGAAAGCACCAACCCCAATGGCGCAATTAGACAGCAGCAGTACCAGGAGTTTTCAGCAGCAACCAGTCCAAATTCTCCACGCAGCAACACACAAGTTTCACAGGCATATCTCAGCATGGAACAGCAGTCACTCTTCCCGAAGCACCTTGCAAACACCTCCAACGCAGCCTGCCAGAAGACCATCATAAAGATAATGGCCAAGAATGCACTTTGAATCTTGTTCTACCGCGATGGCGTCATCCTTGAGCTTGTGGAAAATGCAAGGGGCACAAACGCAAGCTTCCAGCTGCCAACCAGTGGGCGGGTGAGAGATGTGATTCTTCCAGCGCTGGATGAAGAGCTCACAGAGCTGGAGGAGCCGCTACAAGCTGGCTGGGACATCTTTGGGGTGAGCCTTGGGGTTGATGAATGGTCTCAAAATGGTTGTAGGTGCGACCAAGATCTTGAGTGGGAAAGTCCCCTCGCTTTGTGGGGAAGTTTCGCCTTCCCTTCTCTGGTACCAGTAGTTACTAGCGGTTGCTAGGATAGGCCATGTGTCCAAACATGGGAGCATGGGGGAGAAGCATATGCACCATAAAGAGGAGCAACCACACATAGACATTGTGAGTGAGAGTCAGAGAAGTGAGGAACCAAATACCAGGATAGCGAGGTACTGGGGACAGGTTGACCGGACCACCCATGCAAAAGGATCGTGTGGGGCTGGAACGCCAACCCAGGAACAAACCAGACCGGTCAGCAATGAGCTGCCACGGTTTCTCACATGCTTGAATAAACCAGCCGTGTGGTCCTGTAGGATCAGCAAGCCGGTCTCACCACGCACGAATCTGCATAAGCATGCACGACTAAAAAACGGTCAACCACACCGATCAAAAGCGTAGATGGGTGCCTGCACTCCACAATGTACCACTCCATGTTTTACAAAAGATAAACCAAGAAAGTTATGCCGATCACAGCATCAGATTCCTTAAACACATCCTGATTGGACACAACAGGCACCATGCCTTGCACTCAGCTAAGATGCCAGCAGTGCATGATCCATGGGGCGTATAACAATGTTGTGTCCAAGAGATTCACTTCAAATGCAAATGTGTGTGGACAGAGACAATAAGTCACATGCATTTTCACATCCCATTAATAAGTGTGTGTGTGTGTGTGTATGTGTGTGTGTGTGTGTTTGTGTGTGTGTGTGTGTGTGTGTGTGTGTGTGTGTGTGTGTGTGTGTGTGTGTGTGTGTGTGTGTGTGTGTGTGTGTGTGTGTTTGTGTGTGTGTGTGTGTGTGTGTGTGTGTGCGTGTGTGTGTGTGTGTGTGTGTGTGTGTGT
>SZWC01001395.1:189972-218197 GCA_023375785.1 Penium margaritaceum | reverse complement strand
CGTTGCGACAACCAGAGTGCTCTCGCCATTGCGGAGAACTCTGGTGTTTTTCATGCTCGCACAAAGCACATTGCGGTTGAGCATCACTTCGTTCGTGATCTGGTGGAGCGACGCGTGATCTCCATCATGTGGGTTGGCACTTACTTGCAGCGAGCTGATTTCTTGACGAAGGCACTTGCACGCGGAAAGTTCCTGGTGGCCATTCGTTCTGTTGGGCTTCGCCCCGTGCGTGACAGTGGTTGAGTGTGGGATGTACATTGTCGTCTCATCTGTCTGTGTCACTCACTATGTGGTTGTACCAGTGCTGCACGCGTATGGACATGCGTACCATCGGGTCATGGGGGAGTGTTGTGCTTTGTGCCGTTCCTGTACAGTTTGCTGTGACCACTCGGCCGTGTCCATACTCGTGCAGATCCCTGAGGCAGGCGGCCCTGGTGACACCGGCGCGACGACAGGCGGCGGACTACCCGTCTGGAGATGACCGACCACTGTTCCAGAGCCCCAGATGTCACCGGGACTCCTTGCTGTGCCTTCTACGTCTTGCAGGCGCCTTTCGGCGGACTGGGCATGAGGACCATTTGCATGTTTTTGCATTATATACTCGTTGTCAGTCGATGGATGCATACATGTGACCAGTCGTTGCGTGCGTATTTTGATTCTGCACGTCTAGGTTTAGACGGCGTAGGATTCTGACATGTGTGCGCAGAGTTACGGCCAAAACAGTGGTTTTGGGCCGGTTTTAGGACAGCTCTTGGACTGCCGCGTGCGACACCCGCCGTGCGCCGCGGCAGGTATTTATGCCCTGGACCTGTCAGTTGTCATTTCTCTCTGCATTTACTAAGCTATTGAAGCTTATGAGACTTTGCGCGTCTCCCTAGCCTGACCCTTGCTGTTTCTTGCACCTGCCTGCTTGCTAGTGCGTCAGCTGACTGGACAGTGTCGCCACGTCAGCAGCAGCAAGGCTAGGAAGCTTCCTAGCAGTTTCTCTGGGAGCGCACGTGCGCAGCAGTCTGCCTGGGGGATCACGCATAGACGAAGAAGTGTCATCACCGCCTGGACGTCCTCCATGTGGCCAAGTTGCTCGAGTCCACGGACCTGCTCCTGGAGCCACCGCTCTCCCCACTCCACCTGGAAAGACTCGATCCCAACGGGGCAGCCCAGAAGCTGCACCCCCTGAGGCATCCAGGGAAGGTCTGTGAGAGGCGACGACACCTCTGCCTTGACTGGTGCCATAGTAGACACTTTCTCGGCTGCACGTGAGGCCCCTAGAGCGTCGTTGCCTCCACCATGGCCGCCATGCAACCGCCAAGAAGCTATGGTGGCCCACGGACAGTCGTGTCATCCTGGAAGGCCCCGTGTCTCCATAAAATTACAGAGCTGTCGTGAAACGGACCAGAATATGTTATCATATGGACACGGTCTACGATAGTTGTATCAAATTTCGACGAGGGTGGTCGAACTTGTAATGATATGTTAGAATACGACATAGAAGATCAGGGCAGGTGGGGAAAATGCTCCCTGCTGGTGTGGACGTCCGTAAAGCGTCACGAGATGGAACATAAGTTTATCAGAAAAAACTCGCACGCAGAGTTGAGGGAGGCGTGTACTTCTGGCCCTTAACCGGGCCCAGCTCCCAGCTTGTTTGGATGCTTAGGTTGCCCCGCCGCCTAAGCGGGTCACGACCGGTGCCCCCCCAAAAAACTCCCACTGAACAGATCCAACCTGTCACCATTTCGGCTGTCTTGCGTCCATGTCCGCCGGATCTCTCCGTGTGTGCCCGGTACGGGCTCTTCAGTCTGCGTTTGAGAATGCGCTTCGCCATGGCACGCCGCGGTAGTAGGCCAACTTTCGCGGCGCCGTATGCTAGGACCCGTTCGGCCTTTATCTTCGAGCTTTGCCGTCCGTCTTTGGGTCTAACCGCCGTCGACATCGCTGGTTCGTAGGCGACTGTTCAGGGAGCTTTTGAGTTAGCGTCGCGACCCACGCAAAGCGCGATGGGTGGTGGTCTGGTTGTGCATGCGAAAGTCCAGAGAGAACGTTTGCCAATGGTAGCCGTCGATTAGTAGGTCCAGAACGGATCGTCCATTTATTGAGCAGCTTGACCGACCCTCGAACTCGTTTCCACCCTCGTCCGATCACCGGCCGTCTCTCCTGAAATCTCTCTCGTGAGTGTTGCATGTGTAGTGTGTTTCGCTAGGGCTGCTGCTGCCTAAGGCAAACAAAGACGACTCGCAGTCGCGGAACACGCGCTTGCGACGTCGTCCGAAACCATGTTTTTGCGGCTATGCGGATGTGGGCTCACGAGGTTTGGACTCCCACCCCTTAAACCCCGTGTGACCATCCGCATGGCCGCAAAAGTCATGTCCGAAGCCACTTTTTTGCGGCCATCCGGATTTTTTGCGGCCATGCGGATGTGGTCTCAAGTTGGGACTCCCAACTTGAGAGGAGGGGTGTGACGCACCACGTTCGAGCCTACGTCCGCAGCCGCATGGCACCGAATTTGTCTCTGCATGGAGGACCTTCGTGAATCAGCGCAGCGCATGTTCCACATGGCGACGCTCCCCCTGGAGGGGACTGCCACTACAGCGTACAGACAGGAGTCATTCGACATGTCCTACTGGGTCATCTAGGTTTCAGTAGGACCCATGGGATGGGTCTTTTCATTGGTCTTCCCTCAGTCCTTGCTGCCTCCCTCTCCCCCTGCCCTGTGCGACGGGTGGGAGCTCAAACCTGGTCGCGACTTGCGACAAGGGATGGGTCACGATTGCGCCGCCGCGTCTCGGGCCCCCGCGTCCAAGGGGACGGCCGCGCCGCACTTCCGTGCTCGTGAGACAAGAAAGCATCACGTAGACCAGATGGGGAAGAATGAGGACCTTGAATCTCTGCCGGACTGAGGATGGTGGCAGACGAGGACAGTGTGGGCCGGTTAAGGCCCGCCGTCAACAAAGGGGGTGTCGAGGGCTGAGGGATGTGAGGGACAGCCCCTACAAGGAAGCCGGGGCAGGGTGTCTAGCCACTCTGGGAGTGTGGTGTGGTGAGGTAGCGCAAGGGGCAGTAGGGCTGGTAAGCGTTGCTTTTGGGGGGGGGGGTGTCGGTAGCCGGTGGGAGCTGGTGGGTGTAAAAAATCGGGAGACGAGTGCGATTTCTCTTTCCACTTTCCAGTTCGACTAGCAACACGATTCCGTCTGTTCGGAATTCAGCTTCTCATTTGAAAGAATCCAAACCGCAGAAATTTTGCTTCATTTTTGGCGCTGTGCGTTTGAAACTCACGTCGCGCTCGACGTGCTGCGTCAAGGGGGTGCGAGCCCTGAGTCAGCAGCGGGGTGGCGGCGCGCGCGACCGCACCGCCGAACCGCCGCACCGCGCGCTTCCCCCCCTTTTTAGTTTTACGACGGCGGTCGGGAGAGCAAAGTGTGTTTCACAGACCTGGTCACAACCACTCGCCTGGTCTCTGCTGCTCTCTCATCCGTTTCGTCAGTGAATACCGCAGCTTGATGTTGAGGTTTCTCACGCTCCATACGAGCCAGTCGCTGTCCGATCCCATCAGGTCTTCCTCGCAAGAATCGACAGAGCTTGCGACTAGCTCGGCGTCCTTCGAAAGCTGCAAGCAGCATGGACAGGAAGGGAGCACCGTGACGGAACTTGAAGTCGCAGCCAGGGGTCCCTTATCGGCGACAAGGGGCCGTTGTCGCTTTCTGCACGGAACTGCTCGAAGGCGCCAACACTATTACTCTAATGTGATCTCATCTTCTGCCGTCGAATTGATCAACGGTCGAGATTGCTGCTCAGGCTAGCAGCACATTTCTTTCTTTCTGCCACTCCCTCTGGCGTGCTCTCCACTCCCTCTCCACAACTGCTCCTGATTTTTGCGCGGGCTGCACCAGGGAGGCTGTCCGCTGGAGTGTCTGTGTTGTCTCAGACAACACACGGACAACTTGTGTGGAAGGGGTGCATTGCACTGCGCCGTTGGGTGCGTTGGGTCGTCTCGTATCGCCCTTAGCTATTACGAAGAGCACACCCAACCCAACTCTCAACACACTCGCGCAGGCAAGACAAGACAAGACTGGACGAACGACAGGACAACGGAGGCGAAGAGGCCACAGAGCCGGCTAGGCTCTGGTGAGGCCCAAAGCACGCAGTCTCCCCCCCCCCCCCCCCCCCCCCCCCCCCCCCCCCCCCCCCCCCCCCCCCCCCCCCCCCCCCCCCCCCCCCCCCCCCCCCCCCCCCCCCCCCCCCCCCCCCCCCCCCCCCCCCCCCCCCCCCCCCCCCCCCCCCCCCCCCCCCCGGCACACGTACGTGCACACGCACCACATTTGCATCACGTCATACACCACCCAAAAGAGTACAAGTTGCCCGCCAAAATGGCCTGCAACCGTAACTTGTCCAAGTCGGCCACCTCCCGCTCTCTACGGCTGACCCCGGCCGCAGCGCGGTCTTCTACTCGCGCGGCAGCCGCAGCCCCATTGCAATCGCTCCGCCCGCTGTTGTTGCCGCTGCTGCTGCTGAACGCTCTCGCGGCTCCCCTCTCCATCCTCCCTCCCGCCGCGGCGGCCGTCGGCACGCGTGTGAAGCTGGCGGGGTCTGGCGCCACGACGGCGCAGGACTTGATGGCGGCGCTCACTGCGCGCGTACGCAGCGCGTACAATGCGGACATCGTCTACCGGCCGCTGGGGCCGGGCGAGGGGCGGCGCGAGTTCGTGCAGTCGGTGACGCAGTATTGCATCACCGGCGTGGCGCTGAACCTCGCGGAGGAGGCCGCGATCTCGCCGTACGTGCACTTCCACCTGCCCATGGCGCTGCAGACGGTCACGGTGTTCACCACCATCCCGGGGGGCCCCGCCATCCGGTTGTCGCCCTCCATCGTGGCGCAGATTTTCCAGCGCCAGATCCGAACCTGGGACCACCCGGCCATCAAGGCGCTCAACCCCTTCTTCACCGTCAAACCCGGGCAGCCCATCTACCCCGTGGGGCGCATCGACGTGGCCGACCCCACCTACCTCCTCTCTGTGTACCTCCACCGCTTCGCGCTCCCCGTGTGGAAGCTGGGCGTATCAGGGCTGCTGCGCTTCCCCCGGGGGGTGCGCCTCGCGAAGCTCACCAACGGTGTCGCGGAGGCCATGAAGGCCCGGCCCTACTCCATCGGCTACGCGGGCACGGCGGTGGGGCTGGCGCGCGGCCTGTTCGAGGTGCAGCTGCCCAACGCGGGGGGCAGATACCTGCGCGCGTCACAGGGCGACGTGTACGGCGCGGTGCCGGTGAATCTCCCGGCGCCCACCGCGAGAACCTGGTACACGGTCACCCTGGTCGGCAGCCGCGGACCAAACACGTGGCCCATCACCAGCTTCCTGTACGTCCTGACGCGGCGCGACCAGGTGCAGGCGGGCGAGCAGGGCGCGCTGCTGGTCGCGTGGCTGCGCTACCTCTTCTCGGAGAAGGTGCAGGCGCAGCTGAGCGTGTACCAGTTCTACCGCGTGCCGCCCAAGGTCGTGCAGAGGAACCTGGCCGCCATCTCCACCATCCAGCTCGTGCCGGGCCTCAAAATCCCCTTCTGAACGAGGGCGGCGAGGGGTGTGGACCGTGGCGCGCGCGTGGCGACGGCATGACGCGCGCACGCGCACGCGCCGCTTCTTCCCCACGGTCGGACAATTCGTCGCCGCTTTGCTATCTGTGCCAGTCCGCAGGTACTGGTGAGCGACCCGTCCGGGACAGGCCGTACCCATGACGGCCAGGTCGGAGTTGTTGAGTTGCGTTGAGGGGAGCTTTGGGGGGGTGGCGGGGGTTGACGAGAAGCAAATAAGACATTGTGAGAGAGGAGTGAGAGTGAGAGAGGGGGCAGTTGAGGGTGAAACGAATCAGCTTTTCCGTTATGAGAGATGGCCATTGAGCTTGTGAAGCTTGCTGAAGCACAAAACCAAAGCCCATGACAGCCGACCCCCCCCCCCCCCTCTTCGCCCCTTCCCTCAATTTCCACCCCAAAACTCCCACCGTGCTTGAACTGATTTGGCTTGAAGTTACCTCCATATGAGGTGGTTCCCTGGGCGGCTAATTAGCTACAACGACCCCAAATAACACCCTGTCCCCCCTTCCCCCTTCGAAAAACCAAAAAAACAAACTTGATTTGGCTTTTGAGTGTTGCTTTTTGCTGCTTTTCTTCCCCATCCACTCGTTGCATGAGAGTTTCATGTGGTTTCGTCATGAAACCACCTTTCTGGTCAATCCTTGGAATCCATAGTCTGACGATGGCGGAGCTGAGGGCTACACAGTCAATGGTGTACTATGCAACAATTTACAGAGGGGGAAGTGCCAAATACAAACAAATGCAAGATTCTCCTTTCCTGGGTTTCATGGAGACTATAGAACGGCAAACGGGATTTTTGCCCGAGTCGCTCTGTAGATTACATCAACGTTGAGACTTCATACGTCCCGCGGACAGCATCACCTGTGCCTAAACATCTGTCCAAACACAACAGAGGCTCTCACGCTCGAGTCTGCTTTGAATCCTAAAGGTTTTTCCCGAGCCGCAGTCTCGTTTGCCGTTCCTTAATGGAGACTGTGGATCTAAATGAGCATTGTCCATGATGAGCTTTGTTTTCAACACGACCACTGGACTGGACATTTACATGTGTGTCGTAGAATTGTGGTTTGCACCGCATAACAAACGGAGCAGGTGAATGAAAATGAGTAATCTTCGAGAGCAGAGTTTCAGCATGGGAAAATGACATCCACGCTTGATTACATGTTATGGCTTTTTACTGGCTTGTCAAAAGAAATTGTGCTTCTGCCCAAAACGATGTTGTTCAGTGGGATTATACTTGCATACAAAAATAAGTACCCAATTGCTAAGATAAGCTCTCAGAAACCTGTAGCTCCTCCTGTCCCTTGCTCACTCAGAAGCAAGCCTACTCAAGCTGTCACCCAAGGGTAGCAACTGGAGTTCTTGCCTTGAGGTCTTTGCCATTCCCTTGGGAAATGGCGAAGAATGGGATTTCTCACCCCCTGGAATCAGCAACATTCTATGTAGGCTGCGAGGAACATCGTGTTGCAGACAATGCGAAGAGAGATGGAGAGATGGCAAAAATCTTTTTGAGCCTGAGAAGTAGAACAATGAGCAAGAGGGAGAGATATCCCCTCCTCCCTCCAATGAGCAAGCATGTGTGCGTGCATCTGCGCAAATGCAGCGGTTGGGCCTTGGGAAAACGCAGAGAAGTTACCAACTGGTCCTCAAACAACAATAGCCTGGATCTTAGCATGGGCCAGGATCTTAGAAAAGGGCTATTCGGGTGTCCGAAAGATGAAATGAAAGAAGCCCCAAAAGCATAAACAAAGGCTCTAGAAGTCTAAGCCACCAAAGAGCACATGTAGTGTTGCCGGGTAAATGGCCCCCAGAAGCTGGCCACCGAGAAAAACCTTATGGGCACATGAGGATGTGTAAGTTGAATTCGGGACCATTGAAGTAGCTGTAAACCACCATAGAATGCATAAGTGAGTGGTGCCAAGTCTATAGGTCACTAAGACAATCATAACAGCAACAATCCCCCATGACTCATAGACCTTAGATGCTAGAAACATGCATAGGGCACAGTCACATGGGAGCAAATAGACACGAGTATGATGAGATGATGCGTAGAAGCTTCCTAGCAACACACCCGCTGACCAGGCATCAGTGCCTTGGTCAGACGGTGACGACAGTCACATGTCGTACACACAACGGCAAGGGTTTGGCTAGGAGACACAAGTCAACGTGTCAGAAGGCTTCAATAGCATTTGCAAAGAGAGCGAAAAAATGAGAGGTCCACAACATAAATACCTGCCGTGGCGCACGGCGGGTGTCGCACGCGAGAGTGCAAGGTCTGTCATAAAACCGGCCGGAAAATATTGTTTTGGCTGTGACTCTGCGCACACAAGTCAAAACTCTACGCCGTCTGAACCTAAATGTGCAGGATCTCAAGCCGGACGCTATGACTGGTCACACGCATGCATCCGGCATCAAACGGTGGACACACAATGCAAAACCATGCAAATCGGGCCCACGACCAGTCCACCGATAAAATGCTACATGCTCCAAATAACTGCAGAAATTCCCAGGCAGCATCCAGGACTCTGGGTCGGTCGTCGGTGAGCTCCGAACAGGTAGTCGATCACCAGACGACGCACCGTCGCCACTAGGTCCGCATCAGGGATCTGCACGGGCATGGACACGACGGAGTGGTCATATTAAACTGTGTAGGTCCACAGGAACGTCACAAATCACAACACCCCCCCATGACCTGATGGTACGCATGTCCATACACGTGTAGCACTGAAATGAGTGCAACAACGAGTGCAAAAATAGTCGTGACAGAGACATAGACACACCCTGCGCTCAACCACTCTCAGGCAAGGGGCGGAGCCCAAGAGAACAAATGGCCATCAGAAACTTCCCGCGCGCCAGTGCCTTCGTCAAGAAATCAGCACACTGGATGTCAGTGCCGACCCATATGATGGAGATCACGTGTCGCTCCACCAGGTCACGCACGCAGTGATGCTCAACTACAATGTGCTTGGTGCTAGCATGAAAGACACCAGAGTTCTCGGCAATGGCAAGAGCACTCTGGTTGTCGCAGCGAAGCACAATGGCGGGCACTCATTGACCCAGCTCAAGGAACAGGCGTTGTAGCCACACTGCCTCAGCAGCCTCTACACCCAGAGAAATATACTCTGCCTCCGACGAGCTACCTACAATGCATCCCTGCTTCCCGCTGCGTCATGATACAGCGGTACCACCGAGCAGGAACACGTAACCGGTGCGAATGCGTCCATCTGGACTCCAGGCCCAGTCGTTGTCGGTGTAGCCGTCAAGGACCACAAAACATTGCCAGCGAAAACAGAGTTTGAGGTACGGTGTGGAGGCCACGTACCGCACCACTCACATAGCCGCATGAAGAGATCTAGCACGTGGAGCCTGCAAGAACTGTGCAAGGAGGTTGATGACAAAAGCGATTTTGGGGCGTGTGGTTGTAAGGGTGCACGCCATGCCAGATTTGCAATTCTTTTGGAGGACTTGGATTCACGAATCGAGTCCAAGCATCATGTTTGGACTCTTGAATCTTCTTGAAAGATTGTCGAATCTTGGATTTGCGTATCTTTTGACCATATATTTACAAAAGCCCTAGTACAAGACACCATAACTATATTTTATAATGACGTAGAACCTGCTTGTATATGCCTGTTTATTACAATCTTCGTGTCTACATGCATGTCTTACTGAAATTGCAGTTAATATGAAAATATCTTTGGTACTTATCTGCTTGTTCACCCATGTACGAGAGGAAATGCCAAATTCTTAAATCTGAGACAAATCCTTTTCCCGGATTTGGATTCATGAATCTTTTGAAATTCTCGAATCTTTCTCTCGAATCCGGGAATTTTGTGTGCACCCTCATGTGGTAGTGGCCAGGTACATCAGCGATCGGATGAGGCGGAGGTACAAGGTCACATCCACTGTCTCCCCCTGCTGTGTTGGATCGTCCACCTTTAGGGCATCCTTCCGGTCAGGTGTAAGAGGTGTGGAGGCCGTGGGTATTACGCGAAGGAGGTCACTGAAGCGCTCCCCCACAACACGTGTGTATCGGGCCTGATGCAGCAAAAGTGTCCGACATCTGCGATCTCACACAATCTCCATGCCAAGAAACACCGTTGTAGGACCAAGATCCTTCATCCTATAGGCAGTCTGGAGGACCACCTTGGCCTCCTTCGTATCCTTCATGGAAGGAGACGTGATCAGAAGGTCATCCACATAGACTAGGATGGCGGTGAACCGCTCAGGCGTCCGTCGGATAAAGAGAGAGGGATGTGCCTTGCTCTGTACATATCCCGTACGAGTCAGGGTGTCAGTAATCTCCTAGTTCTAGCACCGTGGAGATTGCTTGAGGCCGTACAAGGACTTGCACAAGCGCCAGATCTTGTCACCGTCCTCAAAGCCTGGTGGCTGGGCCACGTAAATCTCCTCATGCAGAGAGCCATGGAGAAATGCATTGTTCACGTCCATCTGGTGTAGTTCCCAGTCATGCTAAGCCACGACACTGAACAGAGCACGCGCTGAGGTCATGCGGCAAACAGGGGCGAAGGTGTCAGTGTATTCGATGTCCTCGATCTGAGAATACCCCTTGACGACCAAGTGAGCCTTGTAGCGTTCCAGTGAGCCATCCGGCTTCACTTTCTTACGAAAGACCGGCTTGACCTGAATAGCCTTCCTCCCAGGTGGAAGGTCGACTAGCTCGTAAACTCCGTGCTCTCGGATGGCTCGAAGCTCAACCTTACAGGTAGCACGTCAGGCGTCTACATATTCTGATAAGAGAGCTTCCCTCAGTGTACCCGGATCATGTGCCATAGAGGAAAAGCTCTGAGTGGCAAGTGCACGCACCTCGGAGCTGGGCCTAACTACCACAAGGTCAGCTACTGTATCACAAGCGATAGGAAACTCGCGAGTGACCAGATCGTACCCTACAGGGCATGCTGGATGTACCTCTGTGTGATCTGTGCGGACACTCAGGCCTAGGGCCTTTTGTGCAGGGATCACCACTCGCGATGCTGCAAGGGGACCGCCTGGGTACGGGACCTCACAACCGCTGGACTCCGGAGACCAATGGTCGAAGACGACCACCGGGCTCACGCGAGTAACCTGGGCTCGAGGGGCTCACCTCGGGCTCAGAGACAGGCACGACCACATCTGGTGAGGAATGAGGCAAAGGGGCAGGTGATGCAGTGTGAGGAGATGCTGGTGAAATGATGGAAGACACATGAATGGGTGTGGTAGCAGGAGCAAGAGTCGAGACAGGACCACGTACAAAGGCAGGAGTACTGGTGGTAATAGGCACATAATCATGGGTGCCTATGGGGTGCGAGGGAATAGGGGTAGAAATCGGTTGGGCTGGAGAGGTCTCTAGGCCGACAACAATGATCGCTGGGTCATCAAGAGCCGGAGACCGAGAAGTGGAGGGGCCTCGAATGAACACATTAGCCAGAGGAGAGATGCTCGTAGGCCCACACTCCCCCATCCGTCGAGAAGCCTCACATATAGGGACGTGCGTGACGGACATCGACATGATCGAGGTCAGGTCACGGTAGGTGAGAGAATCAAAGAAGAGCGCGTCGCAGGACTCAACGATGCGACGATGGACAAGGTCCCAAGAATGTCAGGCCTTCGACAGCGAGGAGATGCCCACGAAGGCACACAAGCAACCCCAAGGGGAGACCTTGGACCCCTGCTGGTCCTCGGTGTACTACACAGAAGCCACGGATCCCCAGACACGAGCGAGACGCAGATCGGCACGGTTGCCAAACCAGGGCTTGTACAGTGTAACGTGGTCCATAAGGGGACCCTGCGGAAGGCGGTTCCAGACCCACGTCATGTAGGTGAATCCTTCAAAGGAGGACTCCGGGAGACCGCACTTAGACTGCATAGCACGAACCGCATCCTCCATGGTGCGATTCTAGCACTCAGAGAGACAATTCTAATGAGGGGTAACAGGAGCAGAGACCTGGTGAAAAACCTTGTGCTCGGCAAAGAAACTGTCCATCTCGCCAAGAAACGCGCCGCCACGATCCGAACGGAAGGTATGCAGCGTCTGGCGGGACTGATGCTCAACCATCACTAGCCAAAGGCAAACCATGAGAGCGACGTCACTCTTCTAGCGCAGGCTGTAGACCCACCGCATCCGGGCAAAGTCATCAGTCATGGTCGGGACGTATTGGCCCTGATCAGACAAAGACTCAATAGGAAGAGGAACAAGAAGATCTGAATGGACCAAATCGAGGGGGTGAAGTGCTTGAGAACGGGAGTCAGGGTAGGTGCAACGATGCATCTTATCCTGAGCGTAAAACAGACAATCGGTCTTGGACGACTTCTCGAAAGAGGCCGCATCAAGACCGAGAGCGAGCTGTGTCCGAATGAGCTTTGATACAGTGATGGAGCCCACATGACACATGCGACAATGTAGTAGTTGCTGGTGCTCAATAGATAGAACACCAGTGAAAAACACACGAGCAAGAGGAGAAGGGGAGCAAGGAGAAGAAGAAATCTGAGATAAATGGTACAAATCATCCAAAACAGAGGCACAAAGAACAATGGTACGAGTACAAATAGCTGTCACAGTCGCAGATTCCAGAGTGTTCTCCACAGAGAGTCCCATCAGTGTGCAGGCACGCACAAATAGCAAGCTGAGCTCAAGGTCAGGCACAAAAAGCACCTCGGAAAGATACAGGAGGCCAGGCGGTCCATCCAAACACACAACCCTAACACCTTGGACCGGCAATGACTGACCAGAGCCTATGCAAACAAAGCGAACAGACGCAACAGGACCGAGGACAATGAAGTCACTACGACGACAAGTCATGTGATGAGTGGCATCAGAATCGATGATCCAAGTGCCTCCGTGATCACGACCGGAGGACTTCATTGTACAACGGGCAATGGAACACTCGGACTCAGACGGGCACTTAGCAAGAGGTGAGGGGAAACGTTGAAGGGTACAAAGGTGAGACTCATGAATCCAATCGGTACCGTCAAGCTCATCATCATCACATGCCAGCTGTGCCCCCCCACACAAGTCGTCACAAGCTACGAGAACAGACAAATAAACAGTCTGTGAACCACCTGGCTGTGACAACACACTCGCACCTCCCTGAAAGCAAAGCACCAGAAGGTGACGGAGCTCGGCGATGGTGCGATCACATGGGTCTGGGTTGCCACTGCTCGCCGGTGGGGAAGCGGGAACTATTGTGGTCGTGGTCGCCGTGCGACCAGAGGCTATGCTGCTCGATGCAACCCCATGTGCATGTGCAACCTGAAGACCGCGAGTGACCTGCGCCCAGTCGAGCGGCTGCTGGCACTCAGTGCAGCAATGAGCGCCTTCGCAGTTGTAGGAGTGAACAGTACGTCCACTGCTACCATCCGATGACTGCTGTTGCTGCGACTGTTGCTGGCCCGAACCACGCTTCTTCTTGCCCTTCTTCCCTTGTGCTGTTGTTGCCACACCCTACATCTAAGTCGGGGTAATCTGGGTGGAAGGGGAAGAGGAGGGTGAGCCAGAGGATGGAGAAGTGGACTGCAAGCGGGGAGTCGGTGGCGACGCGATGACCGTTGCAGCAAGTGGACTCTCCTGATGGGCGACGGCTGCCTCACAGGCGGATTTCACCTGGAGGAAAAGCTGATGCGTCCAAGGAAGAAGCTGAAGGGAGGTGGAGAAGGACTCGAGCACATCGTCGCTGTACCCCGAGAAGATGCCTGCGTGCTCAAGACGAACTCCGATCATAAGCGTGCGAAGCGTCCACAATTGTGTACCTCTTGAGGTCTCAAGGTGCATGTAAATACACATGGCACGCCGCCAGTAATCGGTTGCGGGCTCGGGAGGTCCCTGACTCAGGGAGTGAAAGGCGTGAATGTGAGTTGCGCGAGAATGCGAGTTGGGTGGCGTGCATCTCTGTAGCAAGCAGGGACAATGCCAGGTCCCAGCCCCAACGTGGATGAGCACTCGTGCCTGTGCCGGCCTCTCCAAGGAAAGGGCGAAAGTCCATGACAGTCTTGTGCGACATGGCGTAAAGGAGTCCCCGCATCGCCCTGGACGCTGTCAGCACCTGAGCGCGATCCGTAACCTTGTACAGACTAATAGTAGGACCATACCTCCTCTGAAGTTGCCGAGACCTGGAAAAGAGTCTCTCAACAGTCAAAGCCGTCCTCGCTGACATATCGCGTGGGGGGGTGTCTCGAAGTCCTTGGGTTGCTGCTCCGTAGGGAGAGCAACCACAGACTGAGAAGGACGAGGGATGGGGAAGACACCAGGACGAGGAAATTCACCGAGGTGGGGGTCAGGCAAGGATCGGATGTCAGATGTCTGTGGAACCCGGGAACTCGTTTGAAGTTGGCGGAGATGCTCCTGAAGTACGCGAATCTCCCTCTCGTGAGTGTCATCCTCCATATCGGGCATGTCAGGGTCCTCATTCCAAGGATCAAGAGGTGGCTGGTCGCATCCTGCTGCTATCCTCGGTGCAGGTGCTGACTGCTGTGTAGAAGGTACGACATCCTGAATCCCTCGGAGGTCTGCAGCTGGGTTGACCACGAAGAAGCTCAGTGAGCGTACGGATGGCGTCAGTCTGCTACTGCTGTAGACAACACATCTGATCCTGTTGACTCCGCAGGTCCTCAATGGCCTGCAAGCGTGGGCTTATGACCCCTGAGGAGGAGGAAGAGGGATCTGGTGGTCCTTTGTCCTTGTCACCGGTCGGAGCCATGTCAGTGCTCAGTATGGACTGGGAAGTCAAACCGGTCAGATTGCAGAACCATTATTGGTTTTCGAGGAGTTGAGATGGTAGCAATTTTCGACTCTCCGACCCAAATAATTGACTAAGGCAAGTGCGGACATCAGCAGGGGCCTGTTGACATCAGCACGGACCTGATGACGTCAGCAAGAAAAATGCTGACATTGGCGCACTTGTTTTGTGTGGGAGTCGCGCGGACTCCTCAGTGGGGGGGTGGACCTTGTCACCCCCTTACGCGGTTGTGCAGCTGCATAGTTGCACAAAAATTGCATAGTTGCACTGAGTCTACGCGACTACACAGAGTCTGCACGGCTGAGTAGCAAAGCTACTGCGTAGCAGCTTTGTGCAGCACTGCTGCGTAACACTCCAGCAGTGATAGCTGTGCGCAGCACTGCTCCCGCTGTGGCCGCTGCTGCTACTGCTCCGCTGCTATAGTTGTTCTTGTTGCTACAATGGTGTTGCTATTGCTATAATGCTGCTGCTACTGCTGTTGCTGCTGGCGCTACAGCAAGCGTAATGCTGCTGCTGCTATCGCCGCGCTACTGCTGCTGCTGCGCGCGGCTGCTACTGTCGCTGGTGCTTCTCGTTGCCGCTGCCGCTACTCGCTGCTATTGACGCTATGCACTATTGCTGCTTGCAGCCGCCGCTTCGCGCTGCGCACTGCTGTGGTGAGCTGCTTCCCCATTTTTTTGTCAGAATGCCCAGCCAGACACGGCTGCTGCTTCCACCTGTGCTGTTGCTGCTGCTCGGCTTGGCTGCTGGAGTTGGTAACTGTCGCAGCTCACCCGGTGAGGTGGTGGGAACAGCGTGGTGATGTCGCTACTGAAAATGACTGCAACGAGTCCCAGGATACGGCGACGACGGTGAATCTCACTACTGCTGCCGGTACTGCGTCTCTACAGCGTAGCTCAGCGAGAGAGGTCTCACTGCTCTGATACCATGAGAAGATGCGTAGAAGCTTCCTAGCAACACAGCCGCTGACTAGGCATCAGTGCTTTGGTCAGACGGTGACGACAGTTACAAGTCGTACACACAACGGCAAGGTTTAGGAGACACAAGTCGAAGTGTCAGAATGCTTCAATAGCATTTGCAAAGAGAATGAACAAATGGCAGGCCCACAGCATAAATACCTGCCGCAGCGCACGGCGGGTGTCGCACGCGGCAGTGCAAGGTCTGACCTAAAACCGGCCCAAAAACACTGTTTAGGTCGTAACTCTGCACAGACAAGCCAGAACGATGCGCCGTCTGAACCTAAACATGGAGGATCTCAAGCCGTACGCTATGAATGGTCAAACGCATGCATCCGGCATCAAACGGTGGACACACAATGTAAAACATGCAAAATCGGGCCCACGACCAGTCCGCCGATAAAATCCTACATGCTGTAGAAAAAATGCAGAAGGTCCGAGACAACATCCAAGACTCTGGGGAGGTCGTCAGTCAATTCCGAGTAGGTGGTCGATCACCAGACAACGCACTGGTACCACCTGGGTCTGCATCAGGGATCTTCACGGGCATGGACACGGCTGAGTGGTCATAGTAAACTGTACAGGTGGACAGGAACGTCACAAATCCCAACGTATGAAACAAGAACCACAAAGGTAGAGACAGGGTATGCTCTCACATACACTGGCACCAAGAGCAACATACTTGGCCCCAGTCGGGTTACACGCGACACAACCTTGTTTTTCGCTCTTCCAAGTGATTGCAGTGCCATTAATGAGGAAGATGTGCACGAACTGGACCTCTCCCCCATGACACACAGCAGAATTGCACACAAACTGTCACAGTGTAGCCCATTCGACTACGAGCATCCACATCGTGCGCCCAGTTACTATCTGTGTATCCATCGACGACCACTCACGGTTGTGCACGGTAACAAAGACCAACGCAAGCCGTGGAGAGCTCATACATGACGACATGCAATGTTGCCTCCATGTGGTCACACTCTGGGACACTGTGAGAACTGTGTAAGACATTTCACAGCAAAGGCAACATTTGCTCGCTTGGTGGTAGCCAGGTACATCAGAGACCCAATCACACGAAGGTAATCGGTCAGATCCACTTGCTCCCCCAGCTTTGACACGTCCAGTGTCAAAGCTGGGGGAGCTGCTTCAACAATCGCTATCCAGCGGGCATCATTGGTGTTGAAGCAGTGGGTTTAGACTCGAGAAGGGAGGCAAAGCACTCCCCCAGGCTCCTAACACATGTAGCCTAGTGAACGTGAGTAACGCAACGAGCGTGGTCACGCTCAAGCCCCATGCGGAGAAATACATGAGCAGGACCCAAGTCTTTTATCATGTACGTCGACTGCAGTAGGGAATTCACTGACGCTACCGCCTCTTGGATCGGAGACGCGGTGAGCAGGTCATCGACATAGACAAGGATGGTAGCAAATGGTACCAACATTGGGGTGACAAAGAGTGACTGTGCTCCGTCAGTACTTGCCCTTGCCCAGGGTTGAGGTCATTTCCTGATTCTAATACCTCGAAGACTTCTTAAGGCCGTAGAGGGCCTTGCGTAGTCTCCAGACTCTGTGACTGCCGTCTGTGAACCTCGGGGCTGGACCATGTAGATTTTCTCATCCAACTGTCCATGCAGGAAGGCATTGTTGAGGTCCATCTACTCGAGTTCCCAGTCATGATGTGCAACAAGACTTAGAAGAGCTCGGGCAGTGACGTAGCGTCCAACGGGGTCAAATGTCTCATTGAAGTCGACGCGAGGGACTTGGGAAAACCCCTTGGCCGTACGCGTGCCTTGTATTTATCGAGCTTGCCAGTGGGCTTGTACTTCTGCCGGAACACCCATCGGGCGTCAATGACCTTGCGGCCGGCGGTAGATTGACCAGCTCGTACATAGCATGATCGTCTAGGGCTCGCAGCTCGTCCCGCATGGCAACCTCCCACTGTTGTGAGTCGGGTGCTGCACGTGCCTGTTTGACTATGGTGGGGTCATGTGACAGGGATGTCGTAGCAGTGGCAGCTAGACATTCTGCAACATTGCCAAGGATGGCGGCTTCAAGCGCTCTCTCATGCTCCGTTGCGAGCAGTGTATACCCAAGCACAGAGCTCGGGGGACAACACCTATGGCCAAGCCTAAGGCATCCATGCCGGTCGGCACCGTTGGCGACTGCTCAGGGTGAGACTGAGATGAGCGGGAGACGCCGAGACGCTTGAGGAGCGGGTTGGAATTGCTCGGAGACCCCCGCTACGAACAAAGGGTGAGACAAGTGTAGGCTCCGTGGAAGCACCATGGACCGTCATGGTAGGAGCCGGCGGACTGGGAATACTAGAGGCGAGCAGACTGGACAACGCCATAGAAGGCGTAGGAGACTTGGGCATAGATGGAGCAGAAGGGGAGGACAGGGCAAGGGAAGCCAGATCGCTGGGCGACAATGCCTATAGAGGCTCAAAGGACTGCGTGGGAGTTGTGTTGGACACCTGGTGACGCGATGAGGGTGAAGGCTACAATGAAGGGAAAGCAACAGGGACTTCAGGAACAGTAGGGACCGCAGGACTGACCTACCCCTGCAACCGAGGGAGCGGCAGCAGGAAGGCAGGTGGCGAAGGACCACTGAGGTCGGGAGAAACACGGACTCAAAAAATAGGACATCGTGAGACTCGACAACGCGCTAGCGCTCACGATCCCAGAAGTGCTAGGCTTTGGACTAAGTCAAGACGCCAAGAAAGGGACAAAGGCGTCCATGCGGCGAGATCTTGGAATCACGAAGGTCCTCGGGTAGCCAGACACAAGCAATACTACCCAAGACACGAGCGAGGAGGATATCGGTACGAGAGCCGTACCAGTGCTCAAAGGGATTAACAGTGCAAGGGAGAGGACCTTATGGAATGCGGTTCCAGATCCAGGTCATGAAACTCATCGTCTTAAAGGGAAAAAGTGGGGAGAGACCGGACTCAGACAAGAGAGTGCAAACGCCATCGGCGAGAGTTTGATTCCAATGCTCAGAGAACCCATTTTGCTGGGGTGTGTAGGGAGCGGACATTTCTAAACACACCCCCTTGGACTCAAGGAACCGGGGGGTGGGTCCGAGGAATCCACCGCCCCGGTCACTGCGAAAGACACGCAATGACTGTTGGCACGACCGTTCGGCTTGCGGGAGCCAGGACTCAAGGACTGGATAGACATCCCTCTTTTGACAACGAGCAAAGATCCATTGATAACAAGAGAATTCATTGGTCAACCATAGAACATACCAACCAGCACCACCGAAGAAATCATGGGGAAGAAGACCCATGTCCTCAGCATGGACAAGATCAAGGGGGTGGGATGACTGAGAGTCAGAAGAAGCAAAGGAAGAGCGATGTATTTTTCCCTAAGCACTGGAAAGGCAGTCAGAGGGACAGGGCGACGGAAAGGTGGATGGGGATAAACCAACAGCGGGTTGAAGGCAGAGCATGCTGGTGATAGCATCAGTGTGAACATGGCCAAGACGGCGATACAAGGGATGAACATGGCCACGGGAGAGAGAGGGATCAACATGGGCAAGAGAGAATGCAACAAAGAAGGAAGAGGGTGCAAGCAAAGGAACACAATAAAGCTCGTCACATTTGACACCCTGCAAGAACACACGACTAGAGGGATGCAGGCAAACAGTGCCAACACCTTGACTGGTTGAAAAATGCATGCCCTGATCGTCAAGCGATGTCACCGATAGCGGACTGAGCTCCAAGGAAGGCAAGTACAGGACGTCAAGCAAGAACAGCACGCCACTGGGACCAACAAAGCGGACAACACCAACGCCTTGAACAGTGAGTACCTGGCCGTATCCGGTATGGACAAAGAGAACAGGACCAGGAGGACCCAACGAGACGAAGGAGGAACGGGAGGACGTCATGTGATGGGTGGCCCCCAGAAGCCACCAGGGACACGAACATTGGTGAGTAAATCACACGTGGTGCCAGTACCGAAAGAAGGGGAGGATGAGTCACAGACCGCTAGACGGAGCGAGAGGACAAAGGACAGCCAATGCTCGACCCCGGAACAGGCGCAGACAGAAACCCAAAAACGTGATGGGGGGAAGGGGTCCGCACGAAGAGCAGTGTTAGACTAACATGGATGACCTCTGGTGGATGCAGCTACACTCTCACCTCCCTGATAGCGAAGGTGGAGAGGTTACAGGAGAGACTGCTCTAGCTGGCGCTCGCCGTCGACGGACTACGCAGGTGACGGAGTAGAGGACCTCAAGGGAGAAGGGAGCCACGAAGGAGTCAAGTAGGCGGGAGAGGGTGGCCAGGCGTAGATAGGAGCTCCATATGGCGGCGGCCAGCCCCAGGGGAGCGGGACCGGGGGAGGCGGGGGGGAACACCGGCAGCGGAATAGGCCTGTGCAAAAGAGGAATTGGAAGGCTGAGTCGATGCACAGGAGCCGGAGCTGGTGCTGGTTGCAGAAGAGGTGGTGGAGCCACTGGAACGTGCCCAGTGGGCAAGGCGCAAGTCATCAGGTGGTGCGAGGCACTTTCGAGCGGAATTCTCGGAAGAGCCAAAGAGCACACCACCTCATCGAGGACACGAGACGATGCGGAGTCAACGGGTTTCTCCCTACCACCCTTGCCCTTGCCAGGGCCATGCCCATGGCCTTGAGAAGCGAGGGCTGTGGCTGTGGCGGTAGAAGAGGACACGGAGGTAGAGACAGAGGCGGCACTGGAGGAAGAGGAAGAGGAGACTGTGGGTGGCAGCAACAACCCCTGCGATGGCGGAGCGATGGAGATGCTTGTTCTGAAGGCAGATCCACCATGCAGCAACGCGTTCAAACGTAAAGTCTTAGAGGGCGCCAACACCCGGAGAGGATCGTGGAGGCACGGTCTGGGATGCGAGGCGCTGCAGCTCATCTGGTTCAATGTTGCGAAGGAGGTTAGACAGCTCATGAATTAAGCCGCTGACCATTGTCAGCACCGCCGACAACTGTCCTCGTGCGGCATCACCAAGCTCGCGGAGCAGCTTGAGCCCCCGCACCCAGTACGCATCAGCCAATTCGAACACACGTATAAGGAGTGTGTTGAACTGCACGGTGAACGCACTTTGCGCAGGCTGACCTGTAATGGTGGTGCGACGACGTAGCATAATGTACGCGCCAACGGGGTCAGCCAGACACTAAGGGGCAGGGTTGGTTTTGTATGTGCCAACATCATCGACAAGCGTCTGTGGCACAGCAACGATGAGGGCTCGAACAGTGCAAGTGGACTCATCAGCGACAGGTGTGAAAGGCGGGACTACAGGGAAATAGTATTGCCACAAGCCTTCTCCTTGAGCCCAGGGGCTTAAGCGAGTCTCCTAAGAGGAGAAGGCTAGCCCAACAGCTAGGATAGGAGGTTAGGAGAAAAAATCATGCTGACATGGTGTAGAGGTGGGAGCGGCAACAGATGGGGTAGAAGAAGCCCCAGTAGGAGTGCTAGAAGGGGAGAGTGATGCAGCTGGGAGCCGCTGAAGCACAATGGCAGCGACTTCATCAGCAAAAGTGACGCAATTTTCATTTGCAAGTTTGAGGCGATCTTTTGCCTCACGCTGAGCCTCGCAAGCGAGGTTCAGCTAGGGCTGCAAATCAGCGATGGCTGACTCATCGTCACCATGCATAGTGACGAATGTGGGGCTATGTCGGACATATTTTGGCAGATTTTCCCCCGCCCCAGTGTGCGTGGGAAAAATTGGAGTGTCTTCGGCATGTAGAAGTGCTACTGCAGGACAACCTACCCCTGGTCAGACACAACAAGCCACCGCAGGGAGAGCAGAGAGGTGAGACAGGCAGCACAGAGACCAGCAGCCAGGCAGCTCATGAGGCTGCAGGAGGGGAAGGATTACCCAGAAAGGACAGGAGTGAGGCTATAGCGCCAGCAGAGGCTGCAGCCAAGACGGAAAGTATGACGGCAACTGGGACCACAAGGGCGAGGGTGCCCGTGAAGGACGTGGCACCCAGTGTGGTGAGGACTAATGCTATGGAGACAAGGGCAGTGACAATGCTGGAGACGACTGTTGGAGAAGATGCGGCAGATGTCACAGCTGCAGCGGTATAGGTGCGGATTGATGATGCAGCAGTGGTTGTCGCAGATGTTGCTGATGTTGTAGACGAAGCGACGGCTGCTGCTGTTGCTGCTGCTGCTTCAAGTTACGTGCCTATGTCTATCACTGCTGCAACAATGGGACCAATAACCACTGCTACCTCAGTGTATGCTTCAGTTTCCCTACCAGCTGATGTAGTAGCGGGAGCACGTGTGGCCTTGGCTGTTGCGGCAAATGTAGCGGCTGTTGCAGCTGCGGCGTCTACAACTACTTCGGCTATGTGCGTGAGCGTGTCTGAGAGGCCCATGACGTCCTCTTGAAATGCCACATACAAGTGAGACAACTTGATGGTCTTGGCGGCGATACCACGTGATGGAGAATCCACGTTAGGGGAAGCTGGGGGGGAGACGCTTACCACGGTTTGACATGTCTTCCCCTCGGGTTGGAGTGGCGGAGACCCGGCTCCGGTGTGACTGCCCCCACCACGACGCGAGCAAGAGCGGTGGTGCGCTGGCCGTCCCTCGTAGCAGGGTCTAAGCAGCAGCGGACCGGGAGCTTCCTCGGATGCCAGCGTGTCTGGCGGCGCCACCAATGTGGCGCTGTGGTACGGGACGATGGCCACAACCGAAGCTATGGTGCGGCTGTATGGAGTGTCGCCACCAATGCCGCTGCTGCGACTTCAGTAGAGGACAGTCGGACCTGATGGGCTAGCTGCAGAGAGGCTGGTGAGTGGGTGACGTTGGGTGCTACTACGGGATGCCGCGGCAAAAGCAATTAAAGACACAGTTGCTGTTGTGGCACCCGCAAAGTCAGTCGCAGAAGAGCTTAGGGTTGCAGCTGCCACTAAGATCAAGTGGCAGCATAGGCGGTCGCCATAACTCTGCGGAGTTCTGGTGAGGCCCGCAACGGTGCCCACGACTGGTACGCAGTTCGTGGGTATCGCGCGTGCATGGTAGAGGGCAGCACGGCGGGATGATATAGGGATGACAGAAGCAGTGCTCGCTGCCGTTGTGTTGCACATTCAGATGTGCAGCGGTGGCGGGTACAATGGCGGCGACGGCGCATGCGAGGTCACCAGTGTGACAGGTAGGATCGTGGCCCTTAGGAGTTCATCGTGATCACGCTCTAATATGGATTGCGGTGAAGCTAAAAGCAAATAGGTCACCAAGAGAGATTGATGGCCATGGCATTAGAAGATGCACAGTTACTGGAAAGACTTAGCCGCAACAAGGAACAAGAGGTGAGAAAGTGGGTCACGGCCTAGAGTAGTGTTCCACGTGGGGAGCAAGCGAGCGTGCAGCGAGCTTGCTTTTGCTTGCTCCACACCAGTCAGCATAAAATAGTCTGTGTGGTTTGAGCCACCACACTTTGGTGGGAATATCTCATCTCCCACCCCACACCAGTCAGCATAAACTAGTCTTGGTCGATGACCCGATTATATCCATGCTGAGCACGCACATGACAAACGGCGTGTGTTATTGATAAGTAAGATCATGCAGGCACGGTAAGTTTGCCAATCTATTGGATGAAGCAGATGGCTTGGCGGCAGCATACTCCGACACAAGGGCTCAGAATCGAGCGTTGTCTTTCCTCTGGTCAGTCACCTGCACAGGTGCAGTGGGTGTGCAGCAAGGCCAGAGGTCACCATGCGGTACTGACACATAAACCAACACCAGTCGGGCTACACGCGACACAACCTTGTTTTTCGCTCTTCCAACTGACTGTAGTGCCATCAATGAGGAAGATGTATACTAACTGGATGCACGAGTCACAACCTTGGATCCGATCACTATCTGTATACCCATCAAGGACGGCAGACAAATGTGCGTGAAAGCATAGGCCCAGTCAGGGGGTGGTGGATGACACACAATGCCACCAAGAGATGGAGAAAATACGAGCACAGAGAGAATTGGGATAAGAAATTGACTGATGAGGCAATGCGAGGACGCGTGTTGGTGCCAGTTAACCTCAGGTACCCAATGACCTAGATGTATTTTATGTTGTCAATGAGCTCTTCCAGCCACACAGGGTCACTTGTGTTCAAAATATTCTTCTCAATAGGTGTCATAGGTGTGGAAGCATGGGGAATGGAAGCTAGCAAGTATGTAAACTACTCCCCCATGGTGTGAACATACTCAGCTTGGTGCATGGTGAGCATGTGGTGCTGACGGTCATGCCAAATCTCCATGGCCAAGGAAACGCAGGCAAGGCCAAGATCCTTTATCTTGTATGCACAATTTAGGAGATCCTTCATAGCCTGTATATGCCATAGATGTGGAGAGACAATCAACAGATTGACTCTATAGACCAACATGACAGTAAAGGTACCATAGGGTTTCTCACAAAGATATCGGAGTCTGATGAATTGCCATGATAGTCACGGCACTCAAGGTTTGTGGAGATCTTGATGTTATTATAGCACGGAGATTGATTTAACTATGATAAGGTCTTGCGAAGGTGCCAGACTCAACTGGTTCCATCATCTAAGTTAGAAAACCGAGGCGGCCATGAAACAAGGTGTTATTTACTTCAACCTGATGTATCTCCTTGTCGTGCTGAGCCACCTGGTTCAATAGTCCCTTGGCAGTGGTATACTTCCCCACAGCAGCAAACATGGCATCAAAGTCCATGCCCAATACTTGAGAGAATCTCTTGGCCTTGTAGTGGTCAATGATACCGTTGGGCTTGTGCTTGCGCCTGTACACCCATCGGGTTGTAATGGCGTTGAGACCCGGTGGAAATTCCAGCTTCCTGTGAACACTTCATGCCCTTTGATGGTCTCCAGCTCCTCATTCATGCCTTTCTCCCAGTGGACCGAGTCTGGAGGACATAGTCCGGATTGGACGGGAGCACCGAAATGCCATGAGAGGGGAGTGGAGTGGCAATAGAGGGGTGGCAGACGCCGGGACCAGACTGAGCGCACGATGAAACTCAACCACAACAAGAGAATAACCAAGGTTGTAGGCTAGACCACCACTGTAGTCAGCCCAAAGGCTTCAAGACCAATTCCAAAAGCAGCCTCTATAGGATCTGGAAGAGGAGTGGCACAACATGGTGGGAGAGGGAAATGGACAGCGGGAGCAGCGTGCAAGTGTGACCACAAGGGCAAGAGATAGCCCATGAGTTCAATTGAAAGGAGGAGGATCAAATGAAGGCAAGGGTGCGATGGGATCAGAAGCCAAGGGGACCCATACAATGTCAGCTAGTGGTAGAGATCTGTCAAATGACGTGGCAGGTAATGACCCATGAAACAATGCAGATGGCAATGATGATAGTGGCGTAGATGCAAAAATCAGTGGCACGATAGACAATGAGAGATATTCTGACAAGGAAGCAGGTGCTGATGAAGATGGAGGTGAGAAAACAAGGACAGGTGCACATGGAAGCGATGATGCAACTGCTAGAGTGAGTGATGTTGCGGGCAGTGTTGCACATGGAGGTGCTGAAGCAGGTGGAGATGGAAGAAAGGAGGGAGGCACAAGCAAAGAGGAGAAACTTTCCACAGGCCAACCCCCATGAAAATCCCCCCAGGAGAGGGGGTACAAAAGAAGAGAATTATCAAAAATTTCAAGAATGAAGTTGTTATCAGAAAAGAGAGCCTCACAAGATTCAATGCCACGGTCAGCGTACCAGGAGCTTCACGCCTTGGACTGCAAGAAACAGACAATTACAAACGCAATGAGATAGCTTCCCATCATGTTCCTATGGAGCCAGACGCATGTGATTCTCCCCCAAAAGTGTGCGAGACAAAGGTTGATACAACAACAAAAACAACACTTGTATTGTGTGACATGGTATGGAACCGGAACATGAAAGACCTAGTTCCATACCCAAGTCATACATTTCATGGCCACCATCAGCAAAGGAACGATTCCATCATTCAGAGACGTCATTTTTATGCAGGGCGTATGGAGCAGATGACTCAAAGAAAACACCAATAGATGTAAGAAAGAAAATATTTGGGCCAATGAACTCACCAAGACAATCGGAGCCAAAACCTACAGCTTGCGCTCATAAGCACATGTTTCTAGGAAGAGCCTAGACCTTATCACAGGCCCAACCTCAACCTTCAGATAGAGTGGGTAGATCCAGTGGAAACAAGAGTAGTTTCAGTTAGACAGAGTACGTAACAATCTCCATAGAGAAATTTGACCGGAAAATTTCCCATTACGTCAGCATGGACAAGAGCGAGTGGCTCCTGGGTGTGAGAATCAGACGTAGGAAATGGAACACGGTGCATCTTGCCTTTTGTGTAGTCCGAGCAATCAGCAGTGCAGAGAAGATGGAGGCATCCCAACCAACAACAAGAAAATAACAAAGCAGGTGAATGGAGAAAGTGTGCACATGGAAAAGGCAACAAATGAGCAAGCATGTGTGGTCAGGGGAGAACAAATGACCAACATTCACATGGGCAGTGGCGGTAGCAGTCAGAGTAGGTACAAAAAAATGCACACAGTAGAAATTTTCACACCGAAGACCACAAAGAACAATGTGTCCAGATGATTGGAGGGAGACAGTGCCAATACCACGAGACGTAACGAAGTCCATACCTTGAGTCGTGAGGGTAGTGACAACAACAGACTAACCTCATCAGGTACAAACATCATATTAGGCAGGAACAGATTGCAGTTATGGAAGAAAAAAAAGAACACACGATACCAACACCTTGGAGTGGAAACATCTGGCCCAATCTGGCACGAATGAACTGAACGTCAACGAAAGGTTCCAACGACACGAATGTGAGGTATGACGACGCCATGTGTTGAGCAACTACAGAATCAAGAATCCATAAACCATGTGAGACACGTGCGGTTGATATGGCGTGACATGCGTCAATGCTAGCTGTAAAGCCAGTGGAGGAATACGTGTGCCTAGAACAATCTGCTAAGCTGTGACAGTAGAAGACATGATGCAAATCCTCAATCCATGCACCATCCGTGACCGGACTACCCAACAAGGCTCCCCGAAGGGATCCAACAGACCCACAATTGTGACCTCTGGACCCCACTACTCAACTCAAACCACAGGAGAAAGCCAAAGGTCGAGCCTAATGAGGCCAAGTCACCGAGGGAGAACCTATGCGCGGACCAGTGGTGGAGATGAAGGGGGCATGGCGTGGAGGATCGGGTATCCAGAAATGGGGAGTGAGATTCCCCATAGAGGACCACGATATTCCCAACGTCCATACGGCAAGAACCTGAAATGGTTGCTATAGAAGAGGAAGGGAATACGTGGGGAGCTGATAAACAATGCCATGAAGAAGGTGTATAGAACGATGAGATTTGTCTGTAGAACGATGGGACCTAGTAGGGTGGTGTCCATGCCCCTCTTGGCGGTGGCACCACCGGCAATGTCATGCTGCTAAAATAATAGAAAACGGAAAGAAGAGTAGAAGGCTGATGGGCGAACTGAGAATGGTGTCCCAAGGTAAGGAAGAGAGCTATGCATGCTCGGGTCACAATTCAGGCAAAAACAGGGTCTCCCAGCTGTTGGGACAAAACATGGAGTATGTAGATCCCGGCCAGAGTGGGTCTGAAGAGAGTGGAAAAGAAGGTTAGGAAAACAATCAAAAGTAAAGGGAAAAGGAGAAGGGATATTCAAATGGAGGAAGAGGTAGGAAAGAGGAGAAAGAGAGCATGTTGAAAACTTGAGCAGGTGTGCCCAAATCAACCCCAGAAATGAGGACAACCGATTTATTTTATCTTCTTTTTCTTTTTTGAGCAGGTCGTCAGTGAATGAGCTTGCTGTTTGACAGCCTCGTTGACCATGAGCTCATTGTCCACTGCCAAAGTGGGACCAACAAGCAGTGTTAGGAATATGTGATGCAGATATCTGGCGACTACTGAAGCATCTGCTGCTGCTAGTGCTTTTCACCACTGCTGCTGCATCTGTCGCTTGCAAAGGTGCTTTTTCTGTTTTCTTTTTTCCACCGCTACTGTTGCTGTTTCTTGCAAGGGGAAATAGCTGCTACTGATAGTGGTGTTGTAGCTGCTGCTGAGTGCAACTGCAGTTTCCAGTGTTGAATGTAGTAGCTGCTACCTCAACGCCGCCCTTGCTGGCGTCAGCAGATCTGAAGCTTCTACTGCTTAAATGGCTGCTACCATTGCTGTTGGTTGACATAAATTTTGAGAGTAGCACCGGCAGCTTCATTCGCTTCTTCCCAATGCGGTCACAGCACATGGGTAGGAGCTGGAAAACAACGTCCAGCTTGTAAGGGATGACAACAGATATTGCTGCCCATGCTGTGAGGAGCACAACGAGTAGGTACTGCTGCTGCTAGTTGGACAACAGGAGGAAAGAGAGAGTTGTGCATAGCACATATCTGATGTTTTTGTTTAGAGTGCAGAAGAAACAAAAAAAATCCATAGATGTTTCCCCCATGGGTTACATGGCAGCCACATCAGTGGCAGACAGGTAAAGAAGCCCCAGTCATGCACGGGAGCTGTGAGTGCAGCCGGTGCGTGCTTGTTGTCGCCTCCGATATGACAGTCATGATGAGGTAATCTGCTTAGAAATTATGTCAGCATTCTGCCTCCAGCTCTGCCGAAGGACTATGTTTCGTGAGCTCTGAGCTCAAGGCCTCCAGGTTGTCAGTTGCCCCACCCAACCCAGATCAGCCCAGCCGAGATGCTACTGCTGCATGCTGTATGGTGGAATACTGTTTCTCTTCCAAATTCATATATGCCCAATGGTGAGCAAATCATGAACTCACTTTCTAGTGCGGTCTTCTAGTGTGCTCCAAAACCATGCACAAACACCATGCATTAAAAAAACTAGTGCACTTGAATAGTGCACAGCATAATTCACTTTCTATCTCTTTCTCTCTTCATCTTCTCTTTATCTCGCCCTCTCTCTCTCTCTCTCTATCTCTCTCTCTCTCTCCCTCTCTCTCTCTCTCTCTCTCTCTCTCTCTCTCT
>SZWC01001395.1:152357-189758 GCA_023375785.1 Penium margaritaceum | reverse complement strand
CTCGCTCTCTCTCTCTCTCTCTCTCTCTCTCTCTCTCTCTCTATCTCTCTCTCCCTCTTTACTGCTTAAAGCTCAAATTAATGAAGAAAATTTCCACATAGATCCTACATTCGTGTCATTCTTTGGAATTTTGTTTCTGCTTGTATCGAGTTTTCTTTAGTTCTGTGAGTCTGAGTTCATTTGTGACCTATTTCTGTACGTACATCTTTAAGCTGTCGTTTTTGTAACGGATTATATATTTTACGTGGAGCTTCTCATTAGCGGTAGCAGATGCCGATGGTCGCCAAGGATGCCGACCGTCAGTTCTCCTTTGGATGCCGATGGTCGCCAAGGATGCCGACCGTCAGTTCTCCTTTGGACGATAGTCGATGACACGACGGCGTTACGACCTCCTGTCGGTAGCCACGCCGACACCGTTCTGTCTAACCCCCCCAAGTGCGAGGCATAGTGCGTATGGGCTAGTGTTCGCGATTTTCCTGTGACGTCTGCTTGCCAGCAATCATGAAGGTTCGACACTCGAACTTAGAGTTAAGAATTAATGTTAAGCATATAGTTGTCGTTCGCTGCAATCAACCAGAAGCGACCGACAGTCTCCCTCGCATGCAACGCTGGGGCTACTGTCCGTAGGGAGGGTTCTGTTTCTCCCATTGCATATGTTTCCGTTTTAACTTTTATCTAAGTCGATATTACTTCGGCGGCCTCGATATCGAAAATTCCTGCTTCAGGCCTCGACGTCGGTATCAAGTGACAAGAGAGAAAAGTCGTTGAGGTTGGCTGGTTGCACCCGAGTTTGCTCTTTTGCTAGCCGATGGTCGCTCAACGGACGATGAAGAATAACTAGAGATGCACATTTTACCTTTAAGTGTCAAGGGCAGGTGGATCGAAGAAACGTTTGACTTCTCTCAGTCGTTTTTGGTCGACATTTGTGAATAGATTTTTTTGCTATGATAACGTTTTGTTCATATGCGACAGAAAGTAGAGATCTTTGTGTCGCTGTTTGACTGGAACACGAAGTTGGTGCAACTCCGGTGGTCGCGCATATGAATCGAGCGACAAACCTAACAGGAATGGGACGGGACCTACTATATCCCATAGTTTCTGGTCGGTTGATGTTTTCAAGGGACCTATTTGTTCAACCAGTGGGTTGTGGGAGAACCGCGCATAAGATATGAATTAATACCGAGCAAAAAGAATCTATTCTTTAAACATTGTCGGTTTCATTCAGTATTGACTTTTAACGGACGGTTTTTTTGTGGCCTGAAGTGCAGAACCTCTTCTTTTCCACACGTTATAAGACTGTTTTATGTAGGCCCGATAACACTAAATTTCGAGTTCACTCATATCGTCAGCTTCTCGCAAATACCAATATCCACAATAGCCCAAAACTTCCTTCTTTGAGATTTCATTCCTTTCTCTTCTACGTATTTGAAATGCTATAAAGTGTCTGCCATGCTTGCAAAGTGAAGTAACACGTCCTCATCTTTCCTTTGCTGCATCAGCCAACGGTGGTGGCTAAGAAATTCATGATTTCCGAACGACAAGGCATTTCAGCACCGGTCGTTGCAGTTCGCTATCGTTGTAGTATGGATTTAAAGAAGCAAATGGAAGCGTTTGTCATTTCTTGGCGAAACAAATCCAGCAGTGGCTTCCATACACTTGGTGCGTGATAAGTGCACTTCACCACCCATTTAGAGTGCACTCGGGACATGCACTGCCCCCGTACACTGGGGGGCTTCTCTAGAACCTCTTGCGAGGACTCGAGCGACAAATCGGTCGGAAGGCTTCAGGCGCGGTTAATATCATCAGAGAAAAATCACAAGAAACTTCGTCGTCTATACGTCGGCCGTCAAGTAAGAAGCGAGTAATGGAGTGCATAGGATACGAGCGAAGTTTAAGAAAAATGTAGTATCTGAATACTATTGGGACGGATCTACGTCCAATGAAACAATCGACCAGCTACCAACTACAAAAACCGTAGGAAAAGGCTTGAACACTGTACCAATGTCGTATGTGTACGGTTGAAGTGTACTGTGTTTTTGTGTTTCTAGATTATGTTGAACGATAAATGTGATGGCTCCAACAACTACTTGAAAAAAGAAACATGAAGGAGAATCTATCTGAATTTTCTCTCATTTTAGAACTTTAAGATGAAGTTGAAAAATAAATTTTTGCCCGAATAAGACAAACATGACTGTATAGTAGGACACATGGGATGACGTAGCGCACTCAGTGCGCTCTTAGTGTATTTTTGTATGGTGGTAGAGTGCACTTGCCACATACACTAGCCCCACGCATGGACGTCCCTCCTAAGAAGAGAACGTCATGACCATAAAGGACAAACTGCAAAGTGTGCTTTGACACATGAGACAAATTAGCACACTGGGTGCGCTCTTAGTGTACTTTTGTATGGTGAAAGAGCACACTCGCCATATACACTAGACCCACGCACTAAGGGGCTTTCTAAGAAGAGACTTTTTGTGGCACATAAGACAAGAAAGAAGTGTTCTGAAACACATGAGACAAAACAGCACACTGAGTGCGCTCTTAGTGTACTTTTGTATGGCAACCGAGCGCACTTTCCACATACATTAGCCCCACGCACTAAGTTTCCATTTATGAATAAACGTTTTTGGCTATATAAGACAAAACACAAGGTGTGTTGAGACACATAAGACGTATAAGCGCACTAAGTGTACTCTAAGTCTACTTTTGTATAGCAACCGATCACACTAGCCACATGCACTAGCTTCACGCACTGAGGTCCCTCCTAAGAAGATAATGTTCTGGCCATAATGGACAAAAGTACACTCCTTCCACACACAATGGAAGGAGTGTATGGAAGGGTGCAACGAACCTCCTTCAAAGAGAGCGCACTCAAGGCACACACTAGAAAGCTAGTGTATGAAATGGCCTTGATTAATGATGCCTCTCAAAAAAAAATACACCATGAGGGAATGGAGCCCATTAGCAACGTTCAGTGTGAGAGTGTAGGTTGTGAGGGCCACAATGTGAGCGACGACACTGAGAGAGATGGCAAAGTTTTGCTTGAGAATGTGATAGCCGAGTGAGAGGGAGGGGTAAACCCCCTCCCTTCATTTCAACAAGTATATGTGCATCTGTGAGAACACAATGGCTAGGTTTTGGAAAAAGAGCAAAGAACCTACCAACGGTCAAAACAACAACTAGCTGGATGACGACAGCAGAATGGGATACTCGATGTCCAGATGAAAAAACGAGAGAAGCATTCGAAGCATAAACAAAATCTCTATACAAGTGGGCTAACAATGAGAAAATGTAATGTTTCCAAGAAAATAGCCCCCAGGTGCTAGACACGAAGAAAACTCTTGTGGCCACATGAGTATTTGTAAGTTTAAGCTAGGACCATCAATGTAGCTATAAACCACTACAGATTGCCTACAAGTGAGTGTCGTCAAGTCCAGAGGTCAACAATTCAAGCGCCATAACAACAGGACTAAACCGTTTCATATAATGGCTTCTTGCATAACTATGTTCATGCTTTTTTCAATGACACCACCTCTAAATCTACTCATTCAGAGTAGAAACACAACGCAAAAAAATCTCTGAAAGTCAACAGTCTCCGCTCCAAACAAAAGATACATTGGAAAAAGGGGATCGACAAAGTCACCGAGATATTTCTGGGAGAAACAACCAATGGCACAAAGGTCATTTAAAATCTTCAGAGAAGCCGTGCAAATCCAGTAGGAGGTGTGTTGGCTGTGGTCGTGTAGTCAGCGACACACTGTTCACTGTTTGACATGTATTCCACATGCACATACATTGATGTAGGATACTAGAGCAGCATGAAAGTCCATCACAATGAGCCATGCACATATGAGGCTCAACCTTCAAGCTGGAGTGAAGTGATAGTGGCTACGTTGATGACATGATTTCTTGTGATCACCAACTCTGGGCATGAGCTGATGGCTATCCTGGTACTTTTAACTTCTCCACTTGTTCTCTCGTTCTTGTGAAAACTTCATGTATGGCCACAGACAATTGAGGATGATTGCAATTGTTACATATGCATGTAAGGAGTCTGTCTTGTGTCTGCGTCAGAAACCTCTGCTTTGGTTCTCTCTGCTTCACCTTCTTCAGCATCTGACCACTGATCTTCTCCAGAGTCAGATTCTATGGCCTCTTCTCCAGCCAACCATGCTTGTGCAGGAACTGCGGCTTACCACGGCTGCATCTGCAACCGTGTATGATTAAGAAGAGTCTGCATAGGTTTCAGGCCATTGTGATGTTTGCTGCATATGCTTGAGGCCGGTGCAATTTTTGCTTTCCAGGTGCCTGTGTTTGTTTTCCACACGTCTGACTCTCTCGTGTCTTATGTGTTACTTTGTGCCAACATGTGCATCAACAATCTTCAGCCTCTGCCGGTGCTTTGGCTCAGTGCTGCAGGTGAAGGTCTGCACGCGTCATGGCCTCGGGTACTGTGCTTGGAGTGTATGGCGGATGACGTCTTGGAAGATTTTAGCACTGTCAGCATGAGCGACTGCAATTGCGAGACTGCAATGCCCACGCTGGGGATGGCGTCGGTGGTTGCGAAAGCCCGTGTCCCACAACGGCTGATTGTAATGTACTCACCATAATCATTGAGAGTTGTTCTGCAATGGAAGCCCAAAACCGTAGGAGAATTTTTTTTGGTTACTTTCAAAGGCTACATAATTTAGAGTAAGATGGGGAAAAGAACACTTCAAAACATGACTGGTTGGTAGAAGTTTCACAGAGGAAAAAATCCGTAAATTTTAGAAAGAAACCTTGATCGCACCACAAACGGCATAACCTTACACTTTGCTGTCATGCGGTGTCGCAAGTAAGGCCGCAGTGATTGGTCAGGCGGGTCCAGCGCCGACAAAAGTATTGAAACGGCTTCAAAAATTCATTGGAAAACAACAACAAAGCATTTTGGACGATAAAAATGCAATAAACCTGGTAGTTACCCCAATGAACACCAGATATCTTCGGCCTAAAAAAAGTAGAGAAGTTTGAAAGAAAAAAACATGCAGGCAAACATTGAACGTTGATAGACCATGTGAACGTTTGGAAAGGGACAAAAAGTACCATTTTTGTCAAAATGGACAAACCCCTTTTCCAGGTGATTTCTTAGTACCTATGTGTTGCATTACGGTTTGCCAATGCGCAATGGCGAAGCATTATATTGTTCTGAACATGACAAAAGGAGGCATCCTATTCAGAAGAAACGGACAAGGAAGGCAACATGCATAATTCATTTCCACCTAGAAAGTCCGTCTTCTCACATCACATATGGACAAGTCTCACAGAGATCACATGTAATGATCTTATAAACAGTCAACCCCCCTAAAAGAAGAACCGTTCATTTACAATACTACCTTTTTGCGTTCCTCATCGTGTGAACAATGGAAGGTTCCTTTTGGAATGTTTCCTCTCTTTTTATAAAGAGAGGAAACATTCAATTTGAATTCAGGGAAGGCCTGCAGAACATTGAAATCCAGACGGGTCATGTGGTATATTCGCTTCATACCTCGGCCCACTTTGAACATGCTACATCCCAGACGAACACGAGTCCCTAAAATCCACGAATGGGTATTTTTTCCCTTGTATTTATTTCCCACTGCACGTCAAACTCAGGATTTTTACACCGATTGGCCGAGAGCATTTTGGCCACCAGCCCCAACCTCTGGTGTTTCATTCGTGAAGGCTCTGACAGCTTCAGCCACTTTCTAGAATGGTGCACATAAGTATTAGAAACCATGTTGATTTTTCAATGCTATTTGGTCGACATCTTGACGGCGCTAGACATTTATAAAATTGTGCCTCTATATTATTGAAATCCCCTGACTTCTCGGTGGATTTTCTTCAAGCGACCACTCATGACGCGACATTGCACCCGATGCTGGGCTCGAGCACCAAAGACCCAACATATCCCTCATTGTGATTCTTCTCATTGTATACATACACTCGATTGTCCAAAAATTGTTATCAAAGTACAAAAACTGCTTAATACAAGTTATCCATTTGTATTGATTCCTGGAATCGTCTACTCCTCCAGACTTCATCTCTGTGAACCATCCATGTTCAGCTTTGCATAACAATTGGTATTAGAGCACAGCGGCACTAGAGGGGAAGTCAACAAATTAACGACAAGGCAATAACATCGCACGATTCTTCAGCACATCTCCATCATTCATAAGTTTGTAGACCTCGTGATGACAATGGTGAACGGCGCGAGCGCGCCTGGAAACAAGTAGCGGTAACTCACGAAGACTCTGGTGATGGAGGATCATCAGCACATGAAGGAAGATGATCTTCAGGTAAACCAGACAGAAGCGGCAACTTTTGCAGTGAATTTCACAACACCGATGACCCAAAATTCCAACCCAGTGATGGAACCCTTGGGCTCGCCAAGCCATGCATCACCGATCGACACCTGGCACAACGGGAGGCACCAGCTTATAGGCTTGCATCAATGAAGAATTGTACCAGAAGCTGTCGGGAATCGAGAGCCTCAACACCCATCTACTCCGGCAGCTCAACACGACAATGGAGGAGCTACAGAGTTTACACACGCAAGAATCAGTACTCACCAAGAGAAATTTCTAACTCTTGAGTGAACCTCTGGTTTAACAAGCGCTCCCTGAAATCTTCGATCCTGGACTAATGATATGTTGTAGATCCCACTGCTTCTGGGGTCAATAAAAAGAAAACGAAATCGGACCTTGCAGCATCCCTTTCACTTGGTACGACTTTGAGTTGGTGGTCTGATGAAGGCCAATCAACAGCAGTAGGAGACCATTTGAGTCCGATCAACGGCTCACACGACTGCTCTTACATCGTTGACTGCAGCCATACTACCTCTCAAGCAGATCAATTCAACGTGGCAGGACTCTCTAAGTCTACTGGAGAGGTGGAATGACTTTGCGTGTGCCACACTCAACCAATAAGGGAATTTTAACAAGTCTGATGCACGGTACAAGCTTTAATGCCTGCTTCAACAATCCGATGTGGTAGTGTACATGTGATATTTTTGAGAAATCATCACCGGCAGCTACCTCGCCCCCGTCGAACTCTGTTTCTACTACAATGGCCTCAAGAAAAATATTCAGCAAACAACTATCATTTTTGGCATCCAAGATGACTTTCCACAGACTATCGAATCAACCGATTGAATTGAAAGTGCCGACTACAATGATAATATGCATAAATCCAACTATTGGCGACCCCAAAGCCACAACCTTTATCATGGCCAAGGAAATTCCGAGTTGGTGTATCACTCCTCTCGTATGGAGACTGACACCGTCGATCAACACAGTCAACGGCTCTGCTAGAATTGCGAGAAGCCAGTGCAAATCGCGTGCGCCTGTTGGAAAAAACAACATCTGGCCAAAAAGGGAAGAAGCAACATAGAAAAAATTAGGAGTCAGAAAACAGTGAAGAGCAGGACTAGACGGCAGAACTCATGTCCGGTGGAAAAATCTGGACCGACCGATCGCCCACCTGAGTGGCTCTCATCGTTGCATGCAAGAGTTACTGAGATTACAAAATCCGAAGAGTGGTATGAGGATGACCAACCAGTGATACTGCTATGAGTACAATCAAGGGGTTGTGAAAGTTACAGTATGATACGGACAATACTAGATGGAGGAGCTTCTCACAGCTTTTTAAGCAACAACATGGTTTAGAAGTTGGGTTTGCAAATCAAACCAGGGGTGTCTGAAGGAAAACCTTTTGAAGGGGGACTGTAGATCCCTCAACTTTGCAAACATCTCCGACTACCAAATGGAGATTTGCATGACATAACAGTTTGGAGAAAATGCCCAATGAGCAACCAAGAATACATCCTCGGGTAAGATTTTATGTCCCGGCACAAATCCGCATGTCTACTGGAGCAGCACATCAGTCCATGTTAGCATAAGCAGTAGAGAATGACACTTGCCTCTGATTGAGTGACCCACAACACAACGGCGGTTACGGGAAGTAGCAAAAGGGAAAACAACAGAGGAAGTTGCGGTAGTTATCAAATGCTAGTCAATATCTTTGCACGTGGCTAAAATATATCTGCGACGAGGAGCTCAAGTGTTGCTAGCCCACGTGAAGGTGGGGGAAGTGGTCGAAGTTGTAGCAACAAAGAGAACCACGCCAGCGTTGATACCTAACAAGTTTACAACCATCCCAGAGGAGTTTTCACTACTCGTCAAGGAGTTCAAAGGGGGTTTTCCAGACAAAAATTCCTTGAGAGTTACCTTTGCAACAAAATGTCAATCACCAGATATAACTGAAGCCAGACAGTAGATGGAAGGTGAAGGGTACCTATTGGATGAGCAAACGCAAGGTGACCAAACTCAAAAGGCAACTGGACGAGATGATCGATCAGGGATTTATCAGACCATCCATGTCACCGTACATGACACCTGTACTGTTGTTTTGGAAAAGAAAACCAGAGAGATGTAGATGTGTGTGGACTGTTGGGAATTTAATGACATCAACAACAACAACAACAAAAACAACAACAACAAAACAAATCTACCCTCTTCCGTGAGCAGACGAAATTTTTTACCAACTCTGTATGACACAACTTTTCACCAAAATTGGCCTATGCAATGGCTATCATCAGATCCATGTATTCTGTAAGGACAATGAGAAGACAATATTCCTTGCCAAATACAGACAATTTCAGTTCACGGTCATACCTTCTGGGATTACGAACGTCCCCTTATCATTCATGGCAGCGATGAAGAAATTTTCTTCCGTGGTTCAACGATTTTGTCATCATATATATCGAAGACATCCTGGTGTACAGTCGCACCCTGGAGGATGAAAATGAGCAGCTCCAAAAATGTCTCAAAAATATACAGAGAGACATTTTACCAAGGGACTCTTGAAATGCGATTTTGGTTGCCGTTTGATCAAATGTTTGGGCCACATCATCGGCGACAGACAGATAACTATGGGCACAAAAAAGGTGGAGGCAATTGGTGATTGTTTGACGCCGACCAATGCTCGGGACGTCCAAGTGTTTTTGGGATTCTACAGTTACTACCATCGATTCGTAAAGGACCACGCAAGGGTATTCGCACCTCTTTCCGGTCTCATTCCTAAAATCATCAAGAGTGGTTGGGGAGATATCAAAAAAGAAGTGTTTTACTCCTCGAGAAACACTCTGACCTCGGTGCCAGTCCTACGATTGGCAGATCCAATGGTGGACAATGTCATGGCCACTGATCCATCCGATTGAGCAATCAGAGCCTTTCTCATCCAAGACAATGGTAAACCTCTTGCCACACCAGCAGGACTCCAAAGCAAGAGCAATATTCCTGTGCTTGACATCCACCAACGGGATTTCTCCACCATTTGTGAGGCAAGACAACATAATCTTGCAAAGACATAAGCAACCATGAAGCAAGCACCGGACCAACATCGTATTAATGACGTGTTCAGCATTGGCGATCATCCTACTCAACTCGGCGAACAAGAAATTTCAAGGACACGATCTTGCGAAGCTCAAACCCCTGTAGTTGGGGCCGTTTGAGATAGAGAAAATGTGAACCCCCCATTGTTGCTTGAATTTGCCTACCTGAAAGCATGGTGATCCACCCTCTCCTTCACATTTGCAAGCTCAAACACTGGCGGGACCCCAACAAGAACTTCCCCAGCAGAGGGGGTGTGCCTCCGTCTTTTATTCAAGTGGACGGGTATAAGGAGAACATTATTAAAGACATCCTCGGACATCAACATCGCAGACAACTGACCAAGTATCTGGTCAAGTGGTACAGCTACGACGCTGCCCACAATAACTAAAGCCCTACAAAAACCTCTGATATGTCCATCATCTGATCAACGACTACTACTGTCGTCACCAGTCTGTCTACTTACGTTGCGGGACATCATGACTAAAATGGGGAGAGTGTAATGTCCCAGACATACACGAGTCCCTGAACTCCGTGGGTGGAAATTTGTGTCCTTACATTTATGATCCACTGCACGTCGACCTTAGGATTTTTACACGGATCGGCCAAGGTTATTTTGGCCACCTGCCCCGACCTCTCGTGTTCTGTTCCCAAACGTTCTAACAAATTCGTCCACTTTCTACAATGGTCAACAGAAGTTTCACAAACCACATTGATTTACCGATGATATTTGGTTCAATCTTCTTGGTGCTAGACTTTTGTAAAATCACACCTCAATTTTCTCGAAACCTCTTGACTTCTCAGCAGAGTTTATCAAAGCAGCCACTCACGGAGCAACATCATGCTTGGATGGAGCACCTGAGACCCAAAATATGCCTCATTGTGATTCTTGTCATAGCGTGTATTGTTACGTCCTCGATGTACACGAGTCCCTAAAATCCACTCGTGGGTATTATTGTCATTACATTCGTGGCCCACCCCGCGATGACTGTTGGATTTTTACGGTGATTAGTCAAGGACATTTTGGGCCAGCTGCACCGACCTCCGGTGTTCTATTCCAGAAGGATTTGACAACTTTGACCACTTTCCATAATGGTGAGCAAAAGTGTCACGAACCATATCAATGTTTTGATATTGTTTGGTCGACTTCTTGATGGTATTGCACTTTTATAGAACCGCACCTCGATGTTCTCAATTCCCCCTGACTTCTTGGTGGAGCTACTCGAAGTAACCACTCATAGTAGGACTTCGTACTTGTCGCTTGGCTCGAGCACCAAGGATCCAACATATGCCTCATTCTGATTCTCGTCATGGTACATATGTGGTCAACTCACTTGACACTTGTCATTGAAATACACTCAATGCTTAATACAAATTATCCATTTGTCTCCATTCCTCCAATTTTCTATCCCTATGAACCACCTATGTTCCGCTCAGCATAGCACTTGGCATTTGAGTATAGCAGTGCTAGAGGAGCAACCGATACACTAACTACCTAGAGACAACCTTTTACAAGTCTTCAGTGCCTCTCCACCATTCAGAAGATTGAATACCTCACAATGACAACAATGAACAGAGCAAGCGCACCCTGCAACAAGTAGCAGTCACCGAAGAACACACCAAAGATGAAGGATCAGCAGCACGTGAACACTGAGGCTCTCCACATGAACCAAACAACAACGGAAACCTTTGTGGTGAATGGCATGATACCGAAAAATCCGACGGCCAACCCGGGGACGGACCCCTCCGGCTCAGTGAACCCTTCACCTTCACCGCTGCCCGTTGGGTCAACACCTTGCGCAATGCGAGGCAACGACAAACAGCCGTGAATTAACAAAGACCTGTACCAGAATTTTTTAGGACTCAAGAGCCTCATTACCCATGTGCTCCAACTCAACACGGCAATGGAGGAGCTTTGGATTTTCCATGCATGTGAAGGACTGCTCACCGAGAGAAACCTCAAACACTAAAGTGAATCCCAGATTCGACCAGAAGTTCCTGAGCCGTTCGATCCCGCAAACTCAAAGGGGCCAGTGGCCAGGATGTGGCTGGTGACTTTGGAGGTGTATTTCACCGCTGCTGGGGTCAACAACGACAAATATCAAATTGACCTCGTAGTCTTGCTTTTGCGTGGCAAGGCTTTGAGTTGGTGGTCTGATCTAAAGATAATCAAATGGCAGCAATAGACCAATGGAGCAAGACCAACAGCTCACACAACCTCTCTCACATTGTCGACTAGAGGTGTACTACCTCTCGAGAAGATAAATCTGACACGGCATAGCTCTCTTTCTTCTTTAACAATGGCCTCAAGCAACATCGTGTGCCTAGTTTAAATAAAAAGTTGAAAAAAAAAGTTGAACAAGAAGTGTGATGCACAGTACAGGCTCTAACGCCTGCGTCAGCAGTCTGGTGTGGCAAAGTATACTCGGCGTTTTCGTAAAATCATCACCGGTAGTGATGAACTTTGTTTCTACTATAACAATGGCCTCAAGCAAAACATCCGACTTGCAAACCCTTGGCCGTGGCCAAGCGATATGTGTGATGTGGAGCTCAAGCATGGCTTATCCACGTGGAGACTAGGGAAGTGGAAGAGATCTTAGTTGTCAAGGCGACCACTTTGGCCTCGACACTTGAGAGGTTTACAGCCATATCAGAGGATTTTGCAGCACTCATAGAGGAGTTTGAAGGGGTTTTTCCTGATAAATTGTCCCGAAAGCTACTTCCACAGCAAGACGTCGATCATCAGATAGTTCTAAAGCCAGATAGCAGGCCAAGGATAAAAGGAACTTATCAAATGAACGATCGCGAGCTGACCGAACTCAAGAAACAGATGGTTGATATGCTTGGTTAGGTGTTCATGAGGCCTTTCACATCACCATACATGGCACCTGTACGTTTCGTGAAAAAGAAGACCGGAGACATCCAGATGTGTGTGGACTACCAAGTGTTGAACACCGTCACCGTTAAGAATCACTACCCTCTTCCGTGAGCACAAGAACTTTTTGACGAACATTGCGTGGCCTAAATTTTCAGCAAAATTTATCTACGTAGCGGCTATCATGAGATCCACGTATCTAGGAAGGAAGTTAAGAAGACATCATCATGCACTAGATACGGGTACTTCGAGTTCATAATCATCCAGTGTAGACTCACAAACGCCTCTGTCACACTTACCCTAGCGATCCTTAATTTCAAAGACCGGATTCTTTGTGAATTTTGTTATCCTTAATTTCATTCAATTTTTATCCAGTTCAAATTAATTAGATGGGTTGTTAATTTTTTCCAAAAAAACGCGAGGTGGACCCTTCAATTAAGCAACTGGCCTAGTTCAATTTCTCGGTGTTCCTTAAATTCGGCCCTGGTGAAATGGTGCCTTGTTTGCTCGCATGGCTGCCATGGGCCGACGTGGCAGCGAAGTAGCAAAGCGGCACGCGAGACTGCAGCGTGACAGCATGACAGCGGGCCAACACTGCAGCAGGGCAGCGGGGCAGCGGGACAGTGGGACAGTGGGAGAGCAGGAGAGCAGTGCTCTCCCACTCTTTTGCTGCCCCACTTTCTCACTTAGTGCGTTCAAACGGGAGAAATTCTTTGCGTTTTAACGCTCATGCTCGTAGAGGCAAGAACTGTCCAACGAAGTCCTTTGTTTTCTTTTTCAGAAAGCCAAAATTCCTACCCAACTAGATGGCATTCTGAACCTGACATACCAGAATTTAAACATGAACTCTTGAATTTGATTATTGTACTATAAAAATAATTTGGTCTATCCTTACTTTCGTCGCAACAAAAAAAATCTCTCAAATTCGACGAGCCCAATAAACATTAATATTGAATTAAAGGATCACCAGGGTATAGCAGTGATGAACAACATATCTTGCCCGTACCTCAATAACTTTGTCCTCGTGTATCTCACCAACATCTCGTACACAGCCACATTCCGAAGGAGCACAATGGTCATCTCCAAAAGAATCTTCGGAAAACTCTCGAAGTGTGACTTTGGTCACCGTTCAATTGAGGTCCTGGGCCTCATCATCAGTGGCGGGCAAATAAGCGTTGACCCAAAAAAGGTGGAGGCAGTTGCTGATTGGACAACCCCTCCAAATGTTTGGGACGTCCAAGTAATTTTGGGCTTCTACAAATATTACCATCGATTTGTAAATGACCACGCTTGAGTATCAGTGCCTCTCTCCGATCTCACTAAAAAATCATCGAGTGGAATTGGGGGATTAACGAACAAGAAGCGTTCAACTCTTTGAGAAATGATCTTTCCTGGGTGCCAGCCTTAAAATTGGTAGATTCAGTGGTGGACTACATCATGGCCACTGGCGCGTTCGGTCCAGCCATCCGAGCCATTCTCCTCCAAGACAATAGTGGCGGAAAACAACCAGTTGCGTACATGTCAAGAAAACTACATGAACTGGAACTCAACTACTCGGTACACAAGAAATAGATGCTTGTATTTGTGCACCCATTCAAGACGTGGACGTGCTTCTTGGAACACCGACGATGCATCGTCCGCACTGGCCTTCACGCACTACAATACCGGAAGAATCAACCAAATATGAGACGTCAACAAACAGGATAAATTCGTTGTTTGTTTGTTGACAAAAATCTTGTTGCACGAGGCCACCCGGTCTAATCCAATCACTTCCTGTTCTGACAAAGCCATGGGTTGAATTCAACATGGATTTTGTGATGGGATTAGCCGCCAATGTTGAAGGTTATGATACCATCCTCGTTGTGGTGGACAGGTTTTCTAAGTTATCACACTCCATCCTAAAGACTACCACCATCACTCCAAAAGATATAGTGCAGCTCTTTCTAAACCATATTGTACGTCAGCACTGGGTGCCACATATCATCATCAGTGTCGGAGATGGCCGTTGCACTAGCTGCTTTTGGCATGAGTTGATGACGTGTTACAGCGCTCGGATCTAGTTATCAATGGCGTTCCATCCTCAAACAGACCAGCAGATGGACTGGACCAACCAGATTCTCGGACAGCTTCTCTCCACTTTATGCAAGCTGCACGGCACCAATTGGGCAGCCAAACTGCTGTCCGTCGAACTCGCATACAACTCCACCACTTAAACTGCAATGGGAAAAACACCATTTGAAATGGTTTATGGCAAACTTCCCACCACAAGAGTAGAATTATTGAGTGAGAGCAACATTTCCACGGTCAAAATCCATCACAGGGATTTCTCAAGCACCTGGGAGGAAACACGACAAACCCTCACAAAGCCACAAGCAGCTATGAAGCGAGCGGCTGACTGACATCACATAAAGGACATGTTTAGCACTGGCGATCGCGTCCTCCTCAACTCAACAAACATCAAACTATGAGGACAGGACTTTGTAAAGCTCAAACTCCACTGGTTGGGATCAATTGAGATCGGCCGAATGCAAAACCCTATTGTCGCACGCCTTCGCCTGTCTGACAGCATGGCAATCCACCCTATATTCCATATCAGCAATCTCATACACTACCAAGACCCTAGTACAAGCTGTCCTGGCCGAGACGTCGCACCAGCACCTCCTGTACAAGTGGACGGGGATACAAAGTACTTGACCAAATACATCCTCGGATATCAACATCGTGGGAAAATGACTGAGTATCTGGTCAATTGGTATGGCTATGACGCCACGCACAATGGCTTGGAGCCCTATGACAACCTCCGCAATGTCGATCACTTGATCAATGGCAACTACCTTTGTCACCGACCTAAGTCTGCTAATGTGCCAGGACGTCACGGCCAAAAGGGGGAGAAGTGTTACTTCCTTGACGTACGGGACTTCCTAAACTCTGCACGTGTGTATTTCTGTCATTACATTCATGGCCCATCGCCGGAAGACTTTATGCCGATCAACCGAGAGTACTTGATGCCACCTGCACCGACCTCCATTCTGCCGTTCCAGAGGGTTATGACAACTTTGACCACTTTCCATAACGTTCAACATAAGTGTTGCTGTAATGGACATGGTTTGTATTCTGATTGACTTGTGAATCCAAAACGTAGGCCCTCAGAAAGTGTAGTCCAAAGAGGCTGAGTGACAAGCTGCCTCGGCCATTTTGGTTGAGAAGTGTCACGGCAAAATGCACAATGTCATCATCGGGCACGGTTGAAAGCATACAAAGGAGGGTTGCGATGGATTTTCCATCGCGATACTCTTGTTACCTCAAATCTGGCCTAGGTTTATTCTTTGGGCTAAAGTCTATTTAGATTATAGCTCATGTATATTTCCCAAGGCTTTGGCTCCTCAAAACATAAGCCTCGAGTAGTCGAAGTACTCGATAACTATTTAACGACCATTTTTTACTTGTAAAAATGATTTGTAGGCTACATTCCTCCCCTTTGCAGTGAATCATCCCGTTTTATATTTACTCAAGGAGATTTCATCATCATTTACTTCATGATATAAACAGTGTAAAAATAAGCGTAAGAAATTTCACAAGTGTGAACTCTTGTCATTTGTAACACGGTTGCGTCACATTCGCGTACAATCAATCACATATGTGTGTGGTTTTTTGTGATTATGGCTGTTTGCGTACAATACCCTGTGTTGATCGCCTGATTCCTCGGCTCTTCTCAAGATGAGACCCGTACAATCTTTGTACGTTATTTACATGTGTTGGTGAGTCTTCACTGAAGACTCATCACAAATGTGTATCAACGGCATAGTTGATGCCTTTCAGGATGCAAATTGTCAACAACCTCTTGCCAGTTTGGAAGAGGATACATCGGATGAATTTTCCACATTCCATGTGGTACGTGTTCAGAAAGCTATTTTCGTGACCCATCCTCCCCTTTTGCAAGGAGCATCCCTGTAAGCAATTAAATGGACGTCCCCGTAAAAACCATCTAGGTCCACATAACAATTCCCATGTCATTTGAATATGACTTCTTTTTAGGAGTTGTTGCCAAGGTGGTACCTCCCTATAAAAGTGTTAGTATGTGCAATCCAATGTCTAGGCATCAGTCCTATCGGTTTGTAATCACATGTTCATGACCACGTGTAGGTCTATCAGACCTCTTTCAACACCCATGGGTTGGTTGGCCGAACTCAACCAAGCTCTACCAAGACCATGCAAATCACATGCTAGCTTTTTCTTAGGGTTGGGAGGCACCAAGGTCCTTAGAAATAGTCACAACATACACTTACTTTTTCATTCAAAGATTGCACGCATCATTGAAGGAGGCGGCATTGGTCATCTGGTACGTACAATTGCCGTCAAAATATGTCATGAGACACGACAATACTCCGACCTAGATTATCTTAGTCTCAACCATCATCCCCTTGTTTTTTTCTGAGATGGGTACCGTAGGCTGCCGCTCACGTCCCTCTCAAAGGCACATTGCTTTTAACTAGGTTAGCTGAGGTAACCAATCTCAAGAATTGTGGATGAAATCCACAAAAGAGTGCTCATAACATTGTTTTCAGTGAATGAGTGTGCCATGATCACAATCCATGCAGTACAAGTTGGAAAGAAACCTTTCGGATCTCAATTCCATGTGATTTTGATTGAACACTTCCGCATCACATCCAATCATCCCGGAATGACCGGTTCCTAAATATTTTGGTGTGTATGTAATCACATCCTGGGGTTCCATTTACGACCCCGTCAATGGATTGTGTTTGCCAAGTCACAGGTTGATTCAATGTCTTTTATTGTATACATCCAGTATTTCCACTCAATACAATATCGATCATATGCCTTACCCAAGGTACTTATAAGGGTACTGTCCTCATGAAAGGCATCTGACAAACAACCATCATTGTGAATACCACCGTAGCGACATCCAAAAAAAAATGTACATTCATTTGGTAATGTACATCAATTGAACCATCCCCAAAACTGAGCAAATTCAGTTGTTTCACCATGACCTTCCGGGTCAAAGAAGCGTGCCTTGACTACACCGCAATTATTATGATCTCAGTCGGAGACTGATTATGTTCCAACAAATTGCATGTTGGCTTTATTATGCACATTGATATCACATAGACGATGTAACACCAAAGCTTTGGCATGATCAGAATCTATCAGCACGATGTTTGAAGGACATGACATACACGACTGGTGTACCGTGTCACAAAGTCCTCAAGTTTAAGACTTCTTCAAAATGATGGCTCGTTATGTGGTCAGTCAGACCACCGAGATGTGGGCTCTAAGACACTGTTAGCATAATGCAACCGGCTTATAGGTTGTCTCCACAGCCATAAGGTTTGGGCCTGAAACCTAGACCATGACGTGATCCCAACCATGTCGTAGTTGAGTTGTGGAAAACTATGCGATCGTCACAGTATCCTAAACTATAATAGTAAAAATGGGATATCGCCCATTTTCTACAAGAATTTTCACAGAACAATGGATGAAATCATGTCACTGACATCGGTTGAAGCACTTTTTCCTCTCAGTTTTTATGTTCACTCAATGAGTATTTATAGACTGAAGGTGTCACCTTCAGCTGTTGTTCACTTTCGACATTCCGTCGATCTCGTCACACGCCACAATGTGAAAGTTGTATTCCTTGACCACCGCACTATGGTATCTCAGATCGTTGAGGATCCATGAAGGTGCCTTGCATATTTTTGGCGTGGTCACAACCCCCCACTGACGATCATCCTTGTCTTTTGAACAAGGTTGTACGTACAGAGGCACTCAAAGGACGACGAGAGTTGTTGGAGCATGTGGTTGGTTTTTTCCTTCGAGTGCATAGATCACGTTTGCTAGTTCTTCGTTGATCCGTGCTTGTTGACCATTGCCACTTGTCGTCCCTGCTGTCATCGTCGAGGCTGTCGGTAGGGGCGGCTGGTTCATCGCTGTCGGGTCCATGACCGGATTGGTCGCCAAAGCTGTAGGGGTTGTCTGAGCTGCCGCAAAGCCTTCCACGCCAGCATTCGCTGTCGCTTCAGGATTTGCGTGCATCGGCACGTTGTGCTCCTCCATTGCCAAAGTCGTCGCCGAAGACTCGCTGCTGGTTGTCGGTTGCACTCGCTCGCTTCACGTCATAGTCGCAAGGTCTGCGAAGTCTTGACGAGTGAGATACGCTGAAGACTTGTGCGAGGTAGTCGTCTGGATGGGAAATGTGGTCAGATGCCTCTTCAGCACCGCTGCGCTCTCATACCAAGTGTTACGCCGAATGGAGCGAAGATGGTGAACAGGTAGAAGTTGCGAGGCAAAGCACGATTTATAATTTGGGACACTTGAGAATTTTATATTTAGTGGTAAGTGTACTTCAATGACAAGTGTCAAAATGATCGAACAGATGTCAAAATGATCGAACAGATATATACAAGTGATGAGTTACGAATGAAGCATAGTCGGGGTCGTTGGGTTGAATGTCGAGCGATGTGTTCGGAGTTGCGTCGTAAGTGGTCAGATTCAAGAAGTCCACCGAGAAAGCGGGGGTCGAGAAGTCCGTGAATCGAGAATCGAAGGTGAAGATGTGAGATGCATCTTTATAAATCCAGATTCATCGTGAGGCATCGAGAAGTCAACCGAAAGTTTGTGACACTTCTTTTCGCAGGTTTGCGAGAGTGGTCGAAGCTGTCGCAAGGTTTGAGATTATCAACTGAGGGCGGGACAGTTGGCCAGTTTGCCCTCAGCCTTCAGAGTGAATATTGCGGTTCTCGCGACACAATGGACTGTTTGTGTAACAACAGAAATACCCACTTGAGGAGATTATGGACTCGTGTATGTCTGGTACATAACACTTCGATGACAAGTATTGGTCAAGTCGAGCGCATACATGTTATGCCAAGCAGAATATAGGTGATTCAAAACGATGAGATGCGTGACAATAGAAGATTTGAGGAATTTTGAAAAGTGGATGATTTGTATTAAGAAGTATGTGTACTTCGATGATAAGTGTCGAGTCAGTCGAGCACATACATTTAATGACAAGAATCAGAATGAGGCATTTGTTGGGTCCTCGGTGCTCAAGACGAGGGACACGTACGAATTTGCTCCGTGAGTGGTTGCTTCGAGGAGCTCCGTCGAGAATCGGGGGGGCTTCGAGAATATCAAGGCACGCTTTAATAAAATTCCATCGTCATCAAGAAGCTGACAAACCAATATCAAACCATCGATATGTTTCATGAATGTATCGCATGCACCATTTTTATGGCTAAAAAATGGTCGTTAGATAATTATCCGTTACTTCGAGTACTCAAGGCTCACGTTTCGGGGGGGGCCAAAGCCTGGAATGTATATATATATATATATATATATATATAGAGAGAGAGAGAGAGAGAGAGAGAGAGATATGCATATATACAAATATATATATATATGGGATAGAGTCTAGTTCGACTCTAGCCCAGAAAAGAACCCTTGGCTAGATTTGCGATGAAAGGAGTCTTACGATGGAAAGTCCATCGTGTCACTCCTGTACTCATAGAGCATTGCGATGGTTTTGTTTCTGGCATGGCAAGGCCACATGGAACAAGTAGGGTTATACTGTATGTTTTCAACGATGTCATATGACGATCCTGTGCGTTCCGTCATGACGCGTCTCAGCCAAAATGGTTGAGGCAGCCAGTCACTCGGCCTCCTTGGACTACACTTTATGGGGGTCTACATTTTTGTTTTAGAAGTTAGTTGCAAAATAGACCATGTCCGTTACATTGGCATCAGAGCCAACGCTTCCGCGAGATGGAAAAAAATCTCGACTTCACGGGTGCGTTGGATATGTCCATTGACGGACACCTTCAATCGTCGATGCACTTTACAACGAGAAAAGGAAAACAGAAGAGTTTGGACAGTTTTCTCCAAATGTTTTCCATTCAAGGGAGTGAGCGAGAGCTTGCTCGCACTCCAAGAGCATGAAAAAGCAGAGGGCTCCATCCCCTCGTCCCCTAGCGAGCCAAATGCTCGCTTAGACTCCAGCGACCATTATACAAAACAGCACCCAGCACAATACAGCTCGACCTCGTTGAGCTATGCTCAGCTCGACGATCTCGAGCTCGATGAGAGGGGACTCTCCTTATTGGATAGACATGAGAGGTGAGGGGAGACTCTCCCCTATCCTCTCTTTGCCCGTTCATCACACTGAAATCACCTAGGGGGAGGAGAGGGACGTGTCCCTCTCTCCCCTCTCATCCATGTCGCCAAGGCGGAGGAGTGGGGAGACGTCCCTCTTCTCCCCCTCGTCCATAGTACCCAATGCGTCGAAGGGGAGGAGAGGGACGGACTCCCTCCCTCCCCCTCCTGCCATTGCGCTAATGGTGTCGAAGGGGAGGAGAGGGACGGACTCCGTCCCCCTCCCCCCCTTCCATAGCACCAAATGTGCCAAGGGGGAGGCGAGAGACGGACTTCCTCTCCCCCCACCTCCCCTCCCATGACACCGATGGCACCGAAAGGGAGGAGATTGACGAGAGTCCCTCCCCCCCCTCCCCTCCCATGGTGCCGACGGTGCCGAAGGGGAGGAGAGGGTTGGACTCCGTTCCGCCCCCCTCCTCCCCCCATGACGCCAGCGGTACTAAAGGGGAGGAGAGGGACAAGATTCTCTCTCCTCGTCCATGGCGCAAGGGACACCAAGGGGCAGACGATTGAAGGAAGAGTCTCCTCTCCTCCCCTCGTCCATGGCACCGACGGCTCAAGGGACAGGAGAGGGGGAATTTCCCCTCCCCCCTCCACCTTTGGTCGATGGACCCAATGATGGAGAGGGGATGACCTCCCCTCTCCCTCCTCTCACCTGGGCCGATGGCCCAAGAAGGAGAGAGGGGACGACCTCCTCTCTCCCCCACTGTCTAACAAGGGCCGACAGCCCAGGGAGTAAGGAGACGAGGAAGTTTCCTCCCTCCTCCCATTTGCCAAAGGGCATGGCCTCGCATACCGAGAGAACGGGATAACTTTAGTGTTTCCTCCTCTCTTGTTGTGCACGAGTTGTGTCGCCGGTAGCAGGTGCTCCTGGGAGGGTAAGTGGGCTATCTCATAGTTTTCTGTATGTCCCAAATGCCCTTCATTTTGAACCCATTTAGTTCCTACACAAATTAGAGGACAGTTCCTCCGTAAGGCAACAAATTTGGTTATCATAAAAAGCAGCTTGAAGCTCAGACGAGCTCTAAACTTGTGTGATTTTAATACATCCATTAATGAAAAATATCTTGGTGCCACTAGCACTAATACAAGGATGATTTCCTCGATGAAGGCCAAGGCTAACCGTGTCGGTCATGGGTTTGCCGCCGTAAAGTTATAAAAGCTCTGATTGGGCTCTAGAATATTTCAAAATCTTCTTAAATATTCTAAAAGCCCATTTTCCTCTAAAATGGAAAAGAGGAAAATGATCATTGTCTCAACACACCATGAGGTGTCGCTTTCAAAGGAACAAGTTGTTTTACATGATGAAATTGACATTTGGAACGCAACAAATGGAAGCTACTTCAACACGAGAAACTTAGCAGCGACAGTGCCAAAATCTTATGGGTTAATGTAAAATTTTGGATTATTTTGCGAGTAAACCTGGAAGGGGTGACTGTTCAAAGCCACAACATGGCTCAATGCAGGTTGTACATGCGCTAGATAGGTTTTTTTGCACAAAAGGGCCATTATTGCTTACATCGGATTGCAAAACCACAACGGTGTCGTACAATGAGAGAAATTCTTGACTGGAAAATACTTAAAAGCACCATACATACTGTGACCACTCAACGACTCATCTACTCACTGCAAGAATGCGATATGTACAGACCGCACAAAATGTGTGTCAATTGCACAGTTACACGGGCGTCGACCACATCATGGACGTCAGTGACGATTGCACTACCGGCAATAGCACAAGTGCTAGTTGCAGGTTTTTTTTTTTCAGTGTAGAGTGTACCAATTAAAGGAAGCGCCAATTGCACTTTAAGCGCAGATGCCGATTGGTGCTAGTGCTGAATGGACTCCTCATGGTCTACGCGGGACATGGTCAAAGCAAATGCCAATTGTGCATCCATAGAGGTGCTAATTGCACCAAGGATGTTGGGTAAGTCATTTGTGCTTTAATTCCAATAATACAAAAATGCGAGTGCCAATCGCATTCATCACACACACGATGGTGGAAATCCCCTCATGCGGGTCGATCGCATGAAATTGAAAAGTGCCAATTGCAATTGGAATATGGCTGACATGGAAAATGCAACTGTAGCGTTCATGCAAGTACCGAATGCACAACTGAAACGATTGTTGCATTCTTCGTTGAAAAATGTGTTGGTTAAAATGTTGACACGAGCACATAATGCACTATTATCATAAACACCAATTACACGGTTGACAAAAGCTACAGGTTGCAATTTTGGCATGGGTGTCAAATGCACCATTGATTCTAGTGTCGAAAGCATTGTGGACATAACTCGTCCAGATATACTCGTCATGTCAGTGTCGATGGTATGGCACATGTCATAGATGTCGATTGTATCAATAACATGGGTGTTGATTGTACCCTTTTTTCATGACTAGACTTTCTACAGCAAATCAACTACTAAAAGAATATGATCTATATGCAGGGTGTTTTTACGGGCAACTTCATTGAGCGCGTTCTTTGAAGCACCAAGAACACGTCCATTGAAATTCTATCGGACACAAAAGTTCAAATGATATGCCTTAGAAACGTAATGATTCCATGTCATGTAGCTAGATGCATCAGTACCTGTCGGAGGTTTTGTGCTTCATTTATCACGGTTGATGAGAACATTAGTCCGTGATTGAATGTGTGAAGATTATACCTTTGAGTGTGTACACCCACTCACGTCGTTACAGAGGCTCTTCGCAACGCAAGCGCGCTTGAAGCAGTGCTCGTCGAGAGAAATTCTCAACTCTCGAGAAAACCCAAAATTTGTCCAGCTCCACAAGAACCGTTTGATCCAGTGAACTCAAAAGGAACAACGGTTCAGATGTGGCTGACGAGTTTAGAGGTGTACTTCACCGCTCTTGGGGTCAACGAAGATCAAAAGAAAATTGAAATCGCGACCACAATTTTGCGTGGCACGGCGTTAAGTTGGTGGCCAGACCTAAAAACTATCCAATGGCAGCAGGAGACCGGCAGAGCATCATCAATGGCTCACGGCGCCCAACTCACATCACCGACCGTAGGCATTCTACCCTAGGAGCAGATTAACCCACAATGGCAAGACGTGCTGATGCCACCAATCGACTGGAATGAATTTTTGCACGCGATCCTCGCACACTTTGGACGACTGAACGAGATGTCCGACGCACGGTACAAGCTCCAGCATCTACGTCAGCAGTCCAGCGTGGTGGAGTACACGCAGAGATTCCGTGAGATCATCACCGCAACAGACGTTGCCCTGATGAAGTCTGTTTTCACTACAACAACAGCCTCAAGCGAGATATCCGGCGAGCAATCGCTATCTTTGGCATCCAGAATGACTTGCCACAGATGATTGCAACAGTAGGAAGATTCGAAAATGCCGACTACAACGCTCATATCCAGGAATCCTATGGCTGGTGACCTCCTAACCACAATTACCGTGGAAATGGAAAAAGCCATTCAGCAGACTCCTCAACTCCGATGGAAGCGGACACCGTCGACCAAAGAGATACGTAAACCTGCTACAACTGTAGAAAAGTTGGGCACATTGCTCACAACTGCCGGAGCAAGCAACAGGCCAAAAAGGGGGGAAGTCGCAGAAAAATGAGTCGGGAAATGGCAAGGGGCAGCATTAAAAGGTGCAACTCTCGTCCGTGAGGAGCGATCTGCGCCGAATGATCGCCCATCTGAATGGCCCATATCATAGCAGAGGGTTTCTGAGATTGCAAAGTTTGAAGATGGGTACAAGGAAGACCAACCGGCGATACTACTAAATGTTCAGCCTCGAGGATGCAGAAGTCGCAGAACGGTACCGGCACTAGTGGATGGAGGAGCTTCACATGGCTTCATAAGTAACAACATGGTTTGCAAGCTGGGTTTGTAGACCAAACCAGGGGTGCTTGAAGGGAAAACCGTCCATTGACGGTTTTCCCTTCAAGCACCCCTGGTTTGGTCAACGGAGACTCCGAGAACCACTATGACTACAAGTGGGGGATCTACGGGATGTAACAGCCTGGAGGTCTTCTCAAATGAGCGACCACAAAATCATTGGACGGGATTTTCTGTACCGGCACAATCCGCAGGTTCACTAGAAGAGCGGGGATGCCTACGTGGAGATTGACGGTATCAAAAAACAACTTCCGTTTGCGAGATGGAAGCCGACAGCAAAAGTGGCAGAGGTGGAAGCAATAGAGGAAGCCACGGAAGGTAAAAAGTGACAACCTATGCAACGATACCGCTCAACGTGGCCAAGCACTATATATGACGAGGGGCTCGTGTGTGGCTCATACATATCGAGCCAATGGGAGAAGAGGAAGTGGCAGCAAGTGACTCATCATCGACCTCATTAACCTCATCGGCCTCGACAAATTTCGCGATGGTATCCGAAGATTTCGCACCACTCATTGAGGAGTTTGCCAATGTTTTCCCCAACAAACTTCCAAAAACCTTACCTCCTCAGTGAGACATCGACCATCGCATCGAACTAAAGCTGGGCAATAGACCTACTGTCCGAGGAGCCTATCGGATGAGCGATCATAAGCTGACCGAGCTCAAAAAGCAGCTTGACGAGATGCTCGGTCAAGGGTTCATCTGCCCGTCCACGTCACCATACGCTGCACCAGTACTATTCCTGAAAAAGAGAACTGGCGACATGCGGATGTGTGTGGATTATCGGGCTTTGAACGACGCCACCATCAAGAACTGCTACCCTCTCCTTCAAGCTGACAAAGTTTTTGAGCAACTCCGAGGAGCCCGAATTTTTAGCAAAATTGACTTGAGCAGCGGACATCACCAGATACGTATGGCAGCCACCGACATAGAGAAAACATCATTCTAAACCCGCTACGGGCACTTTGAGTTCACAGTGATGCCGTTTGGACTAAAAACCGCCCCAACGATGTTCATGGCGGCAATGAACGACGTTTTTCGGCCGTACCTCAACGATTCTGTCGTGGTGTACCTCGACGACATTCTGGTGTACAACCGCACCCCAGAGGAGCACGATGGACATCTCCAAAAATTCTCAACGTCAAAGAGAGATTTTTTTTGGAAAACTCTCAAAATGCAACTTCTTTTGTCGTTCGATCGCGTTTTTGGGTCACGTCATCAACGGTAGACGGATTACCATGGATTCGAAAAAAGTGGCAGCAGTCGTTGATTGGCCAACACTGACCAACGTTCAAGAAATTCAAGTTTTTCTCGGATTCTCCAATTACTATGGGCGATTTGTGCGGGACTACGCGCAAGTGTCAGCGCCTCTTTCCGACCTCACTCGAAATGAAAATGAGTGGCGGTGGGAAGACATTCACCACTCTACGGAGTGCTCTGACCTTGGCGCCAACCCTACAATTAGCCGATCCAACGGTCGACTACGTCATTGCCATGGATGCATCGAACCGAGCCATTGGCGCGATTCTTCTGCAAGATCACGGCAATAGCAAACAATCGGTCGCCTATATGTCTAAAAAACTACGAGGACCGGATTTCAACTACACGGTCCACAAAAAGGAGATGCTGGCTGTCCTGCATGCGTTCAAGACGTGGCGATGCTATCTGGAGTGTCACCGATGCATCGTGCGCACCGACCACCTCACATTAAAATATCCGAAGACGCAACCGAATCTCAGCTGACGTCAAACCTGATGGATGGAATTCCTTCAATCCGGATTCGACTACGAAATGGAGTATCGACCAGGCAAAACCAATCCAGCGGATACACTCAGCCGCCGACCAGATTTAATGGCCGACGTGGCAACCCTACAACTACAGCAAGACCCATACCTCGAGCGATTGTTCGTACGAGGCCACGACTAGCATGACGGATATGATTAAACCAAATTCTGGTTCGACGCACCCTACCGGCGACGACGTTTCACTTGCTAAGTGGTCCTTCCACCAATCGATGAGGTTCGCCGTATGCTACTCAAAGAATGCCATGACATCGGTCCAGGTGGACACTTCGGAGAGGACAAGACACTGAAGAAGCTGGTAAAAAACTATTGGGGGGACAAGATGCAATTTGACGTGGCCAACTTCTGCAAAACTTGTGACACGTGTCAGTGACAGACATCTCGTTGCACGAGGCCACTCGGACTTCTACAGTCGCTCCCTATTCCGACGGAACCATGAACAGACATCTCCATGGACTTCGTCACGGGATTACCGGTCACACCCAACGGATATGACACAATCCTCGTGGTCGTCGACAGGCTTTCTAAAGGGTCCCACTTCATCCCGACAACGACCACCGTCGCCGTCAAGGGAACAACACGCCTGTTTCTAAACAACATGGTGCGGCTACACGACGTACCGAGAATCATCACGAGCAACAGAGACGGTCGATTTACCAGTCATTTTTGGCACGAACTGATCACTCGCTACGGCAGCATAATGCAACTTTCAACGGCGTTTCATCCTCAAACCGACGGTCATACCGAATGGACAAATCAGATGCTCGAACAACTACTCCGAACACTATGGGAACCTCATGGGACGGTTTGGGCAGAAAAACTCCCGACTACTTGCTTTATCGCTACTTGTGTGGTCCCGACACAAGCAGCGATGAAGCAAGCAGCTGACCAACATCGTAGCGACGACATCTTCACCGTAGGCGACAAATTCCTCAACTCGACGAACATCAAGCTCCGCGGGTCCGACTGTTCGAAGCTCAAACCCCAATGGTTGGAACCGTTTGAGATCGAGCGTATGCAAACTCCTGTGGTTGCGCGACTCAAATTCTGCGACACTATGCAAGTTCATCCAGTGTTCCATGTCAACAGACTCCAGCACTACCGAGACCCCGGAGAGAACTTCCCTGGCAGAGATGTCCCTCCTCCGCCTCTCTCTCAAGTGGACGAATATATGGAGCAAGCCATCGAGGACATCCTTGGCCATCGACAACAAGGCAAGACGACAGAATATCTCCTCAAGTGGCATGGCTACGACGCCACGCATAACACCAAGGAACCCTACGAAAATCTCCGGGACGTCGATCATCTTATCCACGGTTACTACCGTCGATTCCGGGCCACAACTGCATGCGCGCCGGGACGTCGTGGCTAAAAAGGGGGGAAGTGATGCGTACCAGATGTACACGAGTCCCCAATTGAAGGTAGCAGCAGCTATTAAGCAAGCATCCAAGCAAGCAAGCAAGCATGCAAGCAAGCGAGCGGATGACACCATGGATCGGGGGCAAGCTCACTTTGACACAACAGTGAATGAGAGAACAAGTAAGTGTGTCACAAGTGAGCGAGGTGGTGAGTACCGGTCGACCGGGCCACCCACGCGAGTCACTCGACGTGGGGCCCAGACGCCACCCAGGGATTGAACCCGACCCTGGAGCGAGCGAGCTCCAGGCGACTTCTCACACGCCGGTATGGACCGGACGTGTGGTCCCAAAGGATCAGCAACCCGGCTCGCCACTCTAAGGGCATGCAAGTGTGTGACAATTTAACCAAACCACAGGCATGCAATCCTACAAAGGTAACCCCTATTATGGCATGTAGAGTCATCACTAAAATAAGGCTCATAACAAGGTTGGTGTTGTGACCACCACTTGGCAGCTTGATGGATGCACAACCACTGTGTGCTTCATGCTGCATCACAGTCTTGCACCAGAGAGCCTCAGTCCAGCTTAATCACCTGTAGTGATGATGTGTGTTTGTGAGGAGAGACAAGAGGGCACTTGCGTTTGTTACGACCATAACCAACACTCCCCCATGACTCACAGACGAACAGCCCACACACGCACGGAGAGGGAGCACGTCACAAGACAGCGAGACGTACAGGACTCACGTCAACCAGGGGCATCACGTGAGCGCAGCAGACCAACAGCATGCACAGCTGCTTTGAACATGCCACTACTGAGAGCTTTGGTGAGGAAATCTGCACGCTGCTGACGAGTGTCCCAGACCACCTGAAATTCTCCAGCAGCAATGCGCTCACGTACAAAGTGATGCTCAATGTTGATGTGCTTCGTGCGAGAATGATGCATGCCATCGTGCTCGGCGAATGCCTTTGCACTCTGGTTGTCACAGCAAAGAGTGATGTAGTAGATGGGAACACGCAGTTGTTGCAACAGACGGGACATCCACACACTCTCACACGTACCTGCGCCGAGTGCCAAGTACTCAGCCTCACTGGAGCTTCGAGCAACACAGCCCTGTTTACCACTTTTCCAAGACACAGTAGTCCCATCGAGAAAAATATAGCCAGTGCGACTGCGGGCATCCGTGTCATGTGCCCAGTCACTGTTTGTGTATCCGTCTACCACCACAGAGGGATGTGCACGACAGCACAATCCCAACCGTGCGGTGGACAGTGCGTAGCCAACCACGCGCAGTGCTGCCTCGAGATGCTTTTGGGGAGGCTGTTGGGAGAACTGGGCAAGAAAGTTGACCGAGAAGGCCACGTCAGTCCGAGTGGTGGTAGCGAGGTACATGAGGGAGCCAACCACACTGAGATAGTCGGTGACATCAACAATCTCCCCCAGCTGTGCTGAATCGAGTGACTTCAACAGACGCTGACCTACTGGAGTCATCGGTGTGGATGCAGTGGGGACGTCAGCAAGTACAGGTGCAAAGCGCTCTCCTAGTGTGCGGATGTACGCTGCCTGGTGCACGTGCAGGGTGCGACGCTGGCGATCCCGCTCAAGCTCCATACCCAGGAACACCCGTGCAGGACCCAGGTGCTTCATTTTGTACGCAGACTGTAGTAGGTTCTTCACTAACTGGACAGCTGCGGGACTCGGCGAGGCAATGAGCAGATCATCGACGTAGACAAGGACGACCACAAACGGCTCTGAGGGGGCACTGAAGAAGAGTGCGGGATCGACCGTGCTGTGACGGTAACCTCCACGCTCGAGGGTGGAGGAGATCCCCATGTTTCAACAATGCGGTGACTGCTTGAGCCTGTAGAGGGCCTTGCGCAGTCGCCAGACCTTGTTTGTGCCATCGGTGAACCCCGGTGGCTGGACCATGTAGATTTCCTCGTCAAGCTTCCCATGTATGAAAGCATTGTTGACATCCATCTGCTCCAGTTCCTAGTCGTGCTGGACGATGAGGCTCAGCAATGCTCGAGCAGTGGTGTACCTCCCGACTGGTGCGAAGGTCTCGTCAAAGTCAATCCCAGGGATCTCAGAGGAACCCTTGGTAGTAAGACGAGCCTTGTACCGGTCGACACTCCCATCGGGCTTTAGCTTGCGCCAAAGTACCCATCGGGCAGAGACTGCCTTGCGGCCTGCAGGGAGGTCCACGAGCTCAAAGACTCCATGCTCATTTAGGGCCGTGAGGTCCTCCTGCATGGCCTTCTCCCAGAGGTCAGCGTCAGCTGCCTCGCGAGCCTGGCGGACAGTGGTCGGCTCAGGAGAGAGAGTGGGAAGGCCCGAGGCCGCGAAGCATGCGGCAACGTACTTGGCGACGGAGGACTCAAAAGCACTATGGAACTCATGGGCGAAGAGAGCATAGCCGACTGTTGAGTTGGGATGCACGACGCTCACAGACAGGCCAAGAGCATCAAGACCGGTGGGTCATATCAAGGGGCCAGATGTGGAGGACGAGGCGCTGGAGCGCGTGACCCGCTGAGTGGACTGAGAGACAGGCTCAGCAGGCATCCCAGAAGGGCGTGAGCACCCACGTGAGGAGTGTGAGGGGTGAGCTGGGTGAGAAGAGGGGAGAGCACGCAGTCTCCCCCCACGAGTGTAGGGCTCAGGCCCGGGAATCGTAGTCTGGGGTGCTTCACCGTCAATGGCGTCAACCACCGGCGAAGACTCTGACTCAGGAGTCAAGGCGGGAGTGGAACGAACAGGGGACTGCGTGTGAGGGGGTGCCGAGTGGGAGGACTCGGGACCGCCGGCGGGCAACTGGGACGACACGGAATCAGCAGACTCAAAAGAGGAGGACGAGGACTCCTCCGAGGAGGAGTCCTCGTTCTCACAATCCGCGGTGGGAACAACAAGGATTGCCGTATGAGAGGGAGAGGAGGAAGCTCAGAGATCGGAGGCTGGAATAGACACACCCCCCCAAGCAGATGTAGCGAGGAGAGAGAGGAAGGAGGAGGGACATGTGACAGGTCACGAGGAAAGACATCCTCGAAGAACAGGGCATCACGGGATTCAATGACGTGAGAGCGATCAGAGTCCCAGAAGTGCCATGCTTTTGACATGGCCGAGACACCAAAGAAAGTGCAAAGATGAGCGCGAGGGCTTAATTTGCCATCGCAGACATCTTCGGGCAGCCAGGCGGCAGCGACACAACCCCAAACCCGAGCGAGGCGGATGTCAGCACGACGGCCGTACCAACGCTCAAAGGGGGTGACGTGACGAGGGAGTGGACCGTGAGGAACTCGGTTCCACACCCAGGTGATGTAGGAGATGGCCTCAAAAGAAAAGACATGGGAGAGAGAGGAGTCACTGAGAAGAGAGCGTACACTGTCAGTAAGGGTGCGGTTCCATCATTCAGATACGCCGTTTTGCTGGGGTGTGTATGGAGCCGAAGGTTCCATACACACCCCATGAGACGTCAAGAAACGAGCAGTAGGACCCATGAACTCCCCACCACGGTCACAAAAAAACACTTTCAGACGACCACCACAGGCCAGTTCGGCCTGAGGCAACCAGGACTTGAGCGTGGGGCAGACATCACTTTTTTGCCGAAGGGCAAAGACCCAGCGCATGCCAGAGAAGTCATCAGTGAGACACAACACATAGCGGTGAACCCCCCCAAGGGCATCATGGGCGAGGGGTCCCATGACGTCTGCATGCAAGAGGTCAAGAGACTGAGACGTGTGAGACTCAGAGGTGGAAAAAGGGGAACGGTGCATTTTGCCCTGAGCACAGTCAAGACAGTCAGTGGGACACGGAGCAGAAAATGTGTCGGTATCAAGGCCATGATCAGGCTTGTCCCGGAGTAAGCTGTCAACTGCAGCAGTGTGAATGTGACAGAGACGACGATGAAGCAGCTGTGCATGTGCTGGAGTGAGAGAGCGTGCCACGTGAACAAGTGCAGTCGTGTCTGGGTGGGGTGCAAATGATGGCACATGATACAGGCGATCACAGCGAGTGCCACGCAAGAGGACACGGCCGGTGGTGCGATGCAACACTGATGCAATACCGAGACTGGAGGAGAAATCCATGCCTTGATCGTCGAGAGTCGTAACAGACAGCAGACTGAGCTCAAGAGTGGGCACGTACAAAACATCGGGCAGGAAGAGCTCCCCTCCAGGGCCAACAAAGCGGACAACACCAACGCCCTGGACAGGCAAGAGCTGACCACTCCCAATGCGGACAAAGCGGACTGAGCCAACGGGACCCAGAGAAACGAACAAGGAACGACAAGAGGTCATGTGGTGGGTGGCCTCTGAATCAAGAATCCAGAAGCCACCCGTCACGCGGGCAGACGCAGGGTCACGAATCACATCGACGATGGCAGAGCGAGGAAGAAAGCACTGACCGCATGCAGCAAGACAACGAGGTAGACTGTGAGACTGCCAATGCTCAATCCACGGGACATTGATTGGGTAACAACCCTGAACATGACCAGGTGACGGACCACGGAGAGAGGAATGACCATCACACGCAAGTGCCCCCACAGACGAACGCACACTCTCACCTCCGTGACCACGGAGGTGTCGTTGGTGGACGGCATGAGAGAGGGCGGAGTCCAGCTGGCGGGCGTCATCTGACGGGCCAGGGATGACAACGCCAGAGGAGGGATGCTAAGAGGGGTAGGTGGACGACACCCACGATGGAGGAGAGTAGAATCTGGACGGGGGTCCAAAGTAGACTGGACCGCCAGGCCCAGGAGGCCACCCCCAGGAAGTGGGTGGAGTCGGTGGAGTCAGGGCAGTACTGTAGGCAGCAACTGTTGAGGAGGAGGACGAAGTGGGTCCGGTGATCACAGTAGATGTGGAGGAGTGAGCGGAACCTCCACTGGACCCTGTGGAGCGGGCCCAACGCACCCGCATGGCGGAGGTAAGGCATGCATCATCAGGAGGCACGGGGCACTTGGGTGCCACATGACCAGTGGCACCGCAGTTCCAGCACGCGACAGTACCGGAGGAGGGAGATGAAGATGCAGCACCATCAGAGCCACGACCCTTGCCACCCTTGCCGTGACAACCACTCCCTGCGGCACCCCCTCGACCCTTGCCCTTGCCACCTCCTCCACCCCGTCCACCCCCTTGTGAAGCAAGAGACGTGGCTATCGTGGTGGAAGTGGCAGACGATGACGCAGGAGCAGAGGAGGAGGAATAAGGGATGGCGGTGGTAGCTGCTGCAACGACTTCACGGTGAATGTGTTTGTTCTGTAGTGAGCTCCACCAGTCTGTCAGATGCTGGGAGGTGAACTCCCACAAGGCCCCAATGCCGGGAGGTGCATCTGCGGGGACGGGGATGGCAGCCAGACGCTCAAGCTCAGTTGCCTTCACCTCCCTGAAGATGTCGCAAAGTTTGGGGATGAGGCCGTTAACGATAGAAAGAACAGCAGGAAGCTGTCCAGGGGTGACCTTACCAAGGTCGTGCAGCAGTCGTAGACTACGAGCCCAGTATGCGTCAGCTGTCTCGTCAGCACGCATGGAGAGCGTGTTCAACTGGAAAGTGAGTACACTCTGAGCAGCATGGCCAGTCACTGTCGTGCATCGCTTGATCAGCGCGTAGGCACCAACCGGGTCAGCAAGGGTGCGATGCACAGTGTCAGCGTTATAGGAGCCGATTTCATCTGTGAGATCATCGGGCCCACCACGAATGAGGGCACGGACAGCGCGTACAAACTCAGACTCAACAGGCACGAAGGGCGGGTCGGCAGAGGGGTTGGTCTCATGGTAGTATTCCCAGAGCTGCTCCCCCTGCGTCCAAGCACTGAACCGAACCTCCCAAGAATGGAAGGTAAGGTTTGAGGTGAAGTGAGGTGGGTTGGAGTCGAAGTCAGGCTTGTGCTGCACGGACGGGAGAAGTGCTTTAGCTGCGGCTGCGCCGGCGGCAGCGGCGACTGCAAGAGGGTCAGAGGAGGATGAGCTAGTGGCGGTAGATGCGGAAGCAGGTGAAGTAGAGAATGCTGCAGCTATGCCAGCAGACGGTGTGCCGTGCAAGGTGGGTTGGAGGCGGTTAAGGACCAAATCAGCAATGTGATCGGAGAAAGTTTCTTGGTCAGCCTGCTCAGCACGCAACTTTTCCTCGGCCGCACGCTGAGCAGTGAGCGCAGCCTGGAGGGCAGTACGCTCGCGCTGCAACTCAGCCTGCAAGGCTGTGTATTGATCGTCGTCAACTGGCATGTTGCCAGTGACGCGACTCTGCGGAAAGGAGAAAATGTTGGCAGAGTTTCCCCAGCCCCAGTGGGCGTGGGAAACGTGCGATAGGTGTGTTGGTAGTCCGCTGCAAGGCAACAAACTGGTCGCAAAAACACACCAACGCAGGAAGAGAGGAGGAGAGAGAGAGAGAGCAAGCTCACCAAGCACGGCGGCACAGTGAGAACAATGGTGGAAGAGCTGCTGCAACTGAGGAGGCAACAATTGCAGCAGTGGCTGATGCGGAGACGATGAGACAGGCTATCCCTGTCAATGCTGCAGCTGACAGGGTGGAGGTAGCTGCAGTGGTCACGACCAGCAGCTGAATGTGATGAGTCACCAAAGATGAAGCGGAGGGCAAGGATGATTCCTGTGAGATGGAGGTGTTGATGGAGTCAACAGTGCTGGAGAGTGCTGTAGCAGCTGCAGCTGCTGCTGATGCGAAGACGTCTGCTGCGGCAGCAATCTGAGTAACTATATTGATAGCAGCAGCTGCCAAGGGTCCCTGATCAACGACAGCCAAGGTGTAGGTCTCAATGGCCCTGCCCGCGGCAGTGCTAGCTGGTGCACGTGCGGCACGTGCAGTGGCTGCAAAGGTAGATGCAACATCGACACTGGACACAAGCGCAGCCTGCAGGGAAGTCAAAATATCAGGAGGTGGAGAAGACGATGACTCTGCAGCTGATACAGCTCGGGATGCGACACGGCGAGAAGGTGGCGCTCCTGATGCTGTTGCCGCGGAGGGAAGCGTTGAGCCACAAGCAACAGCACTTCGACGTTGCTGGCGCGTCCTATGGGCTACGGGTGGGCTTACCGGTGAGTGAATACTGATGTGATCACGCGGTGGCGCCGTAGCTGGCTCATTTTGCACCGTCGAGGAGTCGTCGGCGGCGGACTGGCAGTACGCTGCGTAGTCTCGTGCGTCAGCCCACTCGTAGTAGCCGTTGGGGTCGAAGTACTCGCCGGGGTGTTAACTCGGGCTGTTGTGACGCACCCTCGACCACACCTCCCTCTCCGCCCGCTCCTCGTAGTACGCGAGCTCTTCGTCGATGCGGGCACGCTCACGTGCGGCCGTGGGAGACGTGGGGATTGGCTCGGTTGCGGGAGGAGACGCCAGCGCGACAGGCACTTGGCTGCCCGGAGGGCAGCCAGAGGTGATAAGAGGTGTACGGGGATGGGCTTCGGTTGGTACGGTTGCAACAGATGTGTCGGCAGCTGCACAGCTGATGACGTAGACGGGGCAATGGTGAAGTGTGTGGGGACGGCAGTAGTGATGTGCCGGTCCAGCGCACAAGAGCAGCGCCCCTTGTGAGCCACGGGAGCGAGATGTGTTGCTGTGGAGAATGTGGAGGTGCGGCTGCTGTGAGACAGCTGCCGCAGTCGGTGCCGTCGCGTGGCAGCACCGTCGGATGTGCAGAGGCCGAAGCTCGGCGGAGTGAGAGGAGTGCACGAATGACCGGCGGGATATGGGTGCGGCGGTCGGTGCTGCCGAGCGCCGGTACCTGTGTGCGTGCAGAAGCCGAGAGTTGGCAGGGTTTGTGAGGACGGCAGTGAAGCTATGCTAGTCCAGCGCACGAGAGCAACACTCCTCGTGAACCACGGGAGCAAGGTGTGCTGTTGTGGAGAATGTGCACGTGCGGCTGCTGAGAGACAGCAGCTACAGTCAGTGTTGCCACGTGGCAGCACCGTCGGACGTGCGGAGGCCGAAGCTCGGCGGAGTGCAAAAGGGGGGGTTGGAGCGGCGAAGATGTGCCGGTCCTGGTTCGAGAGGAAGGCACCTCACATCTCGTGGGTGCAGTGCCTGCGGGTGCAGGGAGCAGTGGCCGATGCCGTTGCCTGTGACAGTCGCAAGTGGTTGCTTGCGCGGGATCACCCGCCACACGTAAGTGGCCCGACGAGGTCTCAGGACTGTCGCGAGGAGGAGTGGGTCCTCCTGCTCTGATACCAGAAGGTAGCAGCAGCTATTAAGCGAGCATGCAAGCAAGCAAGCGAGCGCGTGACACCATTGATCGGGGGCAAGCTCACTTTGACACAATAGTGAATGAGAGAACAAGTAAGTGTGTCACAAGTGAGCGAGGTGGTGAGTACCGGTCGACCGGGCCACCCACGCGAGTCACTCGACGTGGGGCCCGGACGCCACCCAGGGATCGAACCCGACCCTGGAGCGAGCGAGCTCCAGGCGATTTCTCACACGCCAGTATGGACCGGACGTGTGGTCCCAAAGGATCAGCAACCCGGCTCACCACTCTAAGGGCATGCAAGTGTGTGACAATTCAACCAAACCATAGGCATGCAATCCTACAAAGGTATCCCCCATTATGGCATGTAGAGTCATCACTAAAATAAGGCTCATTACAAGGTTGGTGCTGTGGCCACCACTTGGCAGCTTGATGGATGCACAACCACTGTGTGCTTCATGCTGCGTCACAGTCTTGCACCAGAGAGCCTCAGTCCAGCTTCATCACCTGTAGTGATGACGTGTGTGTGTGTGAGGAGAGACAAGAGGCAACTTGCGTTTGTTACGACCATAACCAACACTAATCTCCTCGAGTGAGCATTTATGTTATTACGCAAATTGCCCATCGCGTCGCGAGAGCCGTGATATTCACTCAGACGACCGAGGGCAAACTGGCCAACTTCCCCGCCCTCAATGGATACTCTTGAACCTTGCGACAGCGTTGACCACTCTCGCAAACCTGCGAACAGAGGTGTCAGGAACTTTCGGTTGACTTCTCGACGTCTCACGATGAATCTGGATTTATAAAGACGCATCTCGCATCTTCACTGTCGATTCTCGAAGACCCCCGACTTCTCGGCGGAAGTTCTTGAATCTGACCACTCACGAAGCGACTCCGCACACGTCGCTCGATATTCGACCCAACGACCCTGACTATGCTTCATTCGTAACTCATCACTTGTATATGTATGTCCGATCATTTCGACACTTGTCATCGAAGTACACTTTCCGCTAATTATAAATTGCTCAAGTGTTCTAAATTCTAAATCGTTTTTTGCCTCGCAACTTCTTCCTGTTCATCATCTACGCTCCGTTCGGCGTAACACGAAGTTCACCTACTCTTGATACAAAGTATCCCCTTCTCCCAATTCCTTGAATTTTATTCTGCAACGAACCCCGTCCCTGTTGACTATCTATGTCCTTATAGGCGTAACAGAAGCCCATTATCCTAATGCAGAGCAAAACATTCTTTAAAAGTTTCACGAAGTTCATAACAAGTCCATTTTGTAAGGAAATGGTCAGATGACGCAAGTATCTCAGAAAGAAGGGTCATATCGCACAACCGCCGAAGCCGCCCTTCTCGTTTTTGGCAGCGATGGTAATGAGTACTTGTGTACGTCAGGGTCGTCAAGAGGGATGTGCATGCCTTCACCGGAACATTGCTGCAGTTTCCTCGGCGTTGTCCTCACCACTGGCTCCAGCTTTCACGCATCTCTACCACACCCAACCCTTGCTGCCTCTGCCGCGCACCACCCTCTGGTCGTCCAGCGCTGTCGACTTCGACGCCGACGTTGCACACACCAAGCACGCGAGAATGAAGCGGCGGCCTCAGGCGTACGCGGACGGCAACTGGGTGTGCGAGCGGGAGGAGGGGGGCTGTGGCAATGTCAACTACCCCCGGAGGACGGAGGTGAGTGAAAGAGGGGGAGGGGGAGGGGGAGGG
>SZWC01001395.1:34320-70416 GCA_023375785.1 Penium margaritaceum | reverse complement strand
ACACACACACACACACACACACACACACACACACACACACACACACACACACACATACACGCACACACACGTACGCATGCATACACATACACACGCACATACACACGCACGCACACATGCACGCATGCATGCACCCACGCATGCATGCACGCATGTATGCACGCACGTGCGCACACGCACGCACGCATGCACGCACGCACGCACGTGCACAGACGCACGCACGCACACACTAACTGACTGACTGACTGACTGACTGACTGACTGACTGACTGACTGACTGACTGACTGACTGACTGAAGGACGGACGGACAGACAGACGTACAGACAAAAGGATGGATGGATGGACGGAAGGATGGACGGACGGACAGACAGGCGTACAGACAGATGGATGGATGGACGGACGCAAGGATAGAAGGACGGACGGACGAACGGAATGACGGACGGACGGACGGACGGACGGACGGACGGACGTACGGACGGACGGACGGGCGGACAGACAGATGGAAGGACAGAAGGGTCGACGCAGCAGTCGCGGCAGGAGCAGCAGCAGAAGGAGGAGCAGTGGCGGCAGCAACAGTAGCAGAAGTTACAACCATAGCACCAGCAGCACTTGGAAGACGCGCAATAGCTGCAGCCGCAGCAACAGCAGCATCGGCAGCAGGAGCAGCAGCAGCAGCTGCTGCTGCAACAGCAACAGTAGCACCAGTGGCGGCGGCGGCAGCAGCAGCTGCAACCTCAGCACCAGCAGCATGAGGCCGCACACATCGCCGCACCAGCGAACGCAAGGGTATCCAGCAACTGCACAAAAACACATGAGTGAACATTCAGAACATGAACATGAACATGAACATGAACATTCAGAGTTGTGCGAGGTGGGCAAGTCCGGCTGACATGAGCAACATAATGGCGTTGCTTCTCACGCCAGGAGCCTGTCAGCCTGGGACACTCCGTGTCCCAGGCTGACAGGGAATTGGGGAAGAGGGAGAGGGAGAGGGAGAGGGCGTGGATGGACCGCCCTTGGTGGAAGAAGCACCCGGGGTAGGCGTCAGAGATGGTGCAGGTGCTGACCCTCGTGGACACGCAACGACAAGTCTTGGAGCTGGTGCTTTGGAACGACGAAAGTGGTTGTAGACCGGTAGAATGCAATGCGAAAACAAAGGTTGAGTGTGTGGGCTGTGGGCGCTTTGGGTGGATTGTGAGACCCGCACATCCGAAGCGACCCCGGTTCGCTTTGCGTCATCCAGGTTGATGGCTTGACGCAGGGGGAGGCGGGAGGGGGGGTGGGGGCGACGGGCTTGGTGTCCACTCACTTTCAGCAGGTTAAAACAATTCAGGTGCAAAAAGGAAACATTTTTATTCTACCACTCGAGCCTCAGCGAGGCGTTTGCCTCGGCGAGGCTCGAGCCTTGAGCCTCGTCAAGTTGTGCTCAACCTTGTCCAGCAAGAAAAGTAATATTTTTTAACACTTTGAAAATAGTTTTAGGAAAACTTGTGAATGCACACGCTGTGTTGTACTCAGCACCAGTCCAACTAGACACATCCAACCAACCACGGTTAAGTGTGGCACGGTCACAGAGTCCAGGGCGGTGGGTGTGGATATTGGGCTGAAGGCTACGTAGGGCGGATAAGAGGCCAATCACAAATCCTTTTTCTGCCCCTAGTCTCGCTGGAGTATCTTCTTCGTACCCCTGACGTTTCAGTCATAGTTACTTATAATCCAATGTTTTTATGCAATTCAACATTGTACCTTTAGACTGAATTTCCCAGGACCTAGAGTTTGAGAACCTGAAGTTTATCAACATGAGTCTTTTTGAATAAATTTATTTTCCCTCTGGTGATGCACATCTTTGTAAAAATGATTGACCGTGGACGAAGCCTCGTATCCGCGTCATTATGCACATATCATCAATCAGTCGGAGGTCAATCCACGACCAGCGGTTGGAAATTTCTCTTAGAAAACTCCTACAACAAGGCCTAGGATGAGGTATATATTTACGTAAACCCCAAAACCCCCTTTTAAAAGGAGGAAAAACCAATGAGCGTGAATTTTTATGTGACAAAATATGGTTAGAGTACATGTTTTTCAAAACTAATTTCCAAGTTTCAACCCATAGGGGCAAAATTTGAATGATCCTAAAAATGGGGGCATAATAATGATGGTGAGCCAAAACCAGGGGCTACTTGGTAATTTCCCATTTTTCCTCTGGCCCATGCTCCTAAGTGACCAAGGCTAGAAGGAGAGTTGATACAGTCTAGTCATAAATTTTTACCTTTTTTTAACATCATGTAGCATATATGTTTTGACCCACCAGCTATGTGATACCTGAGGTTTACCACACTACAAAAATCGAAGAGGTTGTATTCCTAAAAGAAAGAACATCATATGATCGTTACAATCATGCTCAAGTGAGAAGGTGCACATTCATACATAAATGTTTGAGCACCGGTTGGAGCTCCCATGGGACTTAAGAAAAAAATTGCTTCAAACAAACAAGTAAGATGTCTGTAGCGCCGGGTTGGTGCCACGTGGCTCAATTGAGGTATCTGGCCCATGAAAATTGGATGGGGTGAATTCAGGATCGACAACCTTGAATCACCACGGTTTGGGTCCCATGGGCCAATCCATTACGTGGTGGTTCCATACCGTCATGAATGGGTTCACTGATGCCTTTGTACATTTTAAAGATTTCTTTGGGGCCAAAAGTTGTTGGGACTCAAAAGCCTCAACATCCACTTGTTCCAATGACTCAACATGGAGATAGAGAAGCTTTGAAATGCAAGCATGCGGGAAACAGTAATCACTTAGAGAAATAACTGAATCTCAAGCAAGTTCCAAAGTCAGCAAGAAGGACCGATGGTTCCGAAGTGGCGAATGAGTTTGCAAATATAATTCACCGATGCTAGGATCAACGATGAAAAAAAAAAGATTGACTTTGCAGCCTGGCTTTTTTATGACATGACTTTAAGTTGGTGGTCCAATGTAAAGATAATTTAACAATAGCAGGAGACCAGCGGGACTGGCTCAATGTCTCATGCAACCGCTCTTGCATCGTCAAACGCAGGCATTCTATCTCTTGAGCAGATCAATCCAATGTGGCACAATTTTCTGGCTCCGCCAGAAAATTGGACGGACGTTGCATGTGCTAAACTTTCACACTTTGAAAAGATTAACGAGCAGTCTCATGCACGGTGCAAGCTTCAACACCTGTGTCAACAGTCCTGTGTTTCTATGGAATCATGCAGTGTTTCTATGAAATCATCACCAGCAATGATCTCACCCCTCATGAACTTCATTTCTACTACAATAATGGCCTCAAGCGTGACATCAGGCAAGCAATCGCCATACTTGGCATCCAAGACAACCTTCTGCAAATCATTGCAGTAGTCGATCACATCAACAGCACCAACTATAATGCTCGATGCATGAATCCAATAATTGGCGATCCCAAAGCCACTATCTGTATTGTGGCAGAAAAATGTTAAGTTCAATGGAAACCTCCTCTCCGATGGAGATTGACGTCATTCATCAACGCAATCAACGGTTGTACTGGAATTGCGGGAAGCCATGGCAATCTCGTGTGATCATAAAAAACTGCAGGAACAGGTAAAATGGGTGGAAGTCACGGAGAAGAAAAGAAAAGTGAAAAAATGGTAAAGGACAAGAGTACACAGTAGAACAACTGTCCGTTTAGAAACATCTGCGACAACCAATCTCCCATCTTAGCAGCTCATATCGCCGCAAGCGAGGATTCCCAAGCTTGTAAAGTTTGACGAGGGGTACGGGGAAGACCGACCGATGGTGCTGCAGCAAGTACAGCTGAGGGTCTTTAAAATTTGTAGAATAATACTGGCGCTGCTGGATGGAAGGAGCTTCTCACGTTCTTGTGAGCAACAACATGGTTCGGAAGCTAGGTTTGCACACCAACCAAGGGATACATTAAGGAAAATCCATCATAAAAGACTGCACATCTGCCAACTTTGTAGACCTCTCCGACTGCAAATCAGAGATATGTCCAACGTTTTGGTCTGGGGAACTTGCCTTATGAGTGACCACAGAGTTGTCTTCGGTAGAGATTTCCAGTATCGACACAACCCACAGATGGACTGGAGTAGTGGAGCAGTCTATGTCAACATTAATAGAAGAAAAACAAACTTACCTCTTGTTGAGGAACCCATGATGCATCGGCGGTTGTTAGAAGCAGTTGAGAGATTTGCATCAGTCACAAAGCGTTAGCCAATATTGTTGGACATGGCCAAAATATGACAGGGGAACGGAGCACAAGTGTGGATTTTCCACATGGAAACCAGTGAAGTGGAAGACACTGTAGTAAAAAATTCAACTCATCTGGCCTCAACACCTAAAAAGTTCACAACCGTTCCGGAGATGTTTGCATCTTCTGTCAAGGATTTGAAAGGGGTTTCTTCCGAATAACTATGTGGACAGCCGCCTCTGCAATGCAACGTCGATCACATATGTACCTAAAGCAGGGCAATAGACTGAAATCCAAGGGGACCTATTGGATTAATGATAATGAGCTGGCCGAACTAAAAGGCCGATGTATGATATATGTGGTCAAGGGTTCATCAGGCCATCCACATCACGTTACGCAACACTTGTCCTTTTTGTGAAAAAAAATGATATGTCGATGTGCGTTGATTACCGGGCATCGAAGAACATCATCATCAAGAACCGTTACCCCCTTCCGCGAGCAGACAAATAGTTTGACCAACTCAGTGGGAAAAGAATTTTCACCAAAATCGACCTTCACAACGGCCTATCATCAGATTCGCGTATCTGATGATGACATACGGGAACTTCGAGTACACGCTGTTTGGACTCGAGAAAACCATAGTATCATTTCTAGCAGCAATTAACAAAATTTGTTTGCCGTACCTTGATGACTTCATCGTCGTGTATCTCGAAAACATTGTTGTACAAAGCCAAAGCCCAGAGGAGCATAATAGGTATCTCCGAAAAGGTGTAGAGATTGTACAAAAGGAGAAGCTCTGCAAAATACTCTCTGGGTGCAAATTCAGTTAGAATTCAATCTATTTTTTCAGTCATGTTATTGGTGGCGTATGAATCACCATGGATCCAAAGATAGTATAGGCAGTGACTGATTGGACAACGCCGACCAACGTTCAGGACGTACGTGTGTTCTTGAGTTTCTATAATTACTACCATTGATTTGTAACAAACTACGTTCAAGTGTCAGAGCCTCTCTCTGATTTGTGTCGTAAAACTACCAAGTGGCGTTGGGAAGGCAACAAACAAGAAACGTTTAACTCTCTGAAATGCTCTCTGACATTGACAGCAGCCTTACAATTGGCGGATCTCACAGTAGACTATTTCATGGCCATCGACACGTCCAAATGAGTGATTAGGGTCATTCTCCTCCAGGATAACGACAGTAAAGAACCAATCTTTACTGGATGGAGATGCAACAGAATGCATCGTAGGAGGGTCGCGTATATGTCGCAACTGGAAATCAACTTCAAAAGCTACACATGCCATAAATCAACAACAGTGTGCATGGAAAATAAGTTCTCATAGTTGCGCATGCGTAGAGGATGTGACTTTGTTAGCTTGTATGCCGATGATGCATCATCCACACGGACCATCACGTGCTCAAATAACTTAAGACACAGCCAAATCTGAACCATCGACAAACTCAATGGATGAACTTCCTTGAGTCCAACTTTGACCACAAAATTGAGTAGCGACCTAGAAAAACAAAATCAGCAGATGCTCAAGGTCAGCAACCACACTTGATGGCTGAGGTGAATATGTTACTCGTCAAACGAGACCCGTTCCTCGTGATGATGCAGCGATAACGTATTCAGCACTAAAGATCACATCTTACTCAGCTCAGCAAACATCAAACCTTGTAGAAAAAACTCCGTGAAGCTGAAATCCCAATGGTTGGAACCGTTTACAATCAAGAGAACCCAAACCCCATTTTTCGCTCAACTTCACCTACGAGAGAGTATACCAGTCCACCTAGATCTCCACCTCAACAAGCTCAAGCACTACGGGGACCACAGTAAGAAATTCCCCGGCTGATATGTCACTCCTCCAACTTTAATCCAAATGGAGGGGTTGTAAGTAGTCCGTGATTGAAGAGGTCCTCGGACATTGATGCCACAAAAAAATGACTGAGTATCTGGTCAATGTTCATGGCCACGATGCCGCAAACAAGAGCTGGGAGCCCTACTCCAACCTTGGAGATGTCAATAATTTGATCAAAGGCTACTGAGGCATCACCAGCCTACGTCTGCTAACGTGTCTGGACGCCACGGATAGAAAGAGGAGGAAGTTTTATATCCTACAAGTGTTAGTTTCCTTAAATTTATGGCCCATCGTGCTTTGACCCCAAGATTTTTGGTTGAGGGTATTTTGGCCACCTACCCCGACCTCTAGTGTTGCGCTTCCAAAGATTTTGACACATTGAACCACTTTCCCAAAGGGTCAACAGAAATGTCGCAAACCATGTTCATGTTTTCGTACTATTTGTTCAAGTCCTTGTGCAGCTCGCGGTTGGCGCCACGTGGCTTGAGTGGGGGCCCTGGCCTATGGACGCTTGGAGAAGATGGCTTGAGGCTCAGAGACCCTCACGCACCATGATTTTAGCTTAGTTGGCCGAGGATCCCGTCCAACGCGCTACGTGTCAATGACGTTGGAATTTAATAAAAGTGTGCCTTGAAATTCTGGGAACCCCCAATTTCTTCGTAGAGTTTCTCAAAGCAACCGCTAACACCATGACGTCGCATGTGTCGCTGAACTCGAGCGTCCAAGATACAACATATGCCTCATTGTGGTTCTCACTATTGTATGTATGCACTCAACATGTTTGACACTTTTCAACAAAGTACACGGACTACTAATCACAGATTCGAGTGTCCCAGTTTCCCAAATTGTCTTCTACTCCACACCTCATCCTTGTGAATTATCCATGCTTTGCTTGGTGTAACACCCAAGGCCCTAGGTATGCCTCATTTTTTTATCACTATTGAATATCTGTGTTCAACATATCCAACACTTGTCATCAAAGTAAACTTGGTACTTAATGTCAATTATCCAATTGTCCCCATTTCTTGAATCGTCTATTGCTCCATAATTCATGAAGTGAACCACCTACTATTATGCCGGAAAAAACGTGGGTGTTTCATAGGGATGATATGCAGGACAGAAGACGATTGGAGGATTTGGGATAAATACAAAGTTCTTATTAAGTAGCAAGTGTACTTCGATGACAAGTGTTGAGTACATCAAGAATATCTATACAATGAAGAGAATTAGAATGAGGCATATGTTGGGTCCTTGACGCTCAAACCAAACAACACGTGCAAGATCATGCCGTGAGTGGCTGCTTTGATTATCTTTTCCGATAAGTTGGGGGGCTTCAAGAATATCATGGTGTAATTTTATAAAAATCTAGGATCGTCGTGAAGACGACCAAAAAATATCAAAACTTTGATATGGTTCACAAAACTTCTGTCGACAATTATGGAAAGTGGTTGAAGTTGTGAGAACCTTATGGGAAGGAATAACGGAGATCGGGGCAAGTGGCCAAAATGTCCTTGGCAAAAATGGCGTATATTTCCTGAGATGTTCGTGCGGTGGGTCCCAAATGTAATGACAAAAGCACCCACTTACAAAAATTAGAGACTTGTCATCGTCAAGGATACAACACTTCTCCCCTTATAGCTATGACATCTCGACCCATTAGCACATGTAGCCCGGTGACGATAGTAGTAGCTTTCAATTAAATTATCAATATCTCGGAGGTTGTCTTCGGGTTCCCATATGTTGTGCACAGCGTCCTAGGTGTGCTACTTGACCAGATACTCATCTATTTTTCTATAGTGTTGATGTCAGAGGATATCTTAAATCACATACTCCGTACTCCCTTTGACCTGTATAGGAGGTGGTGGTGTGAATTACCTACCAGGGAAGTTTGTGGTGTGGTCCCGTGTTGAAAATTTGCCCCTCCGCATGCCCAAGTGCGGCGCCGGGAGGCACCGACGGGCCGCCAGAGAGATGAAATTCTGCGCAGATGGATCTAACTGCTCGAAGATTGCTTGGATCCTAAAATGGATAGTTAACCCTGAAAATTGATGATTCATTAAATCCGGTGGAAGTTGTTTCACCAGAATCGGACAAGTATCGAGAGAGATATGGGCTTCCAAAGTTGGCGTGTGTACAGCGGCTCTGGGAGCCGGACGCGACTCCATTTTCGATGAATAATCGATCGGACTGAGTAACAAAAGTCCCGTCTGGAGATTTTTCTCCGGAAGGCTTGCCGAGGCGTCCGGTGGATAATCTACTGGATCCTGTAGTGCATGTTGTTACTGAGGGACTTCACCAAAATCTTGGCTCGGCGTCCGGAACTCAGTAGTGTGTTTTATTTCTTGGGGACTTGTCAAAATTCTGACTGCAGGTCCGCGAACAGGTTTCAAACCTCGTCACACCCCATCACCAAAATCGACCCTAAAGTGGGGGAGGTGCATCCAAACAATGTAGGGGACTCCTACACCACATGCAATGGGATCTGCGTCTTGGGAAAGGCGCTTCGCACGTGAAGGAGGGCGCCACAGCGTGTGCGCACCATGGAGGCGTTAGGCATTTTAGGTGGTGGGTGAGACCAGTGCTTCGGCAAACGTAACTTGGACTACACCAAATCATATGCGGTTTTGTGCATTGGAGAGCTCATGAAAAGTCCTATAATTTTTTTAATCATTGTTATGTACCAAAACACAGCAAAATGTCGTTATTTCCTTCGCAAAAATGATTGTCTCCAAATTCCTGCTCACACAGCGTGAGGCGACCAGAAAGCTCAAGCTCAGTCTTAGATTCACCCAAAACAGAAGACGTGAACCAGTAGAGTCGGATCAGACCAACGTCAGAACCGCACTACACGGATTTCCAAATATCCCGGTAGTGCTTGAGCTTGCTGGTGTGTAAGACAAGATGAATTGCCATAGTGTCCAGCACGCGAATCCTTACGATGACAAGGGTTTACACCCTCACGATCTCAAACAGTTCTTACCAGCTGGGTTTGAGCTTTGCAAGGGCTTGTCCGCAGATGTTTTTCGGAACCACACCATGCAGAATTCCAGACAAAGGGTTACGGGCCGATTGTCTCTAACGTTCATACCTTCCGCAACGCACGATGACAGGATTGTCATCGTGGACGTTGCCGTGAAGTTTTGAGGACCCTTTGAAGTAGAACCTGTGCAAATGGCACAGAAGGAGATGCAGCCCATTCAGAAGTATGCGGGCAGCCCAGGCTTTGGGCTATGGAGGTGGTAGTTTGAGCTGCACCTTGCACATAAGGGACTGCTGGACGTCATGTTGGGAATGGAGATGCTCGGAGAGGCGACTGCTATGGATGCGGAGAAGCAGACCTTCTAAAAGAAGAACACGGAAACGCTCACACTCCTCGTGTCCGGGACAACCGAGTCGTAGTGGGGCTACTTCCAAGGCTGCAAGTTGGCAGCCAAAGCTTGGCAAAAACTCTGTGCCATCCACCAATCCAAGTCACTTGCGAATAAAATCTTCGTGAAAAAGCGGCTCCCTATGGTGAGAATTGAGGAGGGAGATGATGTCATCTCTGTCATGCAGTAGATCGAGTCGCTCACCTCACAATACAATGACGTGGGGTGGAAGATCGACACGCAGCTATAGGCGATGGCCCTCCTCATGGCCCTACCTGACAATTGGGATCTGCTCATCACCATTCTCGGAGGATGGTCGGGGGACAAGCTCACCTATGGCGCGGTCACAAAGTACATCCGCAACGAGGCACAACGTCGGAGTTGTGGGAAGTCTTCGTCTTCCTCATCAGCCCTCGTCACCAAAATGCGTGGTGGCGGAAATGAGGGAAAGGAATCGGTAGAAGGGGAGATGGTAAGAAGGGCGCCAAGAATGGTGCGTGCCACAACTGCGGCAAGGAGGGTCATTGGGCCCTCCTTGTCCTCCTCTTAGATCTAGAAGGTGGGGTTTATCACCTACGAGAAGTACTCCAAGTCAATGGTTGTTGTGAACGACAAAGTTGAGCCAGCGGCCGGCCAAGGTGATGTGGAGGTGGAAGTCATGGTGGGTGGTAAGAAGGAGCTCCGCACAATCCATGATGTACAGCACGTCCCCGGCCTGGCTGACATCTTGAATGCCAGCCGCTTAACGGATAAGGAGTATGAGGTGCTCTTGTACCGGAAATGCATAGCAATGCACAATGACAGCGGAGACAAGGTCATACTGGAGGCGAAGCGTGAGGGCGGTCTCTACATTGTGGAGACCAAGGTGATTCCCGTGGCATTGGATGCAACAGACTCATAGGAGCACGTCATCAACATAGCCAAGGGAGGAAGCACTGATCTGGAGCTCTGGCATTGACGGTTGGGGCATTCAATGCTCGCAACCATTAAGGAGATGGAAAAGTGTGACATGGTGCATGGCCTCATCATCGACGGTGCACCAGACAAGTCAGCAGATGTAGTAGCGCACAAAAAATGTGAGCTTTACATTGTGGGCAAGGCACGGCGCAAGCTGTTCAACGAGAACGCGTCTCGTGCAAAGGACCTACTGGAGGTCGTGCACAGCGACGTGCGGACCATTCAAACCGCCATCAAACAGCAGATTGAGATACTTCGTTACTTTCATTGATGACTGTAGCAAAAAGCTCTACGTGTACTTCATGAAGCGGAAAGGCGAGGTCCTAGACCGGCTGAAGGAGTACGTCGCAGCGGTGGAGAGGCAGACTGGACGGAAGGTCAGAGTGCTACGTAGCGACAATGGCGGGGAGTACGTGGGCTGCAGCGGGTGGGTGAAGTAGCAGGACATCAAGTGGGAACCCAATACGCCATACTCACTACAGTCCAATAGAGTAATGGAGCGGGCGAACCAGAAGCTGCTCAACATGGTACAGACCATGCTTGTGGATGCGGGGTTGCCGCGAGGGTTCTGGGTGAAGGCTCTGCGTACTGTGAGCTACACCATCAACCTCATCCCAACAGCAGTGTTGAAGGATAAGAGCGGCTCGAAGACACTGCAGAAGGTTTGGAGCGGGCGCAAGCCGAACATGGCGCACCTGAAGGTGTTTGGGTGCAAGGTGCACGCAATGGTGCAAGGGACTCAGTGACGCGACAGCAGGCTAGAACCATGGGTGAATTTGTGCTTGTTCCTTGGCTATGAGAGCACGCAAAAGGCATACCAACTCTGGGACCCGCGCACACAAGAGATCATTCGCAGCCCTGATGTCAAGTTCAACGAGCAGCGGAGCTTCAGGAACAGCAACAACGACATGAGCGTCGGGAATACTCCAAAACTGGAGGAGTGGTTCCAGCTCCTTGACTACGAGGAGGAGCGGGTGGACACAGAGTTTGAGGATGCGGTGTTGGAGCGTAGTGGTGCAACGGGTGCAACAGCCGACACAGAGGACTCCGAGGATGATGCGCTTGGCTGGAGATCCGGCGGAAAGATCCGTTGGAGGAGGCATTGCGAGTGCCAAAGAGCGCACTCCCGGCGGAGTTCACGTCGGGCGTCGGAGAAACATCCTCTAGAAGCGCCACCCATCCGGTTGATGTTTTGCTAGAGCGGGAGAGATCCTTTGGGAGCCGTCCGGTCCATGATTCACCGGAGCGGGCAGAGTTGGAAGGATCGCAGCAGAGTGACAAGACGCCACCAAAACTGCCGCGTTGCAGCAGGAGGTAGCGAAGAGTGGAGAATCGTTTCAAGGCAGGCACCGGTCGATGGATCGGCATGATGTGGTGCATGTTGGCTGCATCAACGGAGCCAACGACCGTACGAGAGGTGCTTGCGTGGCCCGAGGGAAAGCCGTGGGACGCTGCCATCAAGTCAGAGTTGGTGTCCATTGCTGAAAACGACACGTGGGAGCTCGTTGACAGGCCAAAAGACGAAGAGGTCATCGGCTCCAAGTGGGTCTTCAAGACCAAGTTCACAAAAGAAGGTGTGGTGGAAAAGTACAAGGCACGACTTGTGGAAAAGGGGTATGTACAGCATAAAGGCGAGTACTATGATGAGATGTTTGTCCCTGTTGCCAAGTTCACAAGCATCTAGGCGATCCTTGCGGTGGCGGTCGTGAAGGATACGGAGCTCCACCACATGGACGCGAAGACGGCCTTCCTCAACGTCATCATCGATAAATAAATCTACATGGAGGAGCCAGAGGGAGTGGAGACGCCAGAGTGCAAGGTATGCAACCTACAAAAGTCCTTGTATGGGCTAAAATAATCGCCTCGATGTTGGTACCAACAGATGGACAGCTTCATGGCACAACTTAGCTTCAAGCACTATGAGGTGGATCACAGTGTGTACGTTCGGTGTAGCGAGAAGCTCCATCAGATCGTTGCACTCTACATGGACGATCTGATCTTGTGCTCCTCAGACCTACCGAACCTATAGCAACTGAAAGAGCAGCTGAGCAGCAGGTTCCAGATGTCGGACATGGGGGGGCTGGAGTTCTACCTCAGGGTGAGCATTACGCAGAACCGGAGGGCGTGCACGCTTGAGCTGGGACAAGCCAAATACGTGGCCGAGGTGCTGAAGCGGTACGGCATGGAGGACTGCAAACCAGTATGCAATCTTGTCTCCACGACCTGTGAACTGAGTGCGGCAATGGCGCCGCAAACAAAAGAAGAGCGGGAGGATATGGCAGGGGTACCCTACCAATCAGCGGTGGACAGCCTCATGTACGCCATGGTGGTAACTCGACCGGACCTGGCCTACGTGATGGGCCAAGTGCGCAGATAAGTGGCCGATCTAGGGCCACTACACTGGTAGGAGGTCAATCGCATCCTCTGCTACCTACAGGCAACGCGGTGCGCGTGCCTGAGATTCGACGGCAAGGGACGGGCGGACCCCTTGCGTCTGGTCTGCTACACAGATGCATACTATGTCGGAGATGTGGAAAAGCGGTAATCCACATTTTGCTACGTGTTCTTCCTTGCTGGTGTAGAAGGCTCGTGGTGCAGCACAAAGCAGGACTGCGTTGCCACCTTCATAGTGGAAGCCGAGTACATCGCGTTGGCCGAGGCGGTCAAGGAGGCGGTGTGCCTTTGCAGGTTGCTGGAGGAGCTGGGCGTGCCGTAGTAGGAGCATACGGTGGTGCAAGAGGACAACACTGGCTCTATGTTGCTGACCAACAACCCAACGCAGCACAAGAGGACAAAGTACATTGATGTTCGTTACAACTACGCACAAGACATGGTTGAAATTGGACAGGTGGTGCTGCAGACCCATGGCCAGTCCACCGATGAAATCCTACAAGCTGTAGAAAAACTGCACAAGGTCCCAGACAATGTCCAGGATTCTGGGGCGACCATCGATCAACTTCGAGCAGGTATTCCACCACCAGACGATTCCCCTCTGCCACCTGGGTCCGCATCAGGGATCTAAACGAGCATGGACACGGCAGAGTGGTCATAGTAAATTGTATAGGTCGACATGAATGTTGACCTATACAATACAATTCATAAACGTCACAAAACACAACAACATGATCTCTCTCGAGGGGATGTTGCCAAGGTGGTACCTCCCTGTAACATTGTTAGTACGTGTAACCCAATATCTGGACATCAGTCCTCTCGGGTCACAACCACGTATTCATGACCACGCATAGGTCTACTAGACCTCTTTGAGTACCTATGGGTTGGTTGCCTGAACACAACCAAGCTCCACTAAGCCCATGCAACTCACATGCTAGCTTTTTCTTAGGGTTGGGAGGCACCAAGATCCTAAAACATGGTTGTTAAGCACACTTGTTTTTTTGTTTAAATATTGCACTCATCTTTGAAGGAGGCGGCATTGGTCGTCTGGCATGCCCAATTGTCGTCAAATTCCATCATTGGACACGACAATACTCCGACCTAGATGATCTTGGTCTCAACCATCAACCCCTCATTTTTGCCTGAAATGGATACCGTAGGCTGCCGCTCACGTCCTTCTCAAAAGCACACTGCTTTTGAACTAGGTTCACTAAGATAACCAATCTCAACGACCATGGATTCTATCAACGAATGAAGTGTTCAACGTACGGTATTCACCAAACTTGTGTACCATGATCACAATCATTGCGGTACAAGATGGAAGAGAACATTTTGGATGTCAATTCCATGTGATTGTGATCGAACACTCCCGAATCACATATGGTGAGCCTAGAACAACTAGTTCCAAAGTCTTTGTATTCGTATGTCATCACGTCCTAAGGTTCCATTCAAGAACCCGTCACGGATTGTGTTTGCCAAGTCACAACAAAACATGTTGCTTCAACGTCTTCTGTTTTGTACAGTCGGTAATTTCACTCGACAGAGTGTTTCTCATATGCCTCACCCAAGGCACTTTTAGAGGAGATCGCTCTCATCGAAGACATCCGACAAACAACCACCGTCGTGGATACTACCGCAGTGACATCCAAAACATATTGTACTTGCATCCGGCGTACTTCAATTGAACCATCTCCAGAGCCAAGGGAGTTCAGTCGCTTTACGAAGACCTTCCGGGTCATCAAAACGTTGTTCTACCACACCGTAATTGCTATGATATCTCTTGGATATTGGTCTTGTTCCAAAAAATTGGATTGCCGGTGCGACACAATGCCTTTGGTATGACCCGAATCCATCCACATGATGTTTGGAGAGCGTGACGTACATGACTAGTGTACCATGTCACGATACCCTCAACTTTGAGATTTTTCTCCAAACATTGAAATAATCTGATGAGAAACATCAGTTCTCTATGTCCATCTTGACGAGTCCCCATATCAACGTTTAGTTATGACACAATGGTCATTATTTTACCTCAATGTTGATTGTGGTTCATAATGTGGTCAGTCGGACCACCAAGATATAGGTGCTAACACACTGTAAGCTTAAAGCTATCGGCTTATAGATCATCTCCACGGTCATAAGCTTTGAGCGCAAAACTTACACCTTGACGTGATCCCAACTATGCCGTAGTTGGTTTGTAGAAATTTATGAGATCTTCATAGCTATATGGAGCACCATGAGTAGAAAATGAGTGTCGCTCATTTTCTCCGAAAGGGATTTTCACCAAATTGTGGATGAATTTATGTCATCGACATCGGTTCACATACTTTTCTCTATCAATTTCCATGACATGTTCACTCATAGAATGATGATAGACTGAAGGTGTTGCCTTCAAATGTATTCACTTTTGACATTCGGTCAATCTTGTCATATGTTATTTTTGACTCTTTTGATCTTGGACCACCGCGCTACGGCGTCTCAAATCGTTGAGGATCCATCAAAGAGTCTCCGTCCCTCTCTAGCACATTTACATCCCCCATTGACAATAATCCTTGTCTTCTAAGCAGGGTTGTGAGCACAATCATGTACCTTTTTATCGTCAGTGCCGTTTGGGTACCCCGATTTTTATCCATCACTCACCAAGTGAGAGGGTATCAACGGTTTCACAATTGAGAATTTATTCAAGCATATCATCGTTGACACATTCAAGCACATACCGGTGTTTGCATCGGCCATGACTGATGATGCACAGAAACCTGAAAAAGGTACTGATGCATCCACTACACTTTGTGTACGGGCGGCGCGATGGAAATCCTCGAGGATTGAAGTTAGTGTGCAAACAGACCAGGTCCATTCACATCTCATGACATAGTCATGACACGGACTTAATCATGAAATGATCACATTTGCATTTGAATATTGTAGCACAATGGGACGTGCGACTGTCGTTGCACACGTCCTGCGCCCACTAAACTACTTGTTTGGTGAAATGGTGTCGCCATTTTCACCCAAGACATCAGCTGATATCGTCAGCTTGTTCAATTGTCACAAAACTGTTGTGATCATTCATTTCTCCCGCTTATCCATAACTTAATATCGTGTCCAATGCATCAACAATAAGTGGAAAAGGTTTTTGTGCATGTCGTACACCCAATTTCATGTGGCTGAAGTACCACGGTATTCATCGCATACCTTGACCCACTTGAAAGAGGGTTATCTCCAGCACTTGGTCATGCGCTGTGACCTCATGCAGTCATGCAAGTCGTGCATGTTTTGGAACTCGGCTCAACCGACTTGGCTTTTGTAGTACGTTCCATTAATGGATATGGAGGAGTTCGTCCACCTTTAGCATGGTCCAAATTTGAGGAAATCGTCCTCGTCACACGTGATTAATCCGTTCAAATTTGGTTCGTACTTCTTTCAGAAGTACCTTCCCGTATTGCTATTGACAGGGCAAAGTTTTTAACTTCCAATGGTCATCACTATCAGTGGCGACTGAGATCGCTATGTTTTTTTTACATCGTTCAGGTGTACATATCACCACATGTGTCTGTGATTGTTTCTAGCCATGCATGTTGGTTCTCCATTTGAAGGATTCGACAGGGTGACCATCTTCGAATTCGTCGAGATGCCTTGAAAATGTCAAATGATGTGTTTTTGGTGCTTCGAACAACACGCTTGATGCACTTGCCCATAGAACCACTCCGGGCATAGATCGTATGCTTTTGCCTTGTGGTCTATTGGAAGCTAGCCTAACGAGGAAAAGTTGGCTAGTTCTTGCTACTTGATAGAACGGGGTACGATCGGCACCCATGTTATTGTTACAATCGACATCTTATGACGTGTGTTGTACCATAAACACTAGCATAGCTAGTCCAATCACAGCTCATGGCCATAGTGCGTTTGGCACTTGTATTCGTGGTGCATTTGACACCCATGACAAAACTGCAACCCGTAGCTTTTGCCAATCGTACAATCGGCATTTATGACAACGATGCATTCGGCACTCGCGTCAGTGATTTAATTGATGCACTCATCGGCCATGCATTCAAAATTATGGTAATCGTGCGTTTGGCACTCACGTGAATGCTACAATTGTATTGTCCATGTCGGTTATATCCCAGGTACAACCGACACTTGTCCATGGACAACCTCGTGTGGGTTTCAAACATCGCGTGTGTGTTGAGTGTGACTGGCACTCACATCTTTGTTTTGTCAAAATCGACTCACGAATGAATTACCCGGCATCCTTGGTATAATTGACACCCACGTGGATAGGCAATCGACATTCATTTTGGTCTTATGTCTGTAGATCATGAGAATTGCGCTCGGCACTAGTATCACGGATGCTTTTGGAATTTGTGATTGAAGTGCAACTGGCACTTTTTCAACTAGTGTATTCGACACCAACAAAATTTCTGCAATTAGCACCTGTGTTCTTGCCTGTAGTGCAATCGGAACTTACATTGACTATGTGGGCGGCGCTCGTGTAGCCTTGTAATTGACACTAGTTTTATGCACTCCACACATTTCGCATTGTTATGGCAAATAGGTGAGTCGTCGATTGGTCACAGCACATACAGTGCCTTCATTATTCTATCTTGAAACGATAATTCGTCCCAATGTACATCACCATTGTGGTTTTGTACCTCGACGTACGCTGTAGTCGCTCTTTGGCGCAAACCAAATTTGTTAAGCACGTGTACAACCCGCGTTGAGCCATGTCGTGGCTTTGAAAGGTAAGCCCTTCCGGGTTTTCTAAAAAACACCCCAGACTTTGAGGTCAATTCACAAAAATTTAGGTGTCGTCGATGCTAAATTTCTCTTGTTGAAACATCTCCCAATGAATCCTGTCCAAGACATGGAAAACTGCCGGTTTTCCTCATTTTGTGCGTCGGAACTGAAAAGAAAAAGGAAATCAGAACTGCTGACTTCTCGAAGAGCTCAGCTAGAGCTTTAGATTTTTGCATCGAAACCCATGGTCAACTTGACCACACACTTGGGTTCGACCACAAAAGTTTTACCGTTTCAAATATTTTTTAAAACAGTTAACGCGTTATTCCTCAACTTGAGGATTCATGAAAAAATGAACATGATTTTGGCACGTCAAGTGCCCCCTCCCTTTTTTGTTTGAGGCTTGGAACCTTCCCAGCGGCACCCGGAGGTGTGTTGGGAAAATTGTCGTTCTTCCCCTTTTTTCCATGAACAGCAAAATATTTTAGGACAATGATTGAGAACTTCTCAAAACATTTTAGAGCTTGGAATGAGCTCCATGCCGCTTTTTACAGCGGTGAACCCAAGGCCAACAAGGTCAAACCTCGGGTTCAACCGAGGAATCGTCCTCGCCTCCAGTGCCAGTGGCATTTAGAGATTTAAAAACATTCATTTCACGCAAATTTGAATCTCGGTCTAAGCTTCAAACTGCTTTTTACGATGCCTAAAACGGTCGCCAAACGAAAAGAAAATATCTTTGACAATATTTGGAGCCAACTGGGTCCAAAATACATGGAATTTTGGAGAAAAATCTCCGTCACAAAAAGGATGTCACATAACACCTTGCCAGGGAATCCAGCTTAGATCCCACCACTTCCCACAGTCTCGGTTATCCACTACGCTACGTGTGCATGTTTCGTAAAAAGATTTTCAGTTCTTTAACACGTCTCACTAGTATGCGAGGCCATGCCCTTTGGAGGAGGGAGGAGGCTTCCTCGCCTCCTTCCTCCTTGGGCTGTCGGCCCTTGTCAGAGGGAGGGGGGGAGGAGGGAGAGGGAGGTCGCCTACTCACCTCCCCCTTGGGCTGTCGGTCCTCTGAGGGAGGGGAGAAGGGAGGACGTCTCAACTCCTCCCCACTTAGGCCATTGGCCATGTGAGGGAGGGGGGAAGTGGGAGACACCCCCTCTCCGCCCCCATTGGCCGTTGGCCTATGGGAGAGATGGGGAAGGGGGAAACGCCCCTTTTCTCCTTTTCGCGGGCTGGCGGCTTTCAAGAGAGGGGGGAAGAGGGACAGACGCCCCCTCTTCTCCCCGTTGGCCGTCGGCCTATGTGAACGGGGGGGTGGGGGGGACAACGTCCCTTTTCCTCCCCGTCGGCGCCGTCGATGCCATGGCCGAGGGGGAGAGGGGGGCTCTTCCCCCTCCTCCCCCTCGACGCCATAGGCACAATGGACGAAGGGAGGAGGGGGACTTGCCCCTCCCTCCTTGTCGGCTCAGTCGGCGCAATGGACGAGGAGGAGAGGAGGGACGTCTCCCCTCTCCTCCCCCTTGGCGCCATGGATGAGGGGGGACAGAGGGACGTGTCCCTCTCCTCCCCCTGGGTTCTTTTGGTGCCATGAACGGAGGGGAGAAATGGGGGGGGGGTCTCCCCTTACCTCCCCTCTCTATCTGATGAGCAGAGTCTTCCCTCATCGAGCTCGAGCTTGTCGAGTTGAGCACAACTCAAGTTATGCTGTGTTAGACGCCGTTTGGTCATCGTCGTTTGCTCGCCGGGTCTCGAAGAGCATTCGGCTTGCTGGGACGGAGTCCTTGGCTCATTCACGCTCTCCCCCTGAGCGGAGCTCTCCCTCGCTCCGCCGATCGGGCGGCATTTGGTGATCCCCGACTATCGGCCGGTCCTTTTTTGTTTGCACTCCTGACCGGGGAGTTGTAAGCTCGATTGGAGCTTATGGTCAATCGCACGAGCTACATTTGACGGCGGCAGCATCCGGCTGTGGAGACAAGAAAGATCACAATTGACGGATGTCATCGTTTGAAACCTCGATCCAACGGACATTCTGAACCAAATTCAGAGATAGTATGTGGAAGTTGGCTTTGATGCCAATGTAACAGCCATGTGTTGTTTTGCAAACAACTGCAGAACCAAAATATAGGCCCTCCAAATAGTCGTATCAAGAGGGGGAGCAAATGGTTGCCTCAGCCATTTTGGTTGAGATGAACCATGCCACAAATTTACGTAGTCATCATATGGCATTTTTGTAAACATGCAACCTAAAACCTTATTGTTCCACGTGGCACATCCATGTGGGAATAGGACCCTAGCGGCCAACTTGAGGGGAGGGGGAGTGACGCAATAGATCTTCCATCATGGCACTCCTCTTGCCTTGAATCCGGCCTATGGACCAAATCCAGACAAGAGTCGAACTAGACTCTAGACCGATGTCATTTTTCGGACTGTGACTCGTCGAGGCATCAGTCTCGAGCCCCCGAACCCAAAAATCATAATTAAACACCATTTTCAATCCTAAAAATAGCTCGTATGCTACATACTCCATGTCTTCGTCCACTGAAACGAGAGGCGGAGGAGGGACATCTTTGCCAGGGCAGTTCTCTCTGGGGTATCGGTAGTACTTGAGCTTGCTTACATTGAACAACGGATGAACTTGCATGGTGTCGGGGAGATTTGAGTCGCGCAACCATCGGGGTTTGCGTGCGCTTGATCTCAAACGGTTCCAACCATTGGGGTTTGGGCTTCAAACAGTTGGATCCTCAGAGCTTGATGTCCTCCAAGCTGAGGAGGACTCAATCGCTAGTGGCAAAGACGTCGTGGCTGCGATGTCGGTCAGCTGCTCGCTACATCGCTTCTTGCGACTTTGCGAGAGTCTACCATGTTTCCTCCCAGATAGTGGTGAAGTCGCGACATTGAACGTCGATTGTTGTAATGTTGCTACAAATTTGGAGTCCAGCTGGTGTGGCGGGAAGTTTGCCATCCACCAGTTCAAATGGAGTTATACCTGTTGCGGTGGAAACTGTCGAATGATATGTGATTTTGGCGGTCGTGAGTTTTTTGTGCCCAGTTCATCCCATGAGGTTCGCATAGGGGTCGGAGCAGTTGTTTGAGCGTCTAATGTGTTTGCTCAGTTTCACCGTCGGTTTGAGGATGAAACGCCATTGAAAGTTGAATTATTCTGTTGTAGTATGTCATCAGTTTGCACCAAAACGACTGTTGAATCGATCTTATCTGTCGCTCGTGATGGTCCTCGGTACGTCGTGTAGCCACACGATGTTGTTTAGAAACAGTCATGCAGTTCCTTTACCGGTGACGGTGGTTGTTATTGGAATGAAGTGGGTCATATTGAAAAACATGTCGAAAACCACGAGGAGTGTGTCATATTTCTTGGGTGTGACTAGTAATCCCGTGATGAAGTCCATGGAGTTGTCTGCCCATGGTTCCATCGGAATAAGGAGCGGCTGCAGAAGTCCGGATGTCCTCGTGCGACAATATTTTTGTCGCTGACATGTGTCAGAGGTCTTGCAAAAGTTGGCCACATTGGATTGTATCTTGTCCCACCAATAGTTATTTGCCAGCTTCTTCAGTGTCTTGTCCTCTCCAAAGTGTCCACCTGGATCGGTGTCGTGGCATTCTTCGAGCAGCATACAGCAAAGTTTGTCGTTCTGGGGAATGACCACTTGGCGAGTGAAGCGTCATTGCCCGCAGGATGCATCGAACCAGACTTTGGTTTTATCATATCCGTCATGCTGGTCGTAGCCTTGTGCGAACAATCGCTCAAGGTACGGGTCTCACTGTAGTTGTAGGGTTGCCATGTTGGCCATTAAATCAAGTCGGAAGCTGAGTGCATCCGCTGGATTAAATTTGCCTACTCGGTACTTGATTTCATAGTTGAACCCGGACTCAAGGAACTCCATCCATCATGTTCGACGTCAGCTGAATTTCAGTTGTATCTTCAAATATTTCAACGCGTGGTGGTTGGTACGCAAGATGCATCGGCAACACTCCTGGTAGCATCACCACAAATTGAACGCATACATGACCGCGAGCATCTCCTTTCTGTAAACCACGTAGTTAAGTTCCGTTCCTCACAGTTTTCGAGACATATAGGCAACAAGTTGTTTGCCGTTGCCATGGTCTTGCAGAAGAATCGCGCCAATGGCTCGGTTTGATGCATCCGTAGCCGTGACATATTTGACCGTTGGATCGGCTAATCATAGGGCTAGCGCCGAGGTCAGAGCGTTCTGCAAATTGGTGAACACTTATTGTTTGCTATCTCCCTACCGCCACTCGTTCTCTTTTCAAGTGAGGTTGGAAAGAGGCACTGACATTTGGGCGTAGTCCCATACGAATCACCGGTAGTAATGGCAGAATCCAAGAAAACCCTAAAATTCTCAAACGTTGGTCGGCACTGGCTAATCAGCGACTGCTGCCACCTTTTTTGGATCCACGATGATTCGTCCGCCGTTGACGACGTGACCCAAAAACTCAATCGAACGACGACCGAATTCGCATTTTGAGAGTTCTCTGAAAATTTTATCTCTTTGTAAAACTTTGAGGAGATGTCCATCGTGTTCCTCCGGGATGCGGCTGTACATCAGAATGTTGTAGAGGTACACCACGACAAAATCGTGGAGGTACGGATGGAAAATGTTGTTCACTACTACCATAAACGTTTCTGGGACGTTTGTGAGTCCAAACGGCATGACCTTGAACTCGAAGTGTCCGTAGCGAGTTTGGAATGTCGTTTTCTTGATGCTGGTGGCTGCCGTGCGTACCTGGTGATATCCATTGTGTATGTCGATTTTACTGAAGATTCGGGCCCCTCGGAGTTGGTAAAGAATTTCATCAGCTCGGGGAAGAGGGCAACGTTTCTTGATCGTAGCGTTGTTCAAAGGCCAGTAATCCACGCACATCCGCATCTCGCTCGTTTTCTTTTTCACAAATTGTACTAGTGCGGCATAAGGTGACGTGGATGGATGAATGAACCCCTGATCAAGCATCTCGTCGAGCTCCCTTTTGAGCTCAGTTTGCTCGTGATTGCGCATCCGATAGGCCCCTCGGATGGTAGGTCTGCTGACCGGCTTCAGTTCGATGCGATGGTCGATGTCTCGTAGAGGAGGTAAAGTCTTCGGGAGTTCCTTGGGGAAGGCGTTCTCAAACTCCTTGATGAGTGGAGCGAACTCTTTGGGTACCATCGCGAACTTCGTCGAGGCCGATGAGGCTGATGAGGCCGATGATGAGTTCGATGCTGCCACTTCTGCTTCTCCCATTGGCTCGAGATGTGTGAGCCACACTCGGGCTCCTCATCATATACAGTTAAGGGTACACACCGGATCTGATCCGCAGATCTGGAGTCAGATCCGGATCCGCGGGGCGGATCGCCTCTGGCAATCCAGAACCGCGGATCTAGATCTGGATCCGCGGATCCCAGGATTCTCGGATCTTTGGATCCGTGCATCCGCGATTCTTCTTAAGTGCACAAATGTGTTACATGCCAACCTCACTCTTGCACAGGACGCAAAAGACAACATGGACAAGCATGTTGTTCAAACCGCGTACATTGTCATTTTTCATAACAATGGTTTCCCATAGTAGTGCATATGATTGGAGTCTACTCTTCTGCCTTACATGTCAATGTAGTTACTACCACAGAATTGGATCACCAAAGTCCTTCAGTTACTGCCTGGCAATTGCATGTCCTAACTGCTTCAGTTACTGCCATTCAATTCAGTAACCTAAATGCATCACTCATTGCCATAGAAATGCAACACTCATTGCTAAGCAGAAATCCATATCACTGTTTGTGAAGTTAAAGTCTCTGTGTACTGATTGTTATGCTATGCAAATTACTCATGTTTCCTATATCATACACTTACAAATGACAACAATGCAACGAACAGAACAAGTGGAAAAAACTCAGAGATGAAATTCAATGACAAACTGTGATTGGATCACATGACATCACACCTCTACCACATCATCGTCTCCTACTTGCTCATCCCCAAGCCCCATGTCCCCCATGTCTTCGTCCTCGTCATCATTCACAAAGAGACTAAGTCCTTCCAGCTCTTCTGTCGCTGCTCCAACCAGCGACTCCCTCGCCACCTTGCGGAGCTCATTGACACGATCCTCTTCGTCCTTCAGTTCCTTAGCCACCACGCCATGACGACTGACGGGGAAGTCTCGCAGCGTTGGCTCGTTGATCCAACTCTTCATGGTCAGCAGGTTCTCCACTGTCAAATGCGCCAAGGAGTGCCGAAAGACTGTGATGACGTGCCTGCCCAAGGAAAACAGCCGTACAGAAGGAGTGGAAGTGCCAGGCACACAGAACACATCCATGCCGAGGAGGTAAAATGTTGGAAACTGGTTGTGGATCTTTCGGTAATGCTTCAGGATGTTTGTCTTGGGATGCTTCGTCTCGAGTTTGCTCCACCTATCCAGTTCCTCCTCCAGGCCGTTCAGTTGCACTTCTGCTGCTGGTGGTGGCACCGGTGTCTCGAACATATTTGCCATGGGGTCCGCCAGTGCTGCCTCCAGTAGAGTATCATCCTCTGCTCGCTGCTGAGCTGCTCTCAGGCGCAACTTCCGGGCAGATGTAGAGGCTGAACTCTGTCCGGCAGAGCTCTGACTGTTGTTCACGCCTGGCTCCTGGTTTTGGAGTTCTGACGATGCTGCTGCTTCTGCTGTAGCTGCTGCTTCTGCGCACTCTTGCTCAACACGCTCATGATATGGCCGCATGAGCTGCAACAACTTCACCTGCAAGGCTGTTGCTGACCTGATGCCCATGAGACCGTGGGTTCTGCCGTAGTACTTTAGCCTAAAGTGGGGGTCTGCGGCTGTTGCCAACACATGCTTGTCAGTTAGCAGCTTTGCGTACTTCTCAAGCTTCGCCAGAGCGTTCTCAAACCCCGACAGCAACTGTGTCAGCAGCTTCTCCTTGGCGTCAAGCTTGCCCGCCACTCCTCTCCTTCTGCTTTTTGCCACTGCTGCTTCTGCTTTGACCTGCCAGCCTGACAGCTTGTCAAACATGGACTCAAATAAAGGAATCACAAGGTTTAGGGTGGGGTACTTGCTTCCACTGACGTCGTCAGTGTAAGCCTTGAAGGGCTTCACCATCCCGGCCATAGCCGTCAAGCCAGTTGGGGAGAACAGGTTTCAGGTACAACACACACTACATCATGTCCAGGGTCGAGTTCCATCTCGTCTCCGTGTCCAGATGTAGTGGCTGGTAAGTGAGTCCTTCTGCAGCTGTGCGGTTCACCAGTGACTGCTCACGTGGTGTCGACCGTGTGACAAACACTGCGATGCTGCGTGCGGATGAGATGACTTCGGCAACAGCATCGAGGTTCATGAGATCATTCACGGCAAGATTCATGATGTGGCCTAGGCATCTAATATGCCCGGCCTTCTCAAAGGAACAGTCTACAGCTGGGATGATGAAGTTGTCTATCATGGCATCATTGGTGCTCTCGTTGTCCACAGTCAGGCAGAAGATGCGGTCCCACAAGCCCCAAGACTTCAAAGCCGCAGAGAACACCTCAAACATCCTCACAGTAGTAGGATTTTCAGGCACAGTTGGGAAAGACAGAGAAATTGCCTTGATGTTCCTGTCCTCCATCCAGTGTGTCGTGACACCTACGTACTTCATCCTGTTATCCCCCTTCCAACCGTCTGTGGTGAAAGACACAGCAGATTTTACCTCAGACAGCTGCCTCCGGATCCTCATTCGAAAGGCGGCTACAGCAAGCATAATCTGCCTCGAGATGGTCATCCGCCCCGGCATCACCGCCGCTGGATTTGCGTGCGCGAAGGCCTGCTGCAGCCAGTACGAATCCATGCTGAGGAAGCTGACGTTCTTGTCGATGACGTGTTTCCAGACACAAGTCTGGAAGTACTTCTTGTCAAAGAGAACCCCCACGGCGGCTACACCACGCGTGATGATGGTGTTCTCCACGTTCACCCCCACTGAACCCTCTGCTTCTGCTTGTACGACCACCGCCTGGGACGTGGCCATCTTCAGCGTCTGGGTTGCGGCCTCCTCCTTCAGCCGCTTGTAGACTACAGTGTGCTTGTTGCACATATGTTTCCACATGTTGCTGGTACAGTCCTGCTTGCGGGAGTAGTTCTTGGGACAATTGTTGCACTGGGCCCGTGGGTCATCTCTAGTGCCGGTCTTTTTGAAATCCTGCCAGATGGCTGACGGTGCGCCTGTTTCATCCAGCTCCTTGCGCTTCTCTCCTTGCGTCTCATTGCCGCTATCGTCCTCGTCATTGTCTGAAACTGATGGGCGAGCGTTTCCGGACTTGGCGACAGCGCCATCGTCGGCCATGGTGTTGAGACCGGAGAGCCCCCTTGCTCCCCCCTGCGGAGTGGCAGAGAGGAGCTGGGGAGGAGCTCAGTCACGAGCTGTGCTCGTAACTGTGAATGTTACGAGCGGCGTCCTCAACTGACGCTCACAATGGTGCGCGTGCCACGACCCCTGACAGCCATGAGGCCCGACGGCATTGTCAAATTAAAATCGAAACAATCGTCTACAAGGCAGATACCTGGTACTGCACTTTACATGATTACAAAAAGGGTTAAGCATGATATCCAGATGGAAAACATCCAATTCGTATAAAAACAAATCTAAAAAATTCAAACAATATCCGACGTAACCGCGTGTCGCACAAAAGCGATAACAAGCATGTAGTCTCGGAAATTGTGCATCCAATGGCTTTCGCTCTCAGAAGTAGCCACAGCAGCCACCGGCTGCATGGGCCTAGTACACGGTAGAATACATGGGCGTAGTGAATCTATTGACAAGTGGCAGCCAGTGTGGACATTGCATCCAAGCAAAACAGCACACGTCACTACGTACTCAGTCACTTTTCGGCGCCGCTCGTACCGTATGGACGTGGAGGCAGATAGCATTCCTCCACGTCATGCACCAAAGGTGCGATTCGCCCAGGTTCAATGCCTCAAAAATCGGAACTTGGGCCCTCTGCTTGGTTCGAACAAGACCTGTCGGGATTTTTGCCCCCCCCCCCGGGCGAAGGATCCGCGGTTCCACGGATCGGATCCCGCGGAAAGAACCGGATCCGTGGATGGATCCGAGATCCGAGAACCGTGAGTAAGATCCGCAGATCCGTGGATTTGGTGTGCACCCTTATATACAGTGCTTAGCTTCATTGAGAGGAATCGGTTGCACCAGTTGCCACTTTTTGGCTTCCACGATTTCCTCTGCTGCTTCCACCTTTACTGCTTCCGCTGTCGGCTTCCGTCCTGCACGTGATACACTTGGTACCATCAATTTCCACGTAGAAGTTACATGTGTTATATTCAAACCGTGGATTGTGCCGGTACAGGAAATCTCGTCCGAGGATGATTTTGTGGTCGCTCATTGGACAAGACCTCTAGACTGTTACATCTCATAGATCTCCCACTTGTGGTCATAGTGGTTCTCCGAGTCTCTCTATCTATAGTCTCCCGTTGATGGGTTTTCCTTCAAACACCCCTGGTTCGGTCTGCAAACCCAGCTTGCAAACCATCTCGTTGCTTACGAAGTTGTGTGAAGCTCCTCCATCCAATAGTGATGCTACCGTTCTCCGACTTCTGCATCCTCGAGGCTAGACTTTTAGTAGTATCGCAGATTGGTCATCCTCAAACCCCTCGTCAAACTTTGTGATATCAGAAATCCTCTCTGGCGATGTGGGCCATTCAGATGTACGATCTTTTGGCGCATATCGCTCCTCACAGACAAGAGTTGCACCTTTTACTCCGTCCTTTGCCGTTTCCTGACTCATTTTTCTGCGACTTTCTGCCCTTTTAGCCTACTGGTTGCTTCGAAACATTTTGAGCGATGTGCCCAACTTTTCCGCAGTTGTAGCAGGTTTGTGTGTCTCTCTGGTCAACGATGTCCACTTCCATGAGAGTCGAGGAGTCCGTTGACTGGTTTTTTCTATTTCCACAATATTTGTGGTGGAGGTCGCCAGCCGTAGGATTTATGGATCCTAGCGTTTTAGTCGGCGCTATCGATCCCTTTTGCTGCTGTAATCATCTGTGGCAAGTCATTCTACATGCCAACAATGGCAATTGCTTGCCGGATTTTGTGTTTTTGCATTGTGTATCCACCGTTTGTTGCCGGATGTATGCATGTGACTAGTCGTAGCATTCGGCTTGAGATTGTGCACGTGTAGGCTCAGACGGCGTAACGTTCTGACTTGTCTATGCTGAGTTACGGCCAAAATAATGGTTTTGGGCCGGTTTTTAGGACAGATCTTGCACTGGCGCGTGCGACAGCCGTCGTGCGCTACGGTAGGTACTTATGCCATGGACCTGTCTTTTGTCACTTCTCTCTGCAAATTTTATTGAAGCATTCTAACACTTTGCCTTGTGTCGCCTAGCCAGACCCTTGCCGTTGTGTGCACGACTTGTGACTATCGTCACCGTCTAACCAGGCACTGACGCCTAGTCAGCGGCAATATCGCTAGGAAGCTTCCACGCATCTTCTCATGGTATCAGAGCAGCGAGACCCCTCTCACTGAACTGTGCCACAGAGACACAGCACTGGCAGCAACAGTGAGAGTCACCGCCATCGCTGTATCCTAGGAATTGTTGTAGCCGTTTTGTGCAATGACATCATCACGCAGTCCCCACCACCTCATCCGGTGAGCTATGGCATTTACTAGCTCCAGCAGCCAAGCCAAGCAGCAACAACAGCAGCACCGGGTGGCAGCAGCAGTCGTATCTGGTTGCCAGCCTGTACACAAAAAGAAAGGGTGTAGCAGCTCGCAGCAGCAGCTTGCGGCGGCTGCTACGAGCACTGGCAGCGCGCGGCGACAGTAGCTCGCAACAGCGGCGGCATCGGCAGCCGCTAGTAGCAATAGCAGCGTAGTAGTAGCAGCAGAAGCAGCAGCAGCACAGCATTCAAGCTGCTACAGCGACAGCAGCAACAGCTGCGCAAAAACTACGTAGTACTGCACAGGCCTGCGTAGCACTGCGTAGGCCTATGCAACCCTTATGCAGTCCTGAGCAGGGGGCGACGAGGTCATCCCCACCGGTCAAACGAAGTTCACGTGAGCTAAAACAAATGCTGGCATAAAATACACCAGCGTAAAAATGCTAGCGTTTTTTTCTAGCGTAAAAAAAGGTGATGTCATCATCGGTTGTGCTGACATAAGCAATTTCGTGGTCAAAACATCATTTTTTCTGAAAGTTTTAACTCCTCGAGAAATGCTGTTGGTTTCTTGTTCGAAGCATTTTTTACGTTCGACCCCATACTAAGCGCTGACATGGCTCCGACTGGTGACAAGGACAAAGGACCACCTGATCCCTACTCCTCCTCCTCAGGGGTCCTGAGCCCACGCTCGTAGGCTATTGAGGACATGCGGAGTCAGCAGGATGAGATACGTCGCCTATAGCAACAGCAGACCAACGCCATCCGCACGCTTACTGATCTTCTTCAGAGTGAGTCCACGGCCCCACAACAGACCTCCGGGGGGTTCGGCGGTGTCACACCTTCTGCACAGTAGTTAGCATCTACACCAAGGAGAGTAGCAGGAGAGGATCTGCCACTTCTTGATCCTTTGGAGGGGGACCCTGACATGCCAGGCATGGAGGATGACAGTCACGAGAGGGAGATTCGCGTACTTTAGGAGTGTCTCCGCCAGCTGCAGACGCGTTCCGGTTCCCTGTTCCTGGAGATCCGATCCTTGCGTGAGCCCTACCTCGGCGACTTTCCTCATCCTAGTGGCTTCCCCATCCCTCGTCTTTCCCATCCCGTGGTTGCTCTCCCAACGGAGCGGCAACCTAAGGACTTCGAGACACCGCCCCCACGATATGTCAGCGAGGACGGCTTTGACTACTGGGAGACCCTCTTCCAAGTCTAGGCCACTTCAGAGAGGGTTTGGCCCTACTACCACAGTCAGTACCAGGTTACGGACCGTGCTCAGGTGCTGACAGCAGCTCAGACGATGCGGACTCCTTTACGCCATGCCTCACTAGACTGTCGTGGACTTCCGCCCCTTCCTTGGAGAGGCCACCACAGGCGCGGGTGCTGACCCACTTCGGGGCTAGGAGGTGGCATTGTCCTTGCTTGCTGCAGAGACGCACACCACTCGCGCGGCTCACATCCGTGCCTTCCACTCCCTTCATCAGGGACCTTCTGAGCCTGCAACCGATTACTGGCGGCGTGTCATGCGCATCTACACGTGCCTTTGGACCTCAGGAGGTACACAACTGTGGGTACTTCAAACACTCATGATCGAAGTTCGTCTTCAGTATGCCGACATCTTCTCGAGGTATGGCAACGCCGTGCTCGAGCCCTTCTCCACCTCCCTTCAGCTTCTTCCTTGGGCGCATCAGCTTTTCCTCCAGGTGACTTCCACCTGAGAGGCAGCCGTCGCCCATCAAGAGAATTCACATGTTGTACCGGTGATCGCGTCACCACCGACGCCTATCTTGCGGTTCCCTTCTCCATCCGTTGGTATGGCCTCCTCTTCCCCTTGCACTCTGGCTACCCCGACACAGACGTAGGGTGTGGCAACAGCAACACAGGGGAAGACGGGTAAAAAGAAGTGTGGCTCGAGCCAGCAACAATCATAGCAGCAACGGTCATCAAGTGGTAGCAGTGGCCATACTGTTCACTGCTACAACTGTAAAGGTGCTCACTACTACACTGAGTGCTAGTAGCCGCTTGAATGGGTGTGGATCACTCGCGGTATTTAGGGTGCACACACACAATGGTCTGTGTTGAGTAGCACAGCCTCTTGTCGTATGGCGACCACGACTGTAGCAGTTTCCGCTTCCTCACTGGCGAGCAGCAGAGACCCAGACCCCCGTGACCGCACCGTCGCCGATCTCTGTAAGCTCCTGGCGCTTCTCTCTTAGGGAGGTACGAGTGTGTCGTCACAGCCGAGTGGTTCACAGACTGTCTATTCGTCTGTTCTTGTATCGCGTGATGACTCGTGTGGGGGCCCACAGCTGACATGTGATGACGAGGGGCCTGATAGTACAGATTGGATTTCTGAGTCTCACCGGTGTGCCCTTTGTCGTTCTCCCTCCTCTATTGCCCAGCGCCCGTCTGCAGCCGAGTGTTCCATTACCCATTACACAGTGACGTCCTCGAGTCATGATTCGGGTGGTACTTGGATCATCGATTCTGGTGCCACTCACCACATGACCTATGGTCGTAGTGACTTTTTGTCCTCAGTCCTATGGCATCTGTTCATTCCGTTCACACAGGCTCTGGTCAGTCCTTGCTAGTTCAAGGTGTTGGGGTTGTGTGCTTTGATGGTCCATCTGGCCCTTTGTATCTTTCCGACGTGCTTTTTGTGCCTGACCTTGAGCTCAGCTTGCTCTCTGTGTGTGCCTGCACTGTGATGGGACTCTCTGTGGAGCACACTGCAGACTTCGGGATAGTGACTGCTCTTGATACTCAAATTGTTGTTTTTTGTTCCTCTGTTGTGGATGATCTGTATCGTGTTCCTCTGATCTCTTCTTCTCATTGCTCCCCTTCCCCTCCTACTCGTGTGTTTGTCAATGGTGTCCTGTCTACTGAGCACCAGCGCCTACTGCATCGACGTCTTTGTGATGTGGGCTCCGACACTGTGTCAACGCTCATTAGAACACAACCCGCACTTGGTCCTGACGCGACGTCTTTCGAGAAGCCGCCCAAGACCGATTGTCTGTTCTGCGCTCAGGGTAAGATGCATCGCTGCACCTACCCTGACTCCGGTTCTCGAACCCTTCGTCCTCTTGAGCTGGTCCATTCAGACCTTCTCGGTCCTCTCCCTGTCGAGTCTTTGTCTGATCGGGGCCGATAAGTCCTGACCCTAACCGATGACTTCACCCGAATTCGGTGGGTCTACAGCCTGCGCCAGAAGAGTGATGCCGCTCTAGCGGTTCGTCTCTGGCTAGTGATGGCTAAGCGTCTCTCTTGCCACTCGTTGCATACCTTCCGATCGGACCGCAGCGGCGAGTTTCTTGGCGAGATAGACAGTTTCTTTACTGAGCGCGGGGTTTTTCACCATGTCTCTACTCCTGCCACTACTCAGCAGAATGGTGTCTCTGAGCACTGGAAATGCACCATGGAGGATGCGGTTCGTGATATGCAGTCTGAGTGTAGTCTCTCATAATCCTTTGCCTTTGAAGGATTCACCTACATGACGTGGGTCTGGAACCGCCTCCCGCATAGTCTTCTTCCGGACCACGTTACACCGTACGAGCTCTAGTTTGACCACCGTGCCGATCTGTGTCTTACTCGTGTCTGGGGCTCAGTGCCTTCTATTTGGTATACCGAGGATCAGTAGGGGTCCAAGGTCTCTCCGCAGGGTCGCTTGTGTACCTTCATCGGCATCTCCCTGCGGTAAAAGGCCTGGCGTTTTTGGGACCCCACCCGTCGTTGCATTGTTGAGTCCCGCGACACGCTCTTCTTTGAGTCTCTCACCTACCGCGACCTGACCTTGATTGTGTTGATGTCTGTCACACACGTTCCTATGTGTGAGGTTTCTCAACGGATGGGGGAGTCTGAGCCTACGAGCACCTCTCGTCCGGCTGATGTGTCCATTCGAGCCTCCTCCACTTCTCCATCTCCGGCTCATGATGACCCGACGATCATCACTGTCAGCCCAGAGACCTCTCTCGCCTAGCATGTCTCCTCTCTTGCGTCCTCGCACCCCACAGACACCCATGATGTTATCCCTCTGTCGAGTGGTACTCCAGTCTCCGTGGGTGGTCCTACTGCCACACCCAATCATGTGTCTCCCATCAGTTCACCAGCCTCTCCTCCCACTGCATCACCTCCCCCTTTGCCTTAGTCCTCACCGGATGCGGTCGTGCCTGTCTCTCAGTCTACGGTGAGTCTTTTGAGCCCAGGCTATTCGCTTGAGCCTGGTGGTCGTCTTCAACCGATGGGATCCGGAGCCCAACGAGTGTCAGGTCACGCACCCAGGTGCTCCACTTGTAGCGTTGCGAGTGGCGATCCCGGCACAAAGGCCCTCGGCCTGAGTGTCCATACATATCACACAGAGTTACATCCAGCGTGCCCTGTTGTGCACAATCTGGTCACTCGCGAGTTTCGTACCGCTTGTGATGCATCAGCTGACCTTGTGGTCATCAGGCCCATTTCTGAGGCGTGTGCACTCGCCACTTAGAGCTCTCCCTCGTTGGCGCCTGATCCGAGCACACTAAGGGACGCCCTCTCATCACAGGATACCGACGCCTGGCGTACTTCCTGCGAGGATGAGCTTCGTGCCATCCGAGAGCACTGAGTTTACGAGCTCGTCGACCTTCCACCTGGGAGGAAGGCAATTCAGGTCAAGTGGGTCTTTCGCAAGAAGGTGAGGCCGGATGGCTCACTCGAACGCCAAAAGGCTCGCTTGGTCGTCAAGGGGTAATCTTTGATCGAGGGCGTTGGTTACACTGGCACATTTGCCACTATCGGCCGCATGACCTCATCTCACGCTCTCTTTGGTGTGGTGGCTCAGCATGACTGGGAACTGCACCAGATGGATGTGAACGATGTGTTGAGGACGGTGACAAGGTCTGGCGCTTGCGCAATTCTTTGTACGGACTCAAGCAGTCTCCTCGCTGCTGGAACCAGGAGATCACAGGCAATCTGAATCGTGCGGGATATGTACACAGCAAGGCAGATCCCTCTCTCTTCATCTGACAGGTGCCTGAGCGGTTCACCGGCATCCTGGTCTATGTGGACGACCTCCTCATCACGTCTCCCTCCATGGAGGCCGTGAAGGAGGCCAAGGCGGTCCACCAGACTGCCTATAGGATGAAGGACCTTGGTCCTGCAACAGTGTTTCTTGGCATGGAGATCGTACGAGATCGTAGACGCCAGATGCTTCTGTTGCATCAGACCCGATACGCACGCGTTGTGGGAGAACGCTTCAGTGACCTCTTTGCCGCAATGCCCATGGCCTCCAGACCTCTCGTACCAGATGTGCAGGACGCCTTGAAGGTGGATGACCCCACACAGCTGGGGGAGACAGTGGATGTGACCTTGTTCCTCCGGCTCATCGGATCTCTGATGTACCTGGTCACTACCACATGCCCTGACATCACTTTTGTAGTCAACCTGCTTGCACGGTTTTCGCAGGCTCCACGTGCTAGAGCCCTCCATGTGGTTGTGCAAGTGGTGCGGTACGTGGTGTCCACGCCGTTCCTCGGACTCTGATTTTGCCGGTAGTGCTCGGTGGTTCTTGACGGCTACACCGACAACGAGCGGGCCTGGAGCCCGGATGGACACAGTCGCACCGGTTACGTGTTCTTGCTCGGTGGTACCGATGTGTCCTGGCACAATGGGAACCAGGGCTGCATTGCACGTAGCTCGTCGGAGGCAGAATATGTTGCTCTAGGTGCAAGGGCTACTGAGACAGTGTGGGTACAATGCCTATTCCTTGAGTTGGATTAGTCAGTGCCCGCCATTGTGCTTCGTTGTGATAACCAGAGTGCTCTTGCTATTGCGAAGAACTCTGGCATCTTTCATGCTCGCACAAAGCACATTGCGGTTGAGCATCACTTCGTGCGTGATCTGGTGGAGCGACACATGATCGTCGTCATATGGGTCGGCACTAACATGCAGCGTGCTGACTTCTTGACGAAGGCACTGGCGCGCGGGAAGTTTCTGGTGGACATTCGTTCCGTTGGGCTTCGCCCCTTGACTGAGAGTGGTTGAGTGCGGGGTGTGTCTGTGCCTGTGTCATGACTGTTTCTACACTCGTCCTTGCACTCGTTGCAATGCTACACATCTATGGACATGCATACCATCGGGTCATGGAGGAGTGTTGTCATTTGTGACGTTCCTGTCGACCTGTACAGTTTACTATGACCACTCGGCCGTGTCCATGCTCGTGCAGATCCTTGATGCAGACCCAGGTGGCACCGGGTCGTCGTCTGGTGGTGGACTACCTGCTCGGAGCTGATCGACGGTCGCCCCAGAGTCCTGGATGTTGTCTGGGACCTTCTGCAGTTTTTCTACAGCTTGTAGGATTTTATTGGTGGACTGGCCATGGACCCGATTTGCATGCTTTTACATTGTGTGCCCACCGTTTGTTGCCGGATGCATGCATGTGACCGGTCGTAGCGTCCGGCTTGAGATTCTGCACGTGTAGATTCAGACGGTGTAGCGATCTGACTTGTCTACGCTGAGTTACTGTCAAAACAGTGGCTTTCGACCAGTTTCTAGGACAGATCTTGCACTGCCGCGTGCGACACCCACCGTGCGCCGCGGCAGGTACTTATGCCATGGACCTGTCATTTGTCATTTCTCTCTGCAAATGCTAGTGAAGCATTCTGACACTGTGCCTTGTATCGCGTAGCCAGACCCTTGTCGTTGTGTGCACGATGTGTGACTGTCGTCATTGCCTGACCAGACACTGACGCCCAGTCAACGGCAATATCGTTAGGAAGCTTCCACACATCTTCTCACATGTATGAAAGACATGGGAAGTGTTGTGTGGACCTGGTCAGTTTTGCAGGGACATCCGGTTAATTAGTCACAGGGACGCTCCTTGCAAAGGGGGAGGAGGCGTGACCACAACATTTTGTTGAACACGTAACACACGAACCCTCTTCCAAACTGGCACGATATTGTTGACAATGTACGCCCCAAAAGGTATCAATCATGCCATGGATACACAAGTGTTAATGAGTCTCCAGTGAAGACCCATCAACACGTATGAAGAACGTACAAGGATTGACGTGTCTCATCTTGGTAAAAGCCAAGGGATCATGCGACCAACACTGGATGTTGTACGTAAATGAGCATAATCACAAAAACCACAAGTGTGTGGTTGATTGTGCGCGAACGTAAAGCAACCGTGTTGCGGATGACAAGAGTTCACACGTGTGATATTGTTTGCGCTTCTTATTGCATGGTTTGCGTCATGAAATACTCGATGATCAAACCTCCGTTAGCAAAGACGATCCGGGACAGTTCGAAGCAAAGGGGGAGGAATATAATGTACGAGCCATGTTTAGGATTGAAAATGGTGTTTAATTATGATTTTCTGGTTTTGGGGGTTCGAGATTGATGTCTCGACGAGTTGCGGTCCAAAAAATAATATCGGTCTAGAGTTTAGTTCGACTCTTGTCCATCTTCGGTCCATAGGCCGGATTTAAGGCAAGAGGAGTGCCGCGATGGAAGATCCATCGCGTCACTCCTCCCCTCTAGTTTGCCGCTAGGGTCCTGTTCCCATGTGGATGTGCCACGTGGAACGATAGGATTTTAGGTTGCATGTTTACAAAAATGCCCTATGACGACTAGGTCCGTTTGTGGCGCGGTTCGTCTCAACCAAAATGGTTGAGGTGACTATTCGGAGGGCCTATGTTTTGGTCCTGCAATTACTTACAAAACAACCAACGGTTGTTACAGAGTACATCATCGAGGACATCCTCGGCCATCGATGACGAGGCAAGCCGACAAAATATCTCCTCAAGTGGCACGACTACGACGCCACACACAACAACTGAAAACCCTACGGCAACCTTCGAGACGCCTATCATCTTATCGACGGCTACTACCGCCGTCTCTAAGCCACATCTGTATGCACGGTCGGACGTCGCGGCTAGGGGGGGGGGGGGGGGGGGGTT
>SZWC01001395.1:0-11723 GCA_023375785.1 Penium margaritaceum | reverse complement strand
CAGATCAGGAGGGGGGGATAAAAAAAGGGGGGGGGGGATTTCAGGTCGTCCCCCCTCGCTCCTTGCTCGGTCGCTAAAAAAAGCGAGCGTGAGCGAGTGAGCGAGTGAGTGGGGACAGAGAGGGGGGGTCCGCCCCTCCCTCCGTCCGTCGGCCCCTCCGTCGGTCGGCCGACGAGGCCGACGGGCCCCTCCAAGGGACCCCTCGGAGGGGCTCGACGGGGTCCTCCGAGGGCCCCCTTGAGTAGAGGGGAGGGGGGCGAACGGGGCCGAAGGGCCCCCTCGGGGTGCAGCTGCTGCGGTTGCTGCTGCTGCTGCTTCCACTGCTGCTGCTGCTGCTGCTACTCTATGCAGCAGCTGCTGGTGCTACTTGATGCTGCCACCGCTGCTGCTGCTGCTGCTTCCACTGGTGCTGCTGCTGCTAAACTGTGTAGTAGCTGCTGCTGTTGCTTGCTACTGCCGCGGCTGCCGCTTGCTGCTGCCGCAGCTGCTGCTTGCTGCCGCAGCTGCTGCTTGCTGCTGCACGCTACTGCTGCTGCCGTCGCTCCTACAGTGGCTGCTGCTGCTGCTGCTACTATGTGAGGCTGTTGAGAATTCTAGTGCTGGCCGTTGTTGTTGCTACTACCGCTGCTGCTGCTGTTGTTGTGAGCGGCAGCTGTGCCGCCACTGCTCCTGTCGTGTGGCACTGCAGCTCGCGTAACTGCCACGTCTGCTGCTGCTACTGCTGTTGCCATCGCAGTCCCTAATGCTGCTGTGCGTGGCTCACCGCCCCTGTGGCGTTCACGTGCAGTCGTTTCACACTCCCTCACGCTGCTGCTGGCGTGGCGCCACGTTGCGCGTTCTCTTTGCGTTCCGCCCACTGCTGCTGCTTCTGCTGCTCACACGCCCCCCTGTGCTCTGATACCAAATTGGAAATATTTTAGGGCATGCAGGCCCATGCAATAATGAACATGAGCTCTGTGTTTGAGTGCGATGCAAGACGACAAGAATTTGGCTAAGTCTGGAATGCTGAATATAAAAGAACAAGGAGAGTTTACAAATGAGTCCCTAGCGGGCTTATATAGGGGCGGCGGCAGCTAGCCGCACCGGGCCCCGTCACCCCTGCTGAACCCAAATGAGTCAACAGGGAGAACACAATGCATACACCATGACAGCAACAAAGGTGGTCTCCTCGAGGTACCGGAACAGCTCTCCGAGTGCCCGGGTCTCAACCACCGAGAAAATATGAGCAGTGCCAAAAAATCTCAGAATCAATGTCCAGACATCACAGACGACTTTCTGAACATCGGAAGCCCCACAACAGCCATCGGGTCTCCTCGTCGCACCAGTACAGTCCACCAGGTGCGCGGGTCTCAACCCACCGAGAAAACTCTCCTACCTCCTGACAAGCCCACATGGCTGCCGGAATGCATCGACCGCGTCTCGCCGGCGTTGTCGTAGGTGTTGGAGAAGTCTCGGTGGAGTCGGGAGGCCCGTCGTTTCGTCACACCCTCCTCTACCATATACCCCAAATGTGGGTATATCGGTAAACCAGCGCTATCGGTCGTGACGGGTGGAAGCCACACAAACCAACACTAACAACACAGCAGCAGACTAGGCGTCACTGCCACGTCAGACGGTGACGAGAGTCACAAGTCGTACACACAACGGCAGGGATCTGGCTAGGAGACACAAGTCAAAGTGTCAGAATGCTTCAATAGCTTAGTCATGCAGAGAGAGAGAGAGAGAGAGAGAGAGAGAGAGAGAGAGAGAGAGAGAGAGAGAGAGAACAACTGACAAGAACATGTGATTGTCGTCGCTGTCGTAGTCGTCACTGTTGTCGTCATCTGCTGATGTGACTAGTGCAGTGCTAAGGGCCTCCTCCAAAACAATCACCTGTTGTATGGCCTCAAACTGTTGAGCTGCACATCGCGTTGCGGCCTCCGCAGCGTCGAGGCGTGTGTGGAGCTCGACGAGCTCTGACGCGGTAGCCAATTGGCTTGTTGCATCTGCGGCATGTCGGCGGTCAGTCGCGGAACGAACCTGATGGTGGACCTCGGCCGTGTGCGCGTCGGCACGAGCCACAGCCTCCTACAGCTTCGCAGTCTCATCCCGTAGGAAGGAGTGGAGCTGTGTTTGGTCGTCGCACAAGTCGACGTCCTGTACGTCAATCGTCGACTCAAATGCCGCCTCGCCACGAGCTGCCGGTAGGGCATGGGCGCAAGCCAATGAGTCCCTGCGTAAATCGTCTGGGACTGTAGGAACGGATGTTGTGAAGGCACTTGCTGCTCGTGACATACCTGACGCTCGGCCGCCAGCTGTTGGCCGGACGTTGGCATGTGTAGGTACATCTGCATCCTCGGCATTGTCGCAGTCATCGAAGGTGCGGTCGGTGCCGTGGTGCTCCTCGGGACCCCTAGTGCGTAGCCCATCATCCACCTGCTGCTCGAGGTCCGCATGTCCCAAACGTGCATCTTGTAGAGACCACTCACCTGCCTCGAGACGGTTGTGTAGATCCTCCACACACTCCTGAACAGCCTATTGTGCTAGAACATCCACGGTGTGACAGCGGCTGCTGGCCTCCCGGAGCTCGGCCACGAGACTCTGCACGTGCGCCTCTGCTCCAGCCATAGCTGCCTCCTGAGCGTGCATTGTGGAGTGCAGGCGCTCGTGCATGGGAAGTACAACTGTGTTGTCGGCTGGAACCCCTATGGTGTCAGCAACGCTGGTCAAGGCATGAGCCGGAGGTCCGCAGCTCGCTCTTTGTCCTCCATGGTGGCTGTTGGAAGCATATCAGGCACCACCGACGTATCGCACACACAGACCTTTGCCGTCATATAAGGGTCATCCCGCGCTCATGCTACATCTGCTACAAATATGGCAGCACACTGGCCCTCTACGTCTGTCACTAACTTCGTGTCTGACCAATTCCCCACGTACGACTCGTCGTCATCACAAGGGACGTATGCCCCCTCTTGGCGGTGAGCCACATGCTCCCGCTGTACAGTACTATCCGGCGCATCAATCCTGTGCTCTCCTATGGTAGTCAGCGAACAGTCCACCCCGCCACTGGCTGATGGACTGGCAGAAACCAGGAGAGGGTGGCGTACCAACCCCGCGACTGGGGATGAGGGTGACGGTTCTGCTGCAACTCCTTCCACCGCCATAGCAACTCCAATCGTCCCGACCATCGTCAAGGTATCAACATCCTCTGCTGCCTCTCCCGCTCCCTCCGCCACATCGGATGCAATCTCCAACTCGATCTCTGAAGCTGACTCAGTGTCAGACCACTCCTCCTCAGACGAACAGTCCTCCTCCACAGCAGAGGTGTCTGTCCCCTCCAGATGATACATCGATTGAGTGCGTCGCGCGCCTCCATCTGCTACATCAATCCTCGGCTCCACGGTAGTCGTCGTCAAACACTCCATCCCCCCCATGACCGACACACTGGCAGAAGCTGAGAGGGGATGACATACCAATCCTGCGACCGGGGACGAGGGAATTGGCTCCTCAGCAACGTCTATCCCTGGTGGTGCTGCTATTGTCTGCACTGCTGCTGCTGGCTGAGGACGTCTAACCAGTCGTGCTACCTGCTGTGTCACACGACGAGTGCGTGTATGAGGGGTGCCGCCAAAGGGGACCGCTAAGAGAGCGACGGAGTCGGAGGTCGGGATGACTCCAACTGACTCCAGGACAGAGCGGAGTGCGTCGGATGTGGAGCTAAGGTCGGGTGGCGAGGCACCGTCGGGTGACGATAGTGTCGGAGGTGAGGATGGTGAGGAGGAAGACGGGGCTGTCTGCAGCGGCATGGTGGCAACAGCCCGCTCAGAGACCACATGGTCTATGAGCTATTGCACCATACGCTTTGGACCCTGGAGCTCGGCGTACAACACCGCCATGGCTCCATTGAGGGGTGCCACTGTATCGACTGACAAAGTCTCTGAGTCAGATGGTGAAGACGAAGGGCGAGACCGTATCCAAGGCGGTCGCCACCACGCAGGGCGCTGGCGACACTGGCGCCAGCCATGGTGCCAATCCCCACAATAGTAACAGGGAAAGCCGATAGACGCCCGAGGCGTGTGCCACGGCTACAACTGCCAGCGTGGACTCGGCGCTTGCCACGCATGCAGTGCCGACGCCAACCACGACACCGGCTGCGCTCCCTGCCACGCCAGTGTGCTCATCTCCGGAGCCTGGCGTGGGTGAGTGTACAGTGTACTCGCTCCCACTGGCACAAGGCCATAGGGGGAGGTGGGCGATCGAAGCAGAGTCTCTCAGACGCGCTCCAATGCCATCACAAGAGCTAGTGTAATATGTGACCTCAAGTCGCCTTTGGTGGTACTGCTGCTACTGTTGTTGCTGCCTACGGCCGCCATCAACGCCGACGGTGGTGGTAACCGCCACAATTCCAGCGACTGGTAATGCTACTGGTTGTGCCGCTGTGGCAGCGGCTGCTGCTACTGCACCAGTCGCTGTCACCAACCAGCAGCAGCAGTAGCAACCGCAGTAGCAACTTGCAGCGATTGCAACAGCACTGTGCAATAGTAGTGATAGCAGCAGCAGCGTGTGGCAGAAGCAGTAGTAGCAACAGCAGCAATGGCAGCACCAGCAAGGGCAGGTGCCGCAAAAGCTGCGTGAAAGTCGCGTAAGCTTCCGTGTAGCTCCGACGGACTGCCGGCCACCAACCAGAGAAAACAAAACTGCGTATATTAGTAAATCCCTGAAGTGGGCATACGAGAACTTGTAGGGTATTTCTAAAAAAAAAGGCATTTTGTCTCCTTCAAACAACTTGTCCAAAAAATAAGTTACTCATTTTGTTTTGACAAATTTCACTATTTTTTAGTAACAAACACAGTACTAGTGGCAGCGGTTGCCGCTACCATGGCTGGACCCGGTACCGCTAGTGCCACCTAGTCCACATATGCTAGCGTGACGCCGCTGACTGACCCAGTCGCCGCTCTTCAGCAACGGGTTGATGACCCCCGGACACTCCTAGCCATCTAATTGTCCACCTTGACAGTTGCAATCTAGCTGCCTCTTTGTGGCCAGCCTGGTACCATAGTCTCTTTCGTGGCCCAGACAGTAGTTTAGCAGCACCAGCAGCAGTAGCAACAGTCCCTCATAACCTCTGTAGGCACTTCAGCTTGTACTCAAGTGCAGGCCAAAGGATTTTGAGACACCACCACCCCACCCTGAGGTTGGAGAGTTTACATTCTGGGAGCTACTATTTTTCTTGTGGGCTCAAGGTATGGATCTTCGGCTCTACTACACCCTGAAGTGTGACTCCTCTATCCCCGATTAGTTGTTCGACGCAGGCCGTGCAGCTTGGATCCTTGTCTTTGCCGCACCAGAGAGTGATCGCATTGACCTTGAGCCCTTTATCGGCGATCCTACTATAGGCATCGACCCTGACCCCCGTGAGGCTTTGGGTACCGTTACACATCCCTACCGTCGTCTGGCCAGGCCGTCGTCAGTCGTCTTTTGAGGAGTTTCAGTGACCTCAATATGGATGACTCAGAGTCTATCACCGCCTATAGGAGCCACGCACATGATCTTCTCCGTCGGCTCGGCAAGGCCGGCCTGCCTCCGCTAGCTGCTATTCTCACCTTCAAGAACATTGCAACCCTCGACTACAGGAAGATCCTTGTCAACTTTGACCTTGAGATCTTTGAGGCCATGGCATCCCAGGGCACTCTGATGTCCTTGTTTTATGCTCGGTTCTTGGACTAGGACAAGACAATTCAGGATACTCGCCTGCAGCATGGAGACAAAGAGGTGATAGCTATAATCAACTCTGTCTCTCCTACGCTTTCGTCGACTCAGACTTCTGGTGCCACCGGAGCCACACGTGGTGCTGGCTGCGGCAAGGGGGGACGTGGGAAGAAGGGGAAGGGCAAGACCCAGCAGCCGTCCAACTGTAGCTCCTCCTACAACAGCTCTCTTGTCTGCCATAACTGTGGCCAGCCGGGTCATGGCTAGTACACATACCCACTACCCACTGACAAGTCTCGTGTCGTGAGCACCATGCGTCACAAGCATCGGTGATCGGTGCCTTGATACCACTGTAGCTACTACCCTACTGATCTTGAATTTCGATTCTAAATATTTTTTGGTCATATTTTTTGAACGAAAATGTTTCTTCGTCGAATTGATTAGGTACCACCTAAATAATTAGTGCCAAGTAAAATTCATGAAAATTATTGGTCATCCTACCATTTGCCCTCGGATTCCTTAAAATCGTTCCCACGACCCGTTCACACCCTGCTTGACGACCGAAATCAAGCGATGACTGTGATGTCAGGCTTCTCGGACACGTCATTTTGCGCACGAATCCAGGTCGACATGCCAGTTTGACGAAGCCGTTTCCCGTCGGTGTTGGTCCCGAACTCGTTCGACGCCGAAATTAAGGATCACAGTTTTTCGTTCAACGAAAGATAAGGTACCACCCAAATAACTCCTTTTCAAAAAACCATGAACAAAATTCAAGAACACATAAATAGCAATTTTGAAAAAATCGAAATTCAAGATCAGTAGGGTACTACCTCTCTCGTTGGTGCGTCCTCCACATCATCAGCAGCTGTCTCCTCCACCGGCACTACAACACTCGTGATTACATCCCCGACTCCTTTTGTGCCTTCTGCCGGACCTGTTGCTGCATGGAATCCGAATCCGACGTGGTCACCTCCACCGTCGCAGCTCAACTATACCACAGCTCTTCCCTCTGACATGGCCATGCCGCGCTACCTCCAGACTCCCGGGCCCTCTGCTCGTGAGCGCCAGCTGGAGCAGTTTATTGTGCACTGCCTCAGCATCCCTCCTCGTCAGCCCTAGGGAAGTATCAGTTGTATGTTTGCTAGTCAGGAGGTCACAAATAGTTGTCAGACTGCTCTCCGCAATGATCTCCCTATGGATGACTGTTGTGTTCCTACTCCTCTCTTGGATGATGTTCCATGGCTTGATGATTGGCAGACGTGCTTTACTACTCAGTCTCATGTGGAGTGCCCGTTGCCAAAGACATGTCAGGTCGCTCAGTGTAATGTCACCGCATCTGTCCGCAACCCTGATGATACCTGGATCATTGATTCTGGTGCTACGCATCACATGACTTCTTGACCTCAGGCGTTCAGTATTCTTGGCCTGGTTGGCAATGATCAGAGTGTGCGGACTGGGTCCGGTCAGGTGAGTTTTGTTTGTGGTGTTGGTGTTTTTCGTTTTCGGAGTCAGTCTGGTGATGTCTACATCACTGATGCGTTGTATGTGCCTCGACTTGAGCTTTGCCTTGTGTCCTTCACTGCTCTTGACCTCATGGATGTTTGGTACTCTTGTGGCACTGGCACTGTCACTCTTTGTTCATCTGGTCGTGTGATGTTGTGTGCACAGTCTCGTGATGACTTATGGTACGTAACTCATTTGTCTTCTATGTCCTCACCCTTGTCTTTGGATGGGGCATATGTGTTTGTCACAAGCACTCTCTTCCTACAGCACACTCATTTCCTTCACCTTCATCCGTGCCACAAACACAGGTTTGCCATTCAGAGTATGCTTCACACGCAGCCTGCCATTGGCCTCGATCTAGCTACCTTTCAGTTGCCTGGCAAAACTGAATACATCCACTGCGTTGAGGGCAGGATGCACATGTCACCTTATCCTGTCTCCTCTACTCTTGCCTCCCATCCACTTGAGCTGGTCCATTATGAACTCATGGGTCCATTACCTATCAAGTCTGTTGTGGAGCATGGTAATTACATTCTCACCCTCACTGACGAGCATTCTCACTTTCGATGGATGTTCTGCCCCTGGCAGAAGAGCGATGCAGTGGCTGCAATTCGTGAATGGCTCCTAGCCGCAGGGCGCGAGTGTGGTCATCCCCTGTTGCTTCCGTTCTGACAGAGGTGGTGAATTCATGTGGAAGGCAGATGTGTTCCTCAGGAGTCGTGGCGCCAGACATGAGACGTATTTTCCCTACACCCCAGGGCAGAACGGTGTCTCTGAGCACTGGAACCGCACCATGGCTGATGTATTATGCACTATGCGCATTGAGTCCAGCCTATCAGAGGGCTTCTTTTTCAAGGCCATTGGTTTGGAACCGAGTTCCCCACGGTCCCTTGCCCTGTCCTGTCACTCCCTACTAGTATTGGTGTGGACAGCGTGTAGATCTTTGCCCTACGTGCGTCTTAGGTTATGTCGCCAGCGTTTGGCTCCCGAAAGACCAATGGGATGGCAAGCTCGTTCCTCGTGGTCGACTCTAACTTTCTTGGGGTGTCTTGTTTGTCAAAGGCTTGGAGGTTCTGGGATCTTATCCGGCATCGCACCATCAAGTCACAAGATGATTTGTTCTTTGAAGAGCGTCTTTTAGGCAATCTCCCTTTTGTCCGTGCCAAAATCCTTCCGGGCATATCACGGCTATTGCGTAGGGAGGATTCTGAACCAGTGCACGATGTCGCTCCTTTTCCGTCAGTGTCCAGAGTCCCTGGTCCTACCGAGTCACCTCTGCTTCACGCACACCCGACACTCCCACCGTACCAGAGTCCCCATCTGAGTCTGTTCCTCAGGGTGCTGACGAAGCATCTGAGTCCACCTCTTCGGCCGCTGACACCACCGACTAGGCGATTGAGTCCACCTCTTTGGTTTCTGACACCGCCGACCAAGTGACTAAGTCCACTTCCTCGGCCGTGGACTCCGCCACCCAGGCGACGGATTCAGTTACTCTGTTTTCTGCCTTGGTCGACCAATCATGTAGTTTACTTGCGTCATTCACTCTAGGAGAGCCACCCGCTGTGTCCTTGCCTCCTTGACCCCGGAACATCCACTCCTCTAGTGTTGGTCCGACATACTCACGTACTCCTAGTGGTCGTCTTTGTCCACGCACCCCAGTACCTCCATCAGGCATGCATCATGCCATCGTTTGGCCGCCTCCCGCCGCTACCCTTTGTCCCATGCCCCCTTTTCAAACGGTTGTGAGTGGTGATCTAGGGGCAAAGGCCTTAGGTCTAACTGTCCTTGCCGTCGTCACAGCCGACCTTCATCCTGGATCCGCATTGGTGATGCCCTGATTTCCTAATATCATCAACATGCTGTCTCTGTCTCATTGTTGCGTGCTCCAGAAGGTCTTGACACTGCTTATCTGTTGGCAGCCAGGCCGTCTATGCAGACAGCTGATCCACGGAGCCTCCGTACTGCCAGGGCCGCACCTGATGCTGCCCAGTGGGACGCTGCTTGGAAGGAAGAACTTGCTGCTACTGATGAGCATACTGTGTACGAGGTGGTCCACTTGGCCCCAGGGCGTAAAGCCATTGGGACCAAGTGGGTTTTCTGTCGCAAGTGGAAGACAGACGGGATGCTGGACAAGTACAAAGCTTGGCTAACCGCCAAAGGCTTTGCATAGGTATCAGGAGTAGACCTCAACCAAGCTTTTGCACTAGTTGGTCATTTCACCACCAGCCGCACGCTCTTTAGCATGGTCGCACAACATGGCTGGGAGCTCCATCAGATGGACGTGAGCAATGCCTTCTTGCATGATGCTCTCGACGGTGAGGAGATCTACATGGTCCAGTCCCCAGGTTTTGAGGATGGCACGGGCCGTGTTTGACGAATATGGAAGGTCCTCTATGGCCTCAAACAGTCGCCTAGGTGCTGGAACATTGAGATTAGCTACATCCTCTTGAAGGTTGGCTTGATGCGCTATACCACAAATCAAGCTCTTTTCTTCACCCGAGTGGACACCACCCTTGTTATCATGCTCACCAATGTGGATGATCCACTCATCGCATCTCGTGACCTCGCCACTTTCTAGCAAGTGAAGGATTTTCTACTGTCCACATACAAAAAGGAAGATCCTGGACCTTCACAGGTATTTTTGGGCGTGGAGATCGAGCACGACCATGCCCACGACATTGTCTGTGTACATCAGGTAGCCTATGTAAAAAATTTGGCAGAGCATTTTGCGGACCTCTTGTCCACATTACCAATGCATCCACTCCCATATCCCTAGAAGGCCAGATCAAGATAAAAGCTTTTGATTCTGAAACACTGGGTGTGAGTGTCGATGTGACTACCTTTCTTCATGTCATAGGGTCACTCGTGTTCCTGGCCACCACCACAAAGCCATACATCGCCTTTGTCGTGAACGTACAGGCTCAGCTCTCTCAGTCTCCGCACCAGCTACACTTAAATGCAGAAATTCGTGTGATGCGATACGTTGTCTCCATCCCACGTCATGGATTGACATTCCGCCACCAGCCGTATGTAGTTGTTGAGGGCTACATAGATAGTGACTGGAATGGAAGTGCAGATGGCAAGATCCGCACTGGATGGATCTTCCTTGTTGGTGGCACAGCTGTCTCGTGGTGTAGTGGCAAGTAGGGGTGCATTGTACACAGTAGTGCAGAGCCAGAGTACGTGGCATTAGGCGCTGGTGCATGCGAGGATGTGTGGCTCCGTCTTCTGTTGTGTGAGTTTCATCAGCCTGCATTACCCATCACAGTGCATTGTGACAATAAGAGTGCCATTGCCATTGCAGACAATTATGGTATTCATCACACACACACAAAGCATATCAATGTGGAGTATCACTACGTGCGCACTTTGTTCCGTGAGGGTAGCATCCACATTGTGTGGGTCCGGACTGTACAACAGCTGGTTGACTTCTTGACCAAGGCCCTCAAGCGTGCATCAATCAAAAGGGCTGTTGGTTTGGCTGGTCTAAATTAGTGTGTGTATTATCTTGTATCTGTGAGCTCCCTTACCCTGTTCTGCGTCATGTATGTCCTCCCTCTTTGTGTGACTTGTTTGACTAAGGGGGAATGAGACCATGGGGGAGCGTGGCTTGTGTTGTGCTTATTGTCAATGTATGACCTCTGTACATTTGTGTTGTGATTTGTGTGTGCAAAATCTCATTGATCTGTGCTATGACCTCTCGGCTGGTGTACATGCTTGTGTTGTGATTTGTGTGTGCAAAATCTCATTGATCTGTGCTATGACCTCTCGGCTGGTGTACATGCTTGTGGACGTTAACAATGGTGGGTGCTGAGAGATGGAGGGGACGTCGTACTGTTTTGTGAGACATGGCTCCCGTCTTCTTGTGTGGAGTCTCCTAATGGTAGCAGTGCGCGCCCAACTCCATCGACAACAGCCATTGGCACTCATGCCACCGGCAGTCATGGACGAGTGCTCTTTCTAGCATACCATCTACCTAGGCTTAGACAGCCATGAATCTTGTGTGTGATTTTTCTAGCTGATTCTGACTGCACGACTGCGTTTTCTGCGTACATATCTTTGTATGGTCAATTTTTCAGGAAAAAAGGACGACGCCCGGATTTGGGACACTTGGTCCTCTGGCAGGGCTCACCGAGAAAACCCCACACGCCAGAGAATAGTGTAATTTCTTGATTGGTTGGTAGACTGAGTAACAACCGTCACAGAGGTGAGGGCCAAGGTAATTGTGGGAGGGGTCCCTCACCAAACCTCATTCTTGCTTTCAACTCAGTCATTACTCCTAACTGTGGTTCTGGCGCCAACTTTTGAATTTGAGTGTTCTCTCTCATAGCTGAGCAGCCAGCGCTGCTCAAGCGCTAAGTCTGGACACAACAGGACACACACTTCAGTCCAAGTGTTTGAGGCGGCATAAAGAAGACTTGTCCAGATACACAAACACACATACACACACACACACACACACACACACACACACACACACACACACACACACACACACACACACACACACACACACACACACACACACACAC
>SZWC01001394.1:242416-259832 GCA_023375785.1 Penium margaritaceum | reverse complement strand
CATGGCGCGCACACGCCGTGGCACCTTCCTTCACGTGCGAAGCGCCTTTCCCAAGGTGCAGGTCCTCTTGCACATGGTCTTTCCCACTTTTGGGTCGAGTTTGGTGATGGGGTGTGACGAGGTTCGAAACCTGTCCGCGGACCTGCAGTCAGATTTTTGACTTTCCTCGAGTAACAAAATGTACTACCGAGTTTCGGACGCCGAGCCATGATTTTGGCTAAGTCCCTCAGTAACAACCTGCACTACTGGATCCGGTGGATGATCCACCTGATCAGGTGGATTATCCACCGGACGCCTCGACAGGCCTTCCGGAGCAATTTCTCCGAATCGTATTTTTGTTACTCAATCCGGTCGATTATCCACCGGATTTCGAGTCGTGGCCGGCTCCCAGAGCCGCTGCAAACACCCCAACTTTGGAAGGCCATATCTTCCTCAATACTTGTCAAATTCCAGCGAATGAATTTCCACCGTATTCAACGCTCGTCAACTATCAAAGGCAATCATCCATTTTAGGATCCGAGCAATCCTCGAGTCACCAGAACCGCCAGAGTGGAGTTTGCACTTTTTGGCCGCTCGTCGGCGCTTCCCTGCGCCGCGCTTGGGCATGCGGAGGGGCAATTTTTCAACATTCTCCCCATTGCAGCTGCCATGCCCGCTGCTCCAGCTTGCTCTTACTCATCTTCTGCTGCACCCTCCAGCCCATCATAGCTTGTCATCCCAAGCCCGGCCACGCTCATCGCGTGTCGGTCCACGGGTTGCGCTTTGGTCAAGGAATCCTCAAGCATGTTGTGCGTGCTACAGTGTTGCAGTACCACCTGCCCCTTCTCGACCATTTCTCGTGCGTAGTGGTAGCACACGTAGATGTGCTTTGTCCTCTTGTGTTGCGTCGGGTTGTTGGTAAACGAGATGGAGACGGTGTTGTCTTCTTGCACCACCGTTGGCTCCTGCTGCGGCACGCCCAGCTCCCCCAGCAACCTACGGAGCCACACCACCTCCTTGACCGCCTCGGCCAGCGCGATGTACTCTGCTTCCACTGTGGAGGTGGCGACGCAGTCTTGCTTCTTGGTGCACCACGAGACCGCTGCACCAGCGAGGAAGAACACGTAGCCGGATGTGGACTTCCGCTTGTCCACATCCCCAGCGTCGTCTGCATACGTGTAGCAGACCAGGAGCAAAGGGTCCGCCCGTCGTTTGCCGTCGAACCTGAGGTGCGCGTGTCGCGTTGCCTGCAGGTAGCGGAGGATGCGCTTAACCGCTTGCCAGTGTAGTGGCACTGGATCGGCCACGTACTTGCTCACTTGGCCCACCGCGTCCGGTTGAGTCGCCACCATGGCGTACATGAGGCTGCCCACCGCAGATTGGTAGGGCACCCCTTCCATATCCTCCCGCTCTTCATTTGTTTGCGGCGCCATTGCCGCACTCAGTTCACAGGTCACGGAGACAGGTCTGCACACTGGTTTGCAGTCCTCCATGCTGTACCGCTTCAACAACTCGGCCACGTATTTGGCCTGTCCGAGCTCAAGCATGCGCACCCTCCGGTTCCTCGTAATGCTCACCCCGAGGTAGAACTCTAGCTCCCCCATGTCCGACATCTGGAACCTGCTACTCATCTGCCCTTTTGAGTTGCTGTAGGCTCAAAAGGTTTGAGGAGCACAAGATCAGATCGTCCACGCAAAGTGCAATGATCTGATGGAGCTTCTTGCTGCACCGCACGTACACACTCTGATTCGCCTCACAGCGCTTGAACCCGAGTTGTGCTATCCATCTGTTGGTACTAGCATCGGGACAATTGTTTTAGCCCGTACAAGGACTTCCGTAGCTTGCACACCTTGTCCTCGGGCGCCTCCACCCCCTCTGGCACCTCCATGTAGATTTCTTTGTGGATGATGCCATTGAGGAAGGCCGTCTTTACGTCCATTTGGTGGACCTCCATGTTCTTTGTGGCTGCCACCGCAAGGATCGCCAGGATGCTTGTGAACGTCTCATCGTAGTGCTCGTCCTTACGCTGTGCGTACCCCTTTGCCACGAGCCGCGCCTTGTACTTGGCAACCACAGCTTCCTTTGTGAACTTGGTCTTGAAGACCCACTTGGAGCCGGTGACCTTGGCGTCTTTTGGCCTGTGAACCAGCTGCCACGTGTCGTTTTCAGCAATGGACACCATCTCTGACTGGATGGCGGCGTCCCAGTACTTCCCCTGGGGCCGCGCAAGCGCCTCTTGCATGGTCATCGGTTCCGTTGATGTAGCCAGCATGCACCGCGTCATGCCGATCCATCAAACAATGCCTGCATCGAAACGCTTCCCAGCTCTCCGCTGCCTCCCGTTGCGGCACGACAGTTTTGGCGGCGTCTCGTCGCTCTGCTGCGATCCTTCTGACTCAGCCCGCTCCGGTGAATCATCAACCGGACGACTCCCCGCGGATCCCTCCCTCTCTGGTGAACCATCAACCAGACGGGCGGCACGTCCGGAGTGTTTTTCTCCGACGCCCGACGCGAACTCCGCCGGGAGTGCGTGCTTCGGCACCCGCAGTGCCTCCTTTGACGGATCATTCCGCCGAATCTCCAGCCTAGCTACATCGTCGTCGGGGTCCTCCGCATAGGGTGCTGCTCTTACTGCACTGCCGTGCTTCGACGCCGCATCATCGACCTCCACGTTTGCCGGCTCCTCCTCGTAGTCAAGGAGCTGGAACCACTCCCCCTGTTTTGGAGTGTTCCCGACACTCATGTCGTTACTGCTGCTGCTGAAGCTCTGCTGCTCGTCGAACTCAACGTCACGGCTGTGGATGATCTCTTGTATGCGCGGGTCCCAGAGCCGGTATGCCTTTTGCGCGTTCTCGTTGCCAAGGAACAAGCACGGCTTTGCCCACGGTTCTAGCTTGCTATCGCGTCGTTGCGCCGCCTGCATCTTCGCATGCACCTTGCACCCGAACACCTTCAGGTGCGCCACGTTTGGCTTGCGCCCACTCCAAACCTCCTGCGGCGTCTTCCAGCCGCCCTTGCCCTTCAGCACCACTGTTGGGGTGAGGTTGATGGTGTAGCTCGCTGTACGCACAGCCTCCGCCCAGAACCCTCGCGGCAACCCCGCATCCACAAGCATGGTCCGCACCATGTTGAGTAGCGTCTGGTTCGCCCGCTCTGCCACTCCGTTGGACTGTGGCGAGTACGGCGTGGTGGGTTCCCACTTGATGCCCTGCTGCTTCATCCACCCGCTGCAACCTACGTACTCTCTGCCATTGTCACTGCGTAGCGCTCTGACCTTCCGGCCAGTCTGCCTCTCCACCGCTATGACGTACTCCTTCAGCCGGTCCAGGACCTCGCCTTTCCGCTTCATGAAGTACACGTAAATCTTCCTGCTGCATTCATCAATGAAGGTGACGAAGTATCTCAAGCCGCCGTTTGACGGCGTTTTGAATGGTCCGCACACGTCGCTGTGCACGACCTCCAGCAGGTCCTTTGAGCCAGCCTCGTTCTCATTGAACGGCTTGCGCCGCGCCTTGCCCAAAATGCAAGGCTCACACATTCTATGCGCTGCTGCATCTGCTGCCGCGTCTGCTTCACCGTCGATGACGAGGCCGCGCACCATGTCGCGCTTCGCCATCTCCTTAACGGTTGCGGGCGACGAATGCCCCAACCGTCGGTACCAGAGCTCCAGATCAGCGCTTCCTCCCTTGGCCATGTTGACGACGCGTTCCTGCGAGTCTGTTGCGTCCGATGCCACGGGGACCACCTTGGTCTCCACAATGTAGAGACCGCCCTCGCGCTTCGCCTCCAGCACGACCTCACCGTCGCCGTCGATGCGCACCAGTGCGCCTTTCCTACGAAAGAGCACCTCATACCCCTTGTCTTTCAAGCGGCTGACACTCAGGATGTCAACTAGGCCGGGGACGTACTGCACATCACGGATTGTGCACAGCTCCTTCTTACCACCCACCATGACTTCCACCTCCACGTCGCCTTAGCTGGCCGCCGGCTCGTCTTTGTCGCTCGCAACCACCATCGACTTGGAGGACTTCTTGTAGGTGACAAACCTCACCTTCTTGACTTGGATGTGCTCCTCGGCCCCGGAATCCTTGCACCGCCTGTTGGCCTTCTTGAGGAAGTGGTTCTTGTTGCCGTTGAAGAGCGACCTGCCCTTGCTGTTTTTGCCGCCGGTCTTCACCTCCTCCGGGCACTTGCGGGCCTAATGGCCCTCCTTGCCGCAGTTGCGGCATGCACCTTTCTTGGCGCCCTTTTTGCCGCCGCCCTTTCCGCCGCTTCCTTTGCCCCCACTTCCGCCACCATGTGTTTTGGTGACAAGGGCCGATGAGAAAGACGAGGGCTCCCCGTAGCTTCGGCGCTGTGCCTCATTGCGGATGTACTTTGCGACCGCGCCATAGGTAAGCTTGTCCTCCACCCATCCTCCGAGGACGGTGATGAGTGGATCCCAACTGTCACGTAGGGCCATGAGGAGGGCCATCGCCTACAGTTGCGTGTCTATCTTCTACCCCACGTCATTGCATTGCAAGGTGAGCAACTCGATCTGCTGCATGGCGGAGATGACATCATCTCCCTCCTCAATTCTCACCGTAAGGAGTCGCTTCATTACAAAGATTTTGTTCGCCAGCGACTTGGATTGATGGATGGACCAGAGTTTTTGCCAATCTTTGGCTGCCAGCTTGCAGCCCTGGAAGTAGTCCCACTGCAACTCGGTCGTCCCGGACATCAGCAGCATGAGCGCCTCCGTGATCTTCTTTGCGATTGCCTCCTTCTGCGCTTCCGTCGCCGTCGCTTGGTCGAGGGCTTCCGTTCCCATCATGACCTCAAACAGCCCCTTATGCGCAATGTCCAACTCGAAGTGCCACTTCCATAGCCCAAAGCCTGGGCTGCCTGCATACTTCTCGATGGGCCGCGTCTCCTTCTCCGCCATGTGCGTAGCTGCTACTCCGACGGGTTCTCAGAACTTCACGGCGACGTCCAAAATGACGATCCCGTGCGCTACGGAAGACGTGAACATTGGAGGCTATCAGACCTGTGGACCCATAACCCTTTGTGAGGATGGAATCCACGAGAAGCGGTCCCGACGTTTGTCTGATCGTCTCTAGTGGTTCACGCCTACTGTTTTGGGCGAATCTGAGACTGAGCGTGAGCTTTCTGGTCGCCTCACGCTATGTGAGCAGGAATTTAGAGACAGTCCAATTGTGAATAGAATAACGGCATTTTGTGTTAGTTTTTTAACATAGATGTGATCACAAGATTGATAGGGCTAGTCATGAGCTTTCCAACGTACCAGAATGCACGCAATTTGGCCAAGCGTAGCCCAATTTATACTTGCCGAAGCGCAGGTCTCATCCACCACAGAAACGCCTAACGCCTTCATGGCGCCCACACGCCGTGGCGCCTTCCTTCACGTGCGAAGCGCCTTTCCCAAGGCGCAGGTTCTCTTGCACGTGGTATAGGGTAATCCTGCACTATTTCCACGCACCCTACCCACTTTTGGGTCGAGTTTGGTGATGGGGTGTGACGGGCTTCGAAACCTGTCCGCGGACCTGCAGTCAGATTTTTTACTGTCCTCGAGTAACAAAACGTACTACTGAGTTTCGGACGCCGAGCCATGATTTTGGCTAAGTCCCTCAATAACAACCTGCACTACTGGATCCGGTGGATGATCCACCTGATCAGGTGGATTATCCACCGGACGCCTCGGCAGGCCTTCCGGAGCAATTTCTCCAAATGGTATTTTTGTTACTCAATCCGGTCGATTATCCACCAGATTTCGAGTCGCAGCCGGCTCCCAGAGCCGCTGCGAACACCCCAACTTTGGAAGGCCACATCTCCCTCGATACTTGTCCGATTCCGGCAAAGCAATTTCCACCGGATTCAGCGACTCGTCAACTATCAAGGGCAATCATCCATTTTAGGATCCGAGCAATCCTTGAGTCTTCAGAATCGCCGGAGCGGAGTTTGCACTTTCTGACGGCTCATCGGCGCCTCCCGGCGCCGCGCTTGGGCATGCGGAGGGGAAATTTTTCAACAGCCTCAGTTTGCATCAGTGGTATCAGAGCAAGAACAAGGCTTTGTCTCATCCTTGAGGCATTCCTTGTACCCTGTAGTCTTAGAGAGGTGTTTGGGGACTGAATGTTGCACTACCATGGCGACGTTTGCTTCTGTGGTGTCCGGCGTCAACATCGCCAATTTCGAAGGCAAAAACTTCTTCAACTGGAGCAACAAAATGAAGATGGTGCTGATGGAGAAGAACTCTCGAGTCATGTGAGTGAGGAGGAACCAGTTCGGACCTCTCTCTCACCTGGTGAGGCCCGTACCCACTGCGAGAAGCGTGACCGTGCCCTCGCCACCGTCTACGTCTACCTCGCCGAACGGCAGCAACTCCTCGTCCATGGCATCCTCACGCCTCAAGAGGTTTGGAAGAATCTCGAGTCTACTTTTGCATCCATGTCAATCCTCATGAACTTGCAGCTGCGTCGCTTTCACAGTGTAAAGATTGATGAGTTTGGATATATGATTGACTACCTCAACATGGTGAAGTGTCTCTCTAACTAGCTTGTTGCAATTGAGGAACCTGTCAAGGTGCGTGTGATCATGTTAACCATCCCTTCCGGCCTTCCTAACAGCAATACTCCTATCATTGTTACCCTAGACCAGCGTGGCAACAAGCTCTCCCTCAACGATACGTAGGAGAGCCTGTTATATAAGGAGGAGCGGCGCAAGGGAGAGGAGGGCGGAAGCAAACAGGACGTTTCTCTCATCACCAACTCTGGTCATGGGAGTGGTGCTACACCAACCAGGGGCAATGGCACAGGAGGAAAAAAGAAGGGGAACTTCCACTACTGCAAGAAGTCGGGCCATTGGACGCGCGAATGCCGGAAGAAGAAGGCGGACCTTGCGGCTGGAGTAGGAGCGGGACAATAGTCCGACTCTTCTGCGAACGCAACAGATTAGGAGAGTGGATTCGTGACAACCATCCGGGTCCTGCACGTCAACAATAACACCGCCTTGTTTTGGATCATCGACTCGGGAGCCACGCGACACATGACGTGTCACCGGGAGTGGTTTGTAATTTACACCTTCCTTGAGCCTCGTTGGGTATACATGGGGGACAACCATGTGCAAATGGCGGTTGGAGAGGGTGGGAATGTGTCTTGTACGTCCATTGAGGGCAAGCACGTGGAACGTTGTGTGAAGGGGGTACTCCATGTTCCAGGACTGGCAGCTAACCTCATATCTATCTCATCTCTCATCTCAGAAGGCATGCAGGTTCGCTTTGATAATGGTGGCTACACCATCTCTGCCCGTGTAGGCCGTGTTCTTGCAAAAGCGGACAAGGAGGATGGACTCTACCATCTCTATGTGGCATTGGAGAAGGAAGCCGACTCAGCGTTGGCGGCAAGAGAGCGAAAACACGACATCGGCCTGTGGCATCGCCGGCTTGGTCACCTTGGCTTTGGCGCCATCATCTCCATGCAGCAGATGGTCCGTGGCCTAGAGCTCAAGGGGGTGAAGCAGCCAAATGCATCGGCTTGTGAGAGCTGCATTGAAGGGAAGAAAGCCCATGCTCCTTTCTCCACAGAAGGGAAGGGGGAAACTGAGCTTCTCTCACTTGTGCACTGATTTGTGTGGTCCCATGCCATCTCAGTCCTTGTCCGGCAAGTTGTACTTTGTCACATTCATTGATGACAAGTCGAGGAAGACGTGGGTGTCCTCTTTGGCTGGAAAAGATGAGTGCTTTGATGCTTTCAAGGTGTGGATTACTCCCGGAAAGAATGAGAGTGGGAGGCGGTTGAAGGTGCTTCGCTTCGACGGTGGAGTAGAGTACCTTTCCAATAGCTTTAACAACTTCCTCAAGCATTGCGGGATCAGGCACGAGATCACTCCACCTAGAACACCGCAGTCAAACGGCATAGCTGAATGCGTGAAACGCACGCTCATGGAGCGTGTTCGTAGCTTGCTTCAAGACGCGGAGCTCCTGCCAACCGTTTGGGCAGAAGCGGTCAACATCGTCATGTACCTGAAAAACTGGAGTCCTACACGTGCCGTGCTGTTGATGACACCGGAAGAGGTGTGGACAGGGTGCAATCCAACAGTGACACACCTGAAAGTCTACGGGTGTGGCACATTCGTGCACGTGCCTGCCGGAAACCGCAACAAGCTGGACGCAAAGTCGGTGAAGGCGGCCTTCGTCCGCTACGACACCATGGGATACCGCCTCTACAACTTCGCTGCTCGCAAGATCATCCCCAGCCGTGACGTTGTCTTTCAAGAGGACATGAAGGGCTGGACTTGGAGCCCTACGTCTGTAGTTACACTTGCTCCTGAACTCGTACCAAAAGTGGGAGACGAGCTGGTAGCAGAAGAGGGTCGTGCGGAAGATGGCGATGATAGCAGCAATGATAAGGAGGGGAAGGGATCTGGGAAGAAGGAGCCATCGACCGAATCTGATGAGGAGGATGAACAAAGCAAAACACAACAGCTGCCAAGGTCTTCAGGCCACAACCATGGTGGAGATGGTCCGGTGGAGCCGGTGAGGTGATCCAAGCGCCTCGCAAGTAAACAGAGGTCGCTGGAGGAGCTGGTAAGCCTGTGCACCATTCCACCACCAACAGAGTCGTCTGACCCTGAGCTTCTCTTCCTCATAGTCATCGATGACCTAGCCACATTCGCTGAAACCATGCGCAGTGCCGAGGCGGCAGATTGGCGTGCCGCAGCAGACGAGGAGTATGGTACGTTCATTGAGAATGGCACATGGACTCTTGAGGAGGCTCCACTCGGCAACTGGGCGATCAAGTGCTGGTGGATCTTCAGGCGCAAGCGTGTTCTGGATGGTAAGGTGCTCAGGTACAAAGAACGTTTGGTTGCAAAGGGGTGTGTGCAGACTAAGGGTGTGGATTACAATGAGACATTTGTACCTCTCACAAAGTTCCCATCCATCCAAACGATCCTTGCTCTCACTGCTACTATGGACTTGGAGGTGCACCAAATGGATGTGACGTGCGCATTTCTGAATGGTGACCTTGAGGAGGATGTGTACATGGAGCAGCCAGAGGGGTATGTGGTGGAGGGAAAGGAGGATTTGGTGTGCAAGCTTGTAAAGGCCCTCTACAGCTTGAAGCAAGCACCGCGAGCATGGTACCACAAGATGGCTGAGCAACTATCTTGCCTTGGTATTGTGCGCAGCAAAGCCGACCATGCAGTCTATGGGCGCGTCCAAGAGGCAAGTCAGGCCATCATCTTGCTCTATGTTGATGATCTACTCATTTCATCTGACTCCAAGTCTCTTTCGGACGATGTGAAGCAGTCCCTTGCTCCCAGGTTCGGCATGAAAGACATGGGAGAACTCAGCTACTACCTTGGCCTTCAGGTCAAGCGTGACCGGAAGTAGTAGACTTTGGATTTGTCGCAAAGCACGTACGTGAGCGACATCGTCAAGCGCTTCAACATGGCAGGAGCGCGCAAGACCAGAACACCACTGGAAGTGAGAGCGAAGCTGAGCATGACGCAGACTCCCCACAGCATGCAAGAGAACAGTCGCATGGAAGCAGTGCCGTACCAAGCAACAGTTGGGAGCCTGATGTACGTAGTAGTCGGCACGCGTCTCGACATCAGCCAANATTTGGTGTGCAAGCTTGTAAAGGCCCTCTACAGCTTGAAGCAAGCACCGCGAGCATGGTACCACAAGATGGCTGAGAAACTATCTTGCCTTGGTATTGTGCGCAACAAAGCCGACCATGCAGTCTATGGGCGCGTCCAAGAGGCAAGTCAGGTCATCATCTTGCTCTATGTTGATGATCTACTCATTGCATCTGACTCCAAGTCTCTTTCGGACGATGTGAAGCAGTCCCTTGCTCCCAGGTTCGGCATGAAAGACATGGGAGAACTCAGCTACTACCTTGGCCTTCAGGTCAAGCGTGACCGGAAGCAGTAGACTTTGGATTTGTCGCAAAGCACGTACGTGAGCGACATCGTCAAGCGCTTCAACATGGCAGGAGCGCGCAAGACCAGAACACCACTGGAAGTGAGAGCGAAGCTGAGCATGACGCAGACTCCCCACAGCATGCAAGAGAACAGTCGCATGGAAGCAGTGCCGTACCAAGCAACAGTTGGGAGCCTGATGTACGTAGTAGTCGGCACGCGTCTCGACATCAGCCAAGTAGTGGGGATGCTAAGCAAGTTTTGCCCAAATCCGGGAGTGCCGCATTAGGAGGCAGTCAAGCGCGTGCTACGATACCTTGATAACAGGAGCAGCCTTTGCCTCACCTCAAATGGCATCAACAACCCCATCATCATCGGCTACAACGATACAAATTCGGGGAGTGAACTAGACACAAGGAGGTCGACCNATCGTCAAGCGCTTCAACATGGCAGGAGCGCGCAAGACCAGAACACCACTGGAAGTGAGAGCGAAGCTGAGCATGACGCAGACTCCCCACAGCATGCAAGAGAACAGTCGCATGGAAGCAGTGCCGTACCAAGCAACAGTTGGGAGCCTGATGTACGTAGTAGTCGGCACGCGTCTCGACATCAGCCAAGTAGTGGGGATGCTAAGCAAGTTTTGCCCAAATCCGGGAGTGCCGCATTAGGAGGCAGTCAAGCGCGTGCTGCGATACCTTGATAACAGGAGCAGCCTTTGCCTCACCTCAAATGGCATCAACAACCCCATCATCATCGGCTACAACGATACAAATTCGGGGAGTGAACTAGACACAAGGAGGTCGACCAGTGGGTTTGTGTTTGTGCTCAAGGGAGGCGAATAAGCTGGAGGAGCAAAAAAGCAAGAGTGCGTCACCCTCTCCTCCACCAAAGCAGAGTACATCGCCCCGAGTGAAGCATCAAAGAAAGCTGTATGGCTGCGTGAGCTGCTGGCAAGCTTTCGACAGCAGCAGACCACAGTGACCACCATCTACAGTGACAACATGAGCGCCATTGCTCATGAGCACCAAGAACACCGAGTTTCATGCCCGCACCAAGCACATCGACCTGCGGAACCACTTCATCCATGAGCTCTTGGCAAAGAAGGTGGTGCAGATCAAGTTCTGCCCTTCAAGCATGATGTTGGAAGACTTCCTGACCAAGCCGCTGGCAAAGAACCCCTTCAGCGGCTGAGGGGACAGTGCTGACTTGTGTGATTTTTATTCTCGCAAAGTGGGAGAAAGATGGATATGAGGGTGCAGCAAGTGACAAAAATTGGTTGCTTGATAGAAATCATCTGGTATGACAGGTGCATAGAGGATGTTTCACATGTTCTAATGTACTTTACGGAACTCAGAGTCCGTTTGAGTGAGATGGATTTCCAAAGTTTGGAGATCGTGGGTCGGGTTCAAGTGACGACCTGAGCACTTTGAGCTCAAAAGGCGGCATGATTATTGGCTATGATGGCTGAGAGCGGCCTTCAAGGAGAAACACTGGCTGGAAGACCTCTAAGAGACTTCAAGGTGTCAACCGTGTTGTTCTTCTATGCCCCATGGCCACTGCTATGGGTTGACGGACAGGTTGGGCATGCATTGCTCCCTTGGAGTAAGTCCCCCAAACCTTGTTCGTGGTGCAAGTCCAAGCGAGACACCAGAAGTGTAGCGCAACGGATAGCATGTTGGACTTAGGGACAACAGGTCCTGCGATCGAGCCTTGATGTGCGCAGGAGGTTTTTTGACCTTCTAGCACAGGGGAAGTTTCTTAGACATTGCTCCATGCATGAGGAGAGTGCACCACTTGGCGGTCAGTGGATGCGCCAATTGGCGGACTGGTGAGGTGCTTTGGAGTGACCACCCCAAAAGTGTCACTGCCCACACACCTTAGAAGCCAGGCCTAGGACTATATGTACCAGGCTCATTCCTCATTCTAATTACACAATCTGGCCTTAGATGCTCCTCACAGAGTTGTCCAACTAAGGAACAGTATAAAGAAGACACTCGTTGGTCTAAGCCCCAGGAGTTAGTCTTTGACTAGCACCTCGCGCAAAAGTGACCAAGTGTTAAGTGGACACAGTTGCTAGCAAGTGATTGCCTAGGAACTGCTCAGTGTGGAACCGTGATCCTGAGGGTGATATCTTCTCCTAGCTGAAATGCTAGGAGCGGACGGCAGGTGCTATTGTGTCGGCCCTGTTTTCTAGTCCGTTTGCCTCAGGCCGGTTGACAAAGGGTTATGGGCCCACACTGACCAGTTGTAAGGCACGCTTCGCTCAACTCTGGTACGCTCTCTCCAGGTGCGCACGCCGGCTCCATCAGCTCCACCAGCTCCATCAGCTTCATCAACTTCAACGGCTTGGTCTGCACTCAGCACACAGGGACCAAGGAAAAGCTCTGCCCTTGGAGGCACGACCCTTGAGTCCCAACCAGGACAAGCTCTGCCCTTGGAAGCAAGACCCTGGGTGTGTTGGTGTAGATATCTTCTCTGTCTGCAGGTGAACATCGGCTGAAGGGGTAAGCAACGGATCTGCATCCTAAAACCGGTAGCAGACATCAGCTAACATCAGCCTACATCAGCCTCAACGCAGCATAGACGTGGGAAGCAGATAAGGGCAACAAAAATGGTTGACCCATCAGGAGGAGTGGGGACTGCCGCAGGGCAGTCCTCAAACTCAACAGTGGCTACCACAGGGCAGACCACTGGAGCAAATGTGAGTGCTATGTCACTGCCGCAAGGTCTTGGACCCTTGGGAGGAATCCCAATTTTTGAGGGGATTGACTTCCCCCTTTGGAGATGGCAGTTCGAGCTGGCGATGAAAGTGCGCGGCTTCATCAAACTACTGAAGGGAGAGGAGCAGGTTCCCGCGGAAGGCACATCCGAGCATGAGGCATGGATGGATCGAAATGACATTGCCATGTCATTCCTCAGCAACGCGATTGCTAAGAAGTATGTTCCCATCATTGCCGGGTACACGCTGGCTTCCGAAGCTNTTTGAGCGCAATGGTCGCCGCGCAGAATCAGCCCTTGAACTCATTCACACCGACGTGTGCGGACCCTTTCGCACGGCGTCAAATGGTGGTAGCAAGTATTTTCTGACCTTCATAGATGACCACAGCCGCAAGGTGTGGATCTTCTTCCTCAAAGCAAAGGGAGAGGTCAGAGAAAAGTTGCAGGAGCTTGTCGCCATGGTGGAGCGGCAGACCGGAAAGAAAGTCAAAGCGATGCGAAGCAACAACGGTGGAGATTACGAGGCATGCAAGGGCTGGTTGAGGCAACATGGGATCAGCCACCAGCCCACAACGCCTTACACGCCACAGAGCAATGGTGTTGCCGAACGGATGAATCAGACCATCCTCGGCATGGTGCGTAGCATGCTCTTTGATGCAAAGCTTCCACCGCGGTTCTGGGCGGAAGCGGCAAGAACGGCATGCTATCTCGTCAACCTGACTCCTGCGGCTGCTCTGGGCAGGCGCGGAAAGAAGAAGGGAAAGCAACAGATGACACCACAAGAAGTTTGGTCAGGGAAGAAGCCGGACGCATCACACCTGAAGGTATTCGGCTGCACCGCATGGGCAAAGGTCCAGGCGGGTGAGGGTGCCGGCAAGCTGGATTCAAGAGCACGAAAGTGCGTTATGGTGGGCTATGAGACGGCCCACAAGACATATCGCTTGTGGGACCTGGCAGGAAGAAGACTCATCACCAGCCGGGATGTAACCTTTGACGAGAGGAAANTGAAGCGCTACAACATGGAGGACTGCAAGCCCGTCAGCACCCCCATGCCCTCCGACTGCAAGCTCTCCTCCTCCATGTCACCAAGCAACGAGGCAGACCGGCGGGAGATGCAAAACATTCCATACCAGTCCGCCGTCGGAAGCCTCATGTATGCAATGGTGGGAACACGACCTGACATTGCTTTTGCAGTGGGTCAGGTGAGCAGGTTTGTGGCCAACCCTGGGCCAGAACATTGGCAAGTCGTGAAGCGGATTTTTCGCTACCTCAAAAAGACTCGGCACGTCGGACTTCGGTTTGGAGGTCTAGAAGGATCAGACTTGCTGCGGCTGACATGCTACACCGACGCGGACTGGGGAGGACGGATTGATGACAGGAAGTCCACCTCAGGGTTTGTTTGTCTTCTCAACGGTGGTGCGGTCTCATGGGCAAGCAGGAAGCAGGACTGCGTCTCGCTTTCTACTGCTGAGGCGGAGTACATTGCACTCTCCGAAGTTTGCAAGGAAACACAGTGGCTTCGCAGTTTGCTTGATGAGATCAAGGCACCACAAGAGGAGGCAACGGTCATCCGCATCGACAACCAAAGTGCCATGGCTATGGCAGAGGACGACATGATCTCCCGGCATACAAAGCACATCGATATTCGGTACCACTACTCACGGGTGTCGTGGAACTGGAGCACGTCGCAACCTGCGACGTGCTCCAAAAAACCTCCTGCGCACACCAAGGCTCGAACGCAGGAACTGTTGTCTCTAAGTCCAACGTGCTATCCATTGCGCTACACTGATGGTGTCACGCTTGGACTTGCACCACAAACCAGGTATGGGGGACTTACTCCAAGGGAGCAGTGCATGCCCAACCTGTCCACTAAGCTATAACAGTGGCCAAAGGGGCATAAACAACAACCTCTCCCTTGCACCTCTGGCCACCTGCCATAGTAATCTTCTTTTGCATGAACTCGTAGCTCTGCATTGTTTTCGTGTACCTCAGTTGTCTTGGTCTTTAGTCCTCGTCTCCTGCATCCACCATGTCGATTCCTTGAACACCTGCAGCATGCAAGTCGCAATCAAGCGGCTTTGTCAGGAAGTCTGCAAGCATCCTCTTGGTTTCGACGTGCTGTAGCTCCACGACACCCTTGGTGACAAGGTGATGATGGGTTTGCAACCCTCCATGTTGTAGCGCTTCAAGACGTCCATGATGTACTTGGTCTGGTTGAATTNAAGACCAAGCGAACTCGCTTTGAGCGCAATGGTCGCCGCGCAGAATCAGCCCTTGACCTGATTCACACCGACGTGTGCGGACCCTTTCGCACGGCATCAAACGGTGGTAGCAAGTATTTTCTGACCTTCATAGACGACCACAGCCGCAAGGTGTGGATCTTCTTCCTCAAAACAAAGGGAGAGGTCAGAGAAAAGTTGCAGGAGTTTGTCGCCATGGTGGAGCGGCAGACCGGAAAGAGAGTCAAAGGGATGCGGAGCGACAACGGCGGAGAGTACGAGGCATGCAAGGGCTGGTTGCGGCAACATGGGATCAACCACCAGCCCACAACGCCTTACACGCCGCAGAGCAATGGTGTTGCCGAACGGATGAATCAGACCATCCTCGGCATGGTGCGTAGCATGCTCTTCGATGCAAAGCTTCCACTGCGGTTCTGGGCAGAAGCGGCAAGAACGGCGTGCTATCTCGTCAACCTGACTCCTGCGGCTGCTCTGGGAAGGCGCGGAAAGAAGAAGGGAAAGCAACAGATGACACCACAAGAAGTTTGGTCAGGGAAGAAGCCGGACGCATCACACCTGAAAGTATTTGGCTGCACCGCATGGGCAAAGGTCCAGGCGGGTGAGGGTGCCGGCAAGCTGGATTCAAGAGCACGAAAGTGCGTTATGGTGGGCTATGAGACGGCCCACAAGACATATCGCTTGTGGGACCTTGCAGGAAGAAGACTCATCACCAGCCGGGATGTCACCTTTGACGAGAGGAAACCAGGCAAGGAAGAGATGCTTGATCCCACAGAAGCTCCAAAACAGGGAAAGAGGTTGGTGCTGCTAGAGTCAGGAGATCAAGCTCCTGAAAACTCGCAAGTGGTGCCAGTGCGGCAGGCCGTGAAGAAGAGTGGTGTGCCAGGGGGAGCGGCTGCGCAGGCTGACGCAGCGGCGAGCTCCGACACAGAGTCGAAGACGTCCGAGGCCTCTGAGACCAGCTCGGAGGCCAGTGGCTCTTCAAAAGAGGAAAATTCAACTCCAGGGCAGCCAACACCACAAGAGCAACAGCATGGCAAACATCCACCAGCAATGCAACGTCGCAGCACACGACAAAGAAAACAAACTCCAAAGTACGACGCTGACACTGGAAGCTCGACTGGACTGAGCTGGTCCTGTTTGGCTCAGGGAGAGCCGCTCACTGTGGCTGAAGCGCTGGCAAGGCCCGATGCCGCCAAGTGGAAGGAGGCGGTGGACAGTGAGCTCGCGTCCATCGAAGAAAATGGCACATGGGTGCTGGTGGACAGACCCGCTAACGCTCACGTGGTGGGCTCAAAGTGGGTGCTCAGGTTGAAGCGGAAGCAAGATGATAGCATCGACAAGTACAAGGCAAGGGTCGTGGCGAAAGGGTTCTCACAGCGCGCAGGTTCTGAGTACGATGAGACCTTCGCACCGGTCGTCNCCACCAGCAATGCAACGTCGCAGCACACGACAAAGAAAACAAACTCCAAAGTACGACGCTGACACTGGAAGCTGGACTGGACTGAGCTGGTCCTGTTTGGCTCAGGGAGAGCCGCTCACTGTGGCTGAAGCGCTGGCAAGGCCCGATGCGGCCAAGTGGAAGGAGTTGGTGGACAGCAAGCTCGCGTCCATCAAAGAAAATGGCACATGGGTGCTGGTGGACAGACCCGCTAACGCTCACGTGGTGGGCTCAAAGTGGGTGCTCAGGTTGAAGCGGAAGCAAGATGATAGCATCGACAAGTACAAGGCAAGGGTCGTGGCGAAAGGGTTCTCACAGCGCGCAGGTTCTGAGTACGATGAGACCTTCGCACCGGTCGTCACGTTTGCCTCCATCAGGTCCCTGCTTGCTGTCGCTGCCGCCAAAGACCTTGAGATCCACCAGATGGATGTGAAGACAGCCTTACTTTATGGGAAGCTCGACAAGGAGGTGCTTATGGAGGTACCGGAAGGTGTCAAAGCACCCAAGGGTAAGGTGTGCAAGCTGGTGAAGGCGTTGTACGGGCTGAAACAGGCCCCACGGATCTGGTACAAGGAGATGGACAGCTTCATGGCTGAGATCTCCTTCGCACATTGCAAAAATGACCCTAGCGTCTATGTGCGGGAGGACGAACGTGGCTTGCTACTTGTGGCGTTGTACGTGGATGATCTTATCATGTGTTCTTCCTCGCAGGAGGCCCTCACGGACCTCAAGAAAAATCTGGCCAGCAGATTTAAGATGAAGGACATGGGACCTCTCGAGTACTACCTCGGGATTGCTGTTCACCGCAACCGCAAAGCAGGCACCATCGAGCTCAACCAGACCAAGTACATCATGGACATCTTGAAGCGCTACAACATGGAGGACTGCAAGCCCGTCAGCACCCCCATGCCCTCCGACTGCAAGCTCTCCTCCTCCATGTCACCAAGCAACGAGGCAGACCGGCGGGAGATGCAAAACATTCCATACCAGTCCGCCGTCGGAAGCCTCATGTATGCAATGGTGGGAACACGACCTGACATTGCTTTTGCAGTGGGTCAGGTGAGCAGGTTTGTGGCCAACCCTGGGCCAGAACATTGGCAAGTCGTGAAGCGGATTTTTC
>SZWC01001394.1:219040-233995 GCA_023375785.1 Penium margaritaceum | reverse complement strand
TCTCCTCATGCATGGAGAAATGTCTAAGAAACATCCCCTTGTGCAGAAGGTAAAAAAAAACTCCTACGCACACCAAGGTTCGAACGCAAGAACTGTTGTCCCTAAGTCCAACGTGCTATCCATTGCGCTACACTGATGGTGTCATGCTTGGACTTGCACCACAAACCAGGTATGGGGGACTTACTCCAAGGGAGCAGTGCATGCCCAACCTGTCCGCTAAGCTATAGCAGTGGCCAAAGGGGCATAAACAACACAAGGAAGGTGCAGACCATGATTGTTGGTCGTCCAAGTCGTGTGAGACATAATTCTCATGTGTGACAAGGTGACTGCCGCTCATCCCGCTAGGCTAGGAGAGTGTGCTAGCAGGTAGACTTTGACACTGTATCTCTGTGCTCCCTAGGCCAAATGAGGCATAAAAGGGCTTGATAGAAATCTGTGACAATGTACTTTCTTACTCAAGAGTGGATTCAGACATTTGCATTCTCTACAAACCTACATTCGCTTCCGTAATTTCTGTCTGTGCAACATGAAACTCCCTCTCACAAGCAGTTGGTCCTGCCTAGGCAGCTCTTGGTGAGCCTGATCACCTCCCTGGGGGCTGCCTCAGTTTCCATCACTGACTCCAAGTCTCTTTTGGATGATGTGAAGCAGTCCCTTGCTGCCAGGTTTGAGATGAAAGACATGGGGGAGCTCAGCTACTACCTTGGCGTTCAGGTCAAGTGCGACTGGCAGCAGCTGAGTTTGGAGTTGTCGCAGAGCACGTACGTGAGCGACATTGTCGAGCGTTTCAACATGGCAAGAGCGTGCAAAGCCACAACACCACTGGAAGTGGGAGCGAAGCTAAGCATGACGCAGACTCCCACAGCNCAGTAGTCAGAACGTGCCTCGACATCAGCCAAGCAGTGGGAGTGCTAAGCAAGTCTTGGGCAAATCCGGGCATGCCACATTGGGAGGTGGTCAAGCACGTGATGCGCTACCTCGACAGCAGCAGCAGCCTTTGCCTCACCTTCACTGGCAACAATAGCCCCATCCTCATCAGCTACAGCGATGTGGATTGGGGAGGTGACCTGGACATAAGGAGGTCAACCAGTGGGTTTTTGTTTGTACTCGGGGAAGGTGCAATCATTTGGAGGAGCAAGAAGCAAGAATGCGTCGCCCTCTCCTCCACCGAAGCGGAGTACCTCGCCCTGAGTGAAGCAGGAAAGGAAGCCATGTGGCTGAGTGAGCTGCTGGCAAGCCTTGGGCAGCAGCACACTGCAGCGACCACCATCTATTGTGACAACATGAGGGCCATTTCTCTGACAAAGAACGCAGATTTTCACGCCCACACCAAGTACATTGACATGCGGTACCATTTCATTCGCGAGGTCGCGGCGAAGCAGGTGGTGCAGATCAAGTTCTGCCCTTCAAGCATGATGTTGGCAGACTTCCTGACCAAGCCGCTGGCAGTGCACCGCTTTCAGTGGCTGAGGGGACAGTGCGGAATTGTGTGATTTTTATTCTTGCAAAGTGGAAGAATGATGGATATGAGGGTGCCAGAAAGTGACAAGAATAGGTTGCTTGATAAAAATGATTTGGCATGAAAGCTGTGTAGAGGATGTTTCACAGGGTCTAACGCACTTTACAGAACTCAATTTGGAGTCCGTTTGAGTGAGATATGGATATGGATATGGATTTCAAAAGTTTGGAGATCATGGGTCCGGTTCAAGTGACGACCTGAGCACTTTGAGCTCAAAAGGCGACAGGATTATCAGCCAGGACGGCTGAGAACGGCCTTCAAGGAGAAAAGTGGCTGGATGACCTCCAAGAGACTTCAAGGAAGGTGCAGACCACAATTGTTGGTCGTCCAAGTCGTGTGAGACATAATTCTCATGTGTGACAAGGTGACTGCCGCTCATCCTGCTAGGCTACGAGAGTGTGCTAGAGGGTAGAATTTGACGGAGTGTATCTCACTGCTCCCTAGGCCAAATGAGGCATATAAGGGCTTGTTAGAAAGCTGTGACGATGTAATTTCTCACTCAAGAGTGGATTCATACATTTGTATTCTCTGCAAACCAACATTCGCTTCCGTTATTTCTGTCTTTGCAACCTGCAACTCCCTGTCACAAACAGTTGCTCCTGCCTATGCGGCTCTTGGTGAGCCTGATCACCTCCCTGAGGGCTGCCCAGTTTCCATCAAAACCTCACTCTCCGCTGTCAAGGCCTGTACCCACCACAAGAAGCAAGAACACAACCTCGCCAACATCTCCCTCGAGCTCGCTGAACGGCAACAACTCCTTGTCCGCGGCATCCTTACACCAAAAGAGGTTTCAAACAAGCTTGAGTTGAGCGACTCCTTTTCCAATTATGGTTGTGTGATCTTGAATTTTTTTTCCTGTCATGTTGTGTCATGTCATGTTGCATTACATTATGTGATTTCAGATGACGTTGGTCATGACATTTCATGTTGTCCTATGCCCTGTCCTGTTGGGTCATGTCTTTTCATTTCGGATTGTGTTGTGTCATGTGTTGTCTTGCAATCTCATATGGTGCAGTGTTGTACTATTTCATGTCCTTTCATGCCTTATCATGTTCTTTTGTCTTGTTTCTTGTAATTCATGTTGTGTCGTGTTTTCTTGTGTTCTGCCATGCCGTGTTGTGCTGTGTCCTGTCGCATCGTGTCTCATTGATTCCTGTTCAGTTTCTGTCATTTCTGATACTTTCATGTCGATTCATGTCATGTCGTGTTATTTTATATCACATTGGTTGTGACGTGTCATCTCGTCTTATGCTCTGTCATGTCAGTTTGTGTTGTGTTGTGTTCCTTAGTGTTGTATCCTTTTGAGTAGTGACTTGTGGTGTCGTGTGGTGTCATTTTGTATCATGTTGTGTTGTGTCATGTCGTGCCGTGCCATGTCGTGTTGTGTCGTGTCATATCGTGTCATGTCATGTTGTGTTGTGTTGTGTCGTGTCATGTCATTCGGTGTTGTGTCGTATTGTGCCGTGTCATGCATCATCTTGTTCTGTTGTCTCCTTTCTTGTGATCATGTTGTGGAATCTCCTTTCATTTTGCATGAATTCAGGTAGCATCAAGTTGTGTTGAGTCCAGTTTTCTTGTGTGGAGTCATGTCCAGGTGGGTGGTCCGATGTTATATCAAATTGTGTTGTGTCAAGGTGTGTTGAGCCTGGCCATGTTTCTTCGTGTACATGTGTACCGCGACATGTTTTGTCGTGTTGTGCCGTGATGCTGTGAGTTGTGTCAAGTCTACTTGTGTCGAGTTACTTCATGTAGCATTCAATTGTGGCATGCTTTGTCGTGTCTTGGCATGTTGAATTGTGTCGAGTATATTTGTTTCATCACTAGTCATGTAATGTCTTGTCTTGTTGCATCATTTTTTTTGTGACATGCCGTGTCCTGTTGTGTGGGGCAGGGTTGTGTTATATCATGACCAGTCATGATGTGTCATGTTGTGTTGTGTTGTTTCACGTTGCATCATTCTGTTTTGTAACATTTCTCTTCGTGAAATTTCGCGTCGTGCCGTGTTGTGTCACATCATGTCCCTCCGTGTTGCGTCATGTAAGCTTGTTTCATGGCGGGTCATGTTGTATCGTGTCATTTCGTGTCCTATTACATTGTGACATTAATTGTTTTGTGGTTTCCTGTTGTGGAATTTTATGTAATGTCTTGGCCTAGATTTTTGTATCATATTGAGTTTTTTTGTGTAATTTTTTGTTGTGTTGTATTGTGCTGTTTTGTTTCATGGTATCGTGTGTCTTGTTGTGTTGTGTTTTGTCCTTTTGTGTCATATCTTGTTGTGGCGTGTCGTGCCGTTTCGGGTTGTTTTGTGTGGCACTGGTTGCTTTCCTTTGTGCAATGATAAATTCAATTGTATTAATGTCGGGTTGGTGAATGGAATCTCTTTTCCAATAGTCAAATGCATCTGTAAGTCTGCATGGTGCTGAACTTTGCATCTCTCCAAATGTTTGTCCATGTTGGAATAAGTACAAATTCTGGACTATTCTTTTTTGCTAGCTAACATTCTACTTACTTTACCAGGCCTAGTTTAGTCCTTGGTGTGATCTTGTGGTGACCGTATGCTCAATTGGCGATGCGCATTGTGGTAAATTGGTGCACTGACATCATGCACCAGCACCTGTGACATCTTACACCCCATCTGACAACGCCAGTATTGTGCATTGCTGCTGTACTGCTGCATCAAACAGTGAGCAGCGCAACATCAGTAGTTGAGCAGAGAGTAATCTCTTGAGCTATTTGCACTTGCACCTTTGTGGAAAACTACCATGCAGAACCACAGAACTATAAAGAGATGCCTCACAGTAGCATCAGTGCCCAAAGCTGTGCCAACAACTCCCTTGGCCGTCAGTGCCGGCTGTTAACATTTGTGGTCAGTTGGTGGCCCATCACACATGTAATACCCTCATTTCTTGCTCCACCTGCACATTGTTCCACACATGTAAAGGAGATCGAGTGCTGTGATTGCGTTGGAGTTCTGCCCCACAGTTGGGAGCCACCCGTGATGAAGCTTGTATTCCCAGTCAGGCACGTCACACTCTCAAGTTGTGTCCTATGATCATGTCACCTTGTTGTTACATGATTCTGATACTTGGTTTTTCTCATGGTAAGCTCAAATCCTTTCATGCTCTAGGATGCCAGGGCTTTCTTAGAAAATTATTGTAACTTTCTGCGGGATTTTAACGCTAGAAATTTGGGCAGCCCTCAGGGAGGTGATCAGGCTCACCAAGAGCCATGAGGCATGACCAATTGTATGACAGAGACAAGTTGGAGGTTGCAAAGACAAAACTACAGAAGCGTGTAAAGTTTTTTTGAGAGCACTAATGGCTGGTTTGACTCATGGATGAAAACAAACATTAGAAAAGCTTTATAACAAGCCTAAGTACACCTTATTTTGCACATAAAGCTGGAAGAACCACTATGTCAAAGTTCACCTCCTAGTTCACTCCTAGCCTAGCGGGATGAGTGGCAGTCACACTCTCACAGAAGAGAATTACCATCCCTGCCATGAGCACAACCAATGATTTTGGTGGGGACCTTCCTTGAAGTTCTATGAAGGTCCTCCTGCTACCTTTCTACCTTGAAGGCCGCTCCAAGCCTCCCTAGCCAATATTCTGGTCATCGTTGGTGTTGGTAGTGCAAGAGCTGTGACTTGAACTGGACCCACTGTCCCCAAACCTTGAGAATCCATATCTCCCTCAAACAAACTCTGAATCAAGTTTTGGTAGTGCTTTGCCTAACTTTTGGCACCCTACATCCATCATTCTCCCACTCTGCAAGACTAAAATACACACAATTCCACACTGTGCCCTCTGAAGAAATGGGAGTGGGAGGCAAACCACGATAAAATTCAAGTGGCAAGAACCCAAGGGTCAATGGTCATTAAGGTCAAAATTTGTTTAATCAATGAATCCACAGAGAGGGCTTATCTACTCTAAACTAACTAGGCTAGATCCCCTAGTCAAGTTCTCTCACTCAGTCAAGGCTGGTCAAACCTGACCACCTAGTCAAGTCTGGTCAAGTCTGACAACCTGGTCAAGTCTGACCACCAGGTCAAGCCTTACAATCTGGTCAAGTCTGACCACTAGGTCAAGTCTGACCATGGGGCTCAGGGTACCATCCTCTCTCACAGACAAAACCATCCTGCAACATTGAGGCCTGCAGAGAGCTTGAACCCAGATCTTCAACATCAACCATGGGCTGCATTCACCACTGGGGCATTTCCTTGTGGCGGCAAGAGCTCAGCCGCAACTGAACCCAAACTTGGACCCTGCGTCCATCAGCCTCGCCACACAACCAGTTGCAGGAGGTAACTGTGACATCGCTCAGCGGCGTCCTTGGCCCCGTCCTGCCGCGCATGGACACACATCAGTAGAGGGACATATCTCAACACTCTCCCTTGGACCGAATGCATGCATGTGTGGAAATGCACCGTAGGATCAGTCAGGGTTGTGCAGGGTTCATGCACCGTGCCATGCCAATGCCGTGCACATTTTCTTGGAAGAAGGTGCGAGACAGGGTTTTGGTCAGAAGATCAGCCAGTTGTTTACGCGTACGCACATCCACCACACTGATGATGCCACGAGAAAGCAAGTCACGAACAAAATGATGTTCAATGTTGATGTGCTTGGTACGACTATGCAACACACCATCGTTGCGGACGATGGCCTGTGCGCTTGTGCTGTAACACTTGATGGGATTGTGTGCGAGGGGAACATGCAGTTCACATAGTAGGCGTTGCAACCACGCAGCCTCACATGCAGCTGACCTGAGAGCCATGTATTCAGCTTCTGCAGTGCTGCGTGCCACGCATCCTTGCTTGCCACTGCGCCAAGAGACCGCTGTGCCACCAAGAAGAAAAATGTACCCACCTCGACTCCGAGCATCTGAGTCACTTGCCGAATCACTGTCACTGTACCCTTCGATATGCATAGTGGTTCGCGGGACACCATCAAAGCCCTCAACAACAACGGGCCCTGGTTGAGTCCGAAACTCCAATCCTAGATCAGGCGTTTTGACTACATACCGCAGGACATGAACTGCGGCATCATGGTGTCCTGCTCGTGGTGTTTGTGCATGTTGTGCAAGGATGTTCACTGGACAGGCGACGTCAGGACGAGTGGTGGTGGAGAGGTACATGAGGCATCCCAAGATAGCCTGATAGGGCGTGGGGGGTGCTTCAGTGCCTAAGTGCCCTGAAGCAATGCGCTCCACGAGGACTTGTCCATCGGGGGTCATCGGCGTGGAGGCATGGCGAACACGCTTGAGATCATCGGCAAACCTCTCAGCGAGCATGCGCACATACCGTTCCTGGTGCACGAGTAACGTACCAGTGGTCCGAGACCGCTCGATCTGCATCCCAAGGAACATTTCCGCCTCTCCAAAGTCCTTCATCTGGTATTGTTCCCTCAAGAGATCCTTCACTGCAGTCATGGCCTGCAGACTGGGTGAGGCAATCAAGAGGTCATCAACATATACGAGGACATACACAGGGCACTTACGGGTTCCGCCAACAAACAATGATCGATCGGCAGTGCTCTGGCAAAAACCACCGTTGGACACAGTGCCAGAAATTTCCTTGTTCCAGCAGGAAGGTGCTTGCTTGAGACTGTACAAGGCCTTGCATAGGCGACACACTCGGTTTATACCATCCTCAAACTATGGGGGCTGCACCATGTAAATCTCTTCCTCGAGCGTCCCATAAAGGAACGCATTATGCACGTCCATTTGGTGCAATTCCCAATCGCTGTGGGCCACGACTCCAAGCAACACTCTGCTTTTAGTATACTTCTCGACTGGTGCGAAAGTGTCATGAAAGTCTTTTCCGGGGACTTGGGAGAAGCCCTTCGCTTTGAGGTGGGCCTTGTACCGCTCTATCTTCCCATCCTTTTTCTTTTTGACTTTGAGCACCCACTTTGACCCCACAGCTCTTCGCCCAGGTGGTAACTCAACGAGCTCAAAGACCCCATGTGCCGCAAGTGCATCAAGTTCAGCTTGACATGCTTTCTGCCACTCTGCAGCATCGGGACGTCGACGGGCTTCTTGCACTGTAAGAGGGTCCAGTGGAGGTGTTGTCCCCCTTTGAGTGACCAGTGCTGTGGCTGCGTGTCCGAGGGGGATCCTGTCATGGTTTTGACTTGGCTCATGGCTTCTTCCGCACGAGTTGCCTCAAGAAGGAGCACACATGCACCATCGGGATGATTTGGGTACATCGTGAGTGCGAGGCCTTGACGAGCCGGAAGGGGTCGCTCTCTGAGGCGGCCACCAGGAGCTCACGAGAATGGCTCGATCGCGGGGACTGGGACTTGCTCATCTTGGGGAAAGTCTGTAGGTGACAGTGGTAGGTTTGGCAGTTCTTGTGGACCAGGCTCCTCTAGAGCACGCTCAAGGGGGCTTGGGAAGTGGAGCTCCTCTTGGCTGAAGGGGATGATCCCAGGTGGGGACTCAGGTCCTTCACTTGAAGGTGCCTTGGCCCACTCTTTGTCTGCTTCTCCCAACCTTACCGACTCTCTCATGCTCTCATGTCTGTCTGGGTTCAAGGTGTTTTCAGATTCCTTTGAGACACTCTCCCCTGTGTTGCGAGAGTGCGGGCCGCTTTTGTTGGACACCTGCCAAGGGACATCAATGAAGGCTGGATCTGCCATGGATGGCCCAGTGACTTCAGTTGATGCCGGCTGAAGTTTTTCTGTTTTGAACCGGGCGTACGTGAGCTGTTCATGGAAAAGTGCCTCACGGCTTTCTACTACCTTCCTAGCCTCAGGGTCCCAAAACCGGTACTCCTTGGACTGGGGCGCCATCCCTAGGAAGACACACATGCGACCGGGGATAGCTTCCCGGTGCGTTCGTCTTTCTTGTACCACACGCAGGCCATTGTTCCCCACACCTGTGCGAGCCAAAGGTCTGCTTGCGTTCCATGCCACCTCTCCCATGGAGTTGTTGTAGAGGGCAAGGGACCATGTGGGATTCTGTTCCAAATCTAGGTAAGGTACTTGACAGCCTCACCATAAAATGACGGAATCATGCCAGCCTCACCCAGCATTGTCCGAACGCCATCACCAATCGTACGGTTCCAACGTTTGGCAACTCCATTCTGTTGGGGCGTCTCTGGTGCGGTGAACTGTGTGTCAACGCCCATCGACTTTAGGTACCTCTCTGTTGGACCAAGGTACTCACCTCCGCAATCTGACCTGAAGGTGGTGAGGGTCTGATTGCACTGGAGTTGAGTACATGGCAGCCAGCCTCGAATTGCATCCTCAACATCACTCTTTGCCTGGAGAAAGTAGACCCAGGTGAACCGTGAGTAATCATCGATGAGAGTGAGGATGTACCACGCTCTCTGACACAGTGACTCCACCGGGAGAGGACCAAGGACATCTGAGTAGACAAGTTGTAGTGGACGGCTTGACTGACTAGAAGACTCGGGGAAAGGGAGGCGGTGCATCTTTCCTTGGGCACACTCCAAGAAATCAGTACCACAAGGTGGAGTAAAGGTTGTTTTGTCCAGACCATCGGCAGGGAGGGTGCGTAGCATGGTGCGTAGAGCAGAAGTGTTGATATGGCAAAGGCGATGGTGCAACAGATGAGTCTGAGCAGGAGACAAGGAGTGAGCGACAAGGACGCGTGCATCAACAGAGTCACAAATTGCAGTGGCCTGCACTCTGTACAAGCCATTCACAATGTTGCCATGCAATACAACACGATGAGCGTCGCGTAGCATGATGGTACACAAGCCATTACCGTGAGTGGTATGCATGCCTGATCGGTCGAGAGTGGACGTGGAGAGTAGACTGAGTAGGAGATAAGGTACATACAAGACGTCTGTCAAAAACACCTCTCCCATGGGTCCTTGAAGTCTCACTGTGCCCACTCCTTGAACCTCAAGTTCTTCCCCAGACCCAGTTCGTACGGAGCGGACAGTGCCCACTGGACCCAACATGCAGAACCAATCCCTCCGTGGCGTCATGTGATGTGTAGCTCCCGAGTCTACTGCCCATGTCCCATCATTCACCCTATCAGTGGCAGTCACCTTGCAGTGTGCAATCTCTTCCTCAGTGACCAGTGGACGTTCAGCACCCCAGTCCTCTTTCATCCTCCGCATGCTTTCCCTTTGCCAGTGCTCCACCCATGCTCCCTCATCAGCCAAGTCATGTGCAGACTCACAGGCAGCCCTCGCATCCCGCATGCTCAAAACATTCCCACTGCACTCATGATCAATAGAACTCCCACCTCCCTGGTGGGCCACTTGGACACGGAGCTCTGCCATCTCGACAACGAGCCTATCGATGATGGCTTGATGGTTGCAGGCTTGTCCAACATCACGGGCGTCACGAGCAGGCAGGCGAGCTCCCGCAGCAGCTTCACCCTCTGGGACTCCAGCCACTGCTGCTGCTACTACGGCTGGTGCTGCTCCCAATCAGTCCCATTCCTGCGGCTGTGGTACTTCTAAGGCGATGGGAGCTGCCTCAGCAACATACATGCGGCCGCCTTGCTGCTGGGAACGAGGTTGCTGCTGCTGCTGCTGCCGCTGCTGCTGTTGTTGCTGCTGTCGCCGCCGCTGCTGCTGTTGCTGTTGCTGCTGCTGGCGTCTCTCCCAACGCTCACGTGCAACATGGATACGCTCCGAGAGCCCTGGCTGAGGGGGCAGAGGACAGTGCTTGTGGCGATGGCCTGGTTGCTGGCAGTTGAAGCAAGTCACTTGTCCAACTCCTCCACCAGCACCAGCAACACGTGCTCCAGTACCTTGTCTGCTGCTCCTTCCACCACCTTGAGGGTGTCCGCTACTTGTTATCGGCATGGTGATGACCGCTGACGTGCCTGTCTCTCCATCCCCTCTGTAGAAGCGGGCGTCCTTCTCTTTGGTAAGAAGTTGGGCATAGGTCCAGTTCAGGACCTGATGAGAAAGACAAAGTTTGCACTCATGGTCACGGAGCTGATCAAGGATCACCTCGAACCTAGGCCCTAGTGCTGCAATCATGTGTGTTGCAAAGGCCCAGTCACGCATGTGGAGGTGATACTCGCGCAACTCCTCGTTCAGCAACATCCCGCGGTTCCAGTACGATTCCATCGTCTTTCCTTGCCGCATGCGAATGTCGAGCAGCTCTCGCTGCTTACACGACCCATCGGCCTGCGAGGAGACAGTGTAGCTGTTTTTGAGGTAGAGCCATGCCTCACGTGGCGCTGCGACCTTAAGTGCGTCTGGGTCGTCATCATCATCATCTTCTTCCTCATCGCTGTCACTGTGGCTTCATTCCACACTCGCTTCATCCTCCTCAGGGCCGGCAAACCTTTGAAGGGGAAGGATATGCTTGCGAGGAACAATACACATGAGGAGGCGGACAGCGCGCGCCCCATCCTCTACTGCATAGGGCTTCTTGGACTTGGGATTATAGAGGTGCCAAACTTTCTGGTCCTTGGCCCATGCTTTGAAGAGTGCAGCCCACGCCTTGTAGGTGAGGTCTTTGTGAAGTGAGGAACTGCAGCGAAAGGGTTGCTGGGACCAGTGTCGGGTGCATGCCCACGAGGGTCGATGACAGACATGACGGGGTTGCAGCAGAGGTGGAATTGGTGATGGAGACTAAGGGCTGATGCTGGCGCTGCACCGCTTGGTAGAGTCACTTCTTGAGGTCAAGGGCACGGGAAGTGGTTGTGGTCGTGGTCAGGGTAGTGGCAGTGGCCTTGGAAGTGGCAGTGGCCTGGGTAGTGGCCGTGGCAGTGGTCGTGGCAGTGGCAGTGGCCTGGGCAGCGGCCGTGGCAGTGGCCGTGGCAGTGGCCGTGGCAGGGGCTGTGGTAGTGATTGTGGCAGTGGCAGTGGCCTGGGCAGAGACCGTGGCAGTGGTCTTGGTAGTGGCAGTAGTCTGGGAAGCGGCCGTGGCAGTGGCCTTGGTAGTGGTCAATGCTGCAGCCACCCACAACCTAGCTCTGATACCATGAAGAAATGGGAGTGGGAGGCACAACACGAGATAATTCAAGTGGCAAGAGCCCAAGGGTCAATGGTCATTAAGGTCAAAAGTTGTGTAATCAATGAATCCATAGAGACGCGCTATCTACTCTAAACTAACTAGGCTAGATCCCCTAGTCAAGTTCTCTCACTCAGTCAAGGCTGGTCAAACCTGACCACTTAGTCAATTCTGGTCAGGTCTTACAACCTGGTCAAGTCTGACCACCAGGTCAAGCCTTACAATCTGGTCAAGTCTGACCACTAGGTCAAGTCTGACCATGGGGCTCAGGGTACCCATCCTCTCTCACAGACAAAACCATCCTGCAACATCGAGGCCTCCAGAGAGCTCGAACCCAGATCTTCAACGTCAACCATGGGCTGCATTCACCACTGGGGCATTTCCTTGTGGCGGGAAGAGCTCAGCCGCAACCGAACCCAGGACTTGGACCCTGCGTCCATCAGCCTCGTCACACAACCAGTTGCAGGAGGTAACTGCGACATCGCTTAGCGGCGTCCCTGGCCCCGTCCTGCCGCGCATGGACACACATGAGCAGAGGGACATATCTCAACACCCTCAGCTACTGAAAGCAATGTGCTCCTAGTGGCTTGGTCAGGAAATCTTCCAGCATCATGCTTGAGGGGCAGAACTTGATGTGCACCACCTCCTTTGCCAAGAGATCATTGAAAAAGTTGTAGCGCGGATCGACGGGAACCATGCATTCTTTGCGAGCGCGATACAGCTCATGCTTTCAAAGTAGATGGTAGTTGTTATTTTTTGCTACTGCACAAGACTTGCCAGCAGCTCACGCATCCACACTGCTTCCTTTGCTGCTTCCCTTAGAGCGATGTACTTTGCATCGGTGGAGGAAAGAGCAACACACTCCTGGTTCTTGCTCCTCCAGCTGATTCCTACTCCTCCAAGCAAAAAAACAAAACCACTAGTCAACATCCTTGTGTCCAAATCTCCAACCAAATCTGTGTCGTTGTAGCGGATGAGGATGGGGCTATTGTTTCCGTTGAAGGTGAGGCTAACGCTGATGCTACTTTTGAGATAGCGCAGCATGCCCTTGACTGCCTCCCAATGTGGCACACCTGGATCAACACAAAAATTGCTCACTGCTCCCAGTGCTTGGCTGATGTCGAGGTGTGTGCTGACGGCTGCACACATGAGGCTCCCGGTTGCTGCTTGGTATGGTACCGAATCCATGCGGTTGCTCTGTTTCTTGCTGTGAGGAGCTTGTGTGAGGCTCAACGTTGCTCCCACTTCCCATGGTATTGCCACCTTTTGTGCACCTCCCATGTTGAAGCGCTTGATGATTTCACTCACGTAAGTGCTCTGCAACAGCTCCAAGATCTGCTGCTGCCGATCATGCTTCACTTGAAGACCCAAGTAGTAGCCCAGCTCTCCCATGTCCTTCATGTCAAACCTGGCTGCAAGGGACTGGTTAGAATTGTCCACAGACTTCAATTCNGTTGCTCTGTTTCTTGCTGTGAGGAGCTTGTGTGAGGCTCAACGTTGCTCCCACCTCCCATGGTATTGCCACCTTTTGTGCACCTCCCATGTTGAAGCGCTTGATGATTTCACTCACGTAAGTGCTCTGCAACAGCTCCAAGATCTGCTGCTGCCGATCATGCTTCACTTGAAGACCCAAGTAGTAGCCCAGCTCTCCCATGTCCTTCATGTCAAACCTGGCTGCAAGGGACTGGTTAGAATTGTCCACAGACTTCAATTCAGAGGCAATAAGCAAGTTATCAACATAGATCAGGATGATGACGTGGCTTGCATCGTGTGTGCCCCCATAGGCTGCATGGTCTGCATCTATGCACATAGAGCCAAGGCTAGCCAGCTGCTCATCAATCTTGTGGTACCATGCACGTGGTGCTTGCTTCAGGCCATAGATTACCTTCACAAGCTTGCACACATGGTCCTCCTGCCTTTTCACCACATACCCCTCCCGCTGCTCCATGTAGGCATCCTCCTCAAAGTCACTATTCAGAAATGCACACGCCACATCCATTTGGTGCACCCCCCAGTGCATGGCAGCGGCAAGATCAATGATTGCACATATGGAGGGAAACTTTGCGACGGGTGAAAAATTCGTGTTATAATTAACACCCTCAGTCTGTGCATACCCTCTCACAACAGGTCGTGCTCTTTACCTTAGCACCTTATCATCAGCACCGCTCTTGTGCTCGAAGATCCACCTGTAGCTGATCACCCAGCTGACACGTGGAGCTTCCTCGAGCGTCCAGGTCTTGTTCTTCATGAGTTCCTTGTACTCCTTGTATGATATGGCACGCCTTTGTGCTGCATCTTCGTTGTGCATGGCTTTGCTGACTGTCGTTGGATCGTTGGTGACAATGAGGAAGAGGAGCTCGAGGTCAGAAGACTCTTGTGAAGATGAAAACCTGCACAGGTTCAGCAACTCCTCCAGCGGTCTCCTTTTGCTTGCAAGAAGCTCATATCGCCACATGGCTCCATGGGACCATCAGCACCATGGTTGAGGCGTGCAGACCTCCGTGGCAGCTGCTGCTGCTTGCTCGGCTGCTCCTCCTTGTCTGCTTCGGTTGCCGGCTGCTTGGGCTCCTCACCTTCTTTGGCTACCCTATCAACACTACCTTCTGCTGCTTTCTCTTCAGCTGCAGGCTCTTCGGCTCCCACTGGCTCAAGAGCGGGTGCAACCATGAATGCTTCCATAGGTCTCCATGACCAGCCCTTCATGTCCTCCTTGAATACCACGTCATGGCTGTGTATGATCTTGCATGTGGCAAGGTTGAACAGGCGGTATCCCAAGGTGTTGTAGCCGAGGAAGGCAGCCTTCACACCCTTGGCATCCAGCATTTTATGGTTATTGGCAGGCACGTAGACAAATGTGCTGCACCTGAACACCTTTAGGTGCGTGACGGTTGGCTTGCGTCCCGTCCATGCCTCCTCCAGCATCATGATCAACTCAGCACGTATCGGGCTCAGGTTTTTCAGGTACACGTCAGTGTTGACTGCCTCCGTCCAGAATTTTGGTGGGATTTTGGCTTCCTTGAGCATGCTGCAGACACACTTCATGAACATATGGTTGGCACGCTCAGCCATGCCATTCAGCTGCGGTGTTCCGGGTGGCGTTATCTTGTGTCAAATCCCGCTATGCTTCAGGAAGTCGTGAAAGTCATTGGAGAGGAACTCGCCTCTGCCATTGGTGTGAAGCACCTCCACATGCCCGCCACTCTCATTCTGTGCAGCAGCCACCCATGCCTTGAATGCGTCAAAACACTCATCCTTCCCAGAAATAAAAGACACCCATGTCTTCCGTGACAAAATATGGCTTGCCGGACAAGGACTGTGATGCCATGGGACCACACACATCAGAGTGCACGAGAGAGAGAGAGAGAGAGAGAGAGAGAGAGAGAGAGAGAGAGAGAGAGGGAGAGAGAGAAGCTCACCTGCCACCTTCTCCTCCCTAGGGAATGGAGAGCAATCTTGCTTCCCTTTGATGCAGCTCTTGCATGGCAA
>SZWC01001394.1:199865-214715 GCA_023375785.1 Penium margaritaceum | reverse complement strand
ATTTTCTCCATCAGCACCATCTTCATGTTATTGCTCCAACTGAAGAGGTTCTTGCCTTCGAACTTGGCCATGTTGACGCCGACCACCACAAAAGAGGATGTTGCCATGTTGACTGCAACGCTGGCACACGAACAACCTCTCTCACACATCAGCATGCAAGGGATGCCTCTAAGAGGTGATCAGGCTCACCAAGAGCCACTAGGTAGGAGATGCAAAATTATGGAAGTGTGTAAAGTTGTGTAGAGTGTGCAAATGGCTCTATGACTCACGTGCGAGAAACTAAATTAGCACAGATTTCTAAAAAGCCTAAGTGCGCCGCATTTGGCACAAGGAGCTGGAAGAACCACTCTTTCAAAGTTCACCTCCTAGCACACTCCTAGCCTAGTGGGATGAGCAGCAGCCACACTCTTACACAAGAAAATTACCATCCTTGCCATGTGCACAACCTATAATCTTGGTGGGGACCTTCCTTGACGTTCTCTGGAAATTCTCCTGCCAAATCTGTATCTTGAAGACCACTCCAAGCCTCCTTGGCCAATAATTCTGGCTGTCATTGGTGTTGGGAGCGTAGGAGCCATCCCTTGAAATGGACCCACCATCCCCCAAAACTGAAAATCTATATCTCCCTTGAACGGACTTCAAATTGAGTTCCATAAAGTGCTACAGAATCAGGAAAAAATCCTCTACACATCTATTGTTCCTGATGATTTTTATCATAAAACCCAATTCGGTCATTTTTTTGGCACCCTACAGCATGCCCTCCAAGGTGTCCAAGGTATGGCCAAGAAGGCGGTCCATGATGCAGTGATGAGAGAATTGGAAGGATTCCTACACAAATGTGGGATGGGCAGAGTGACAGATGAGTATGGAGGACTGCTACTGGACGGGCACCCGGATATCACTTGCCTTTTCCTAGCCAGAGGTCACATGCTTGTGATGGAAGTGGTAAATGCAGATGCAAAGTGGCCGAGACTTTGGAGGGCGTCCGCGGAGCGACCGGAATGAGCACTGGAGGATGTGGTGAGGGCAATGAGAGGAAGTATGGACAGTGCCGATGCTAGGCAGAGCGTGATCACATGGATTTTGTCTTCCCCGGAATGGAGACCTTGGGGGCATTCTTGCGAGGCCTCAGCAAGGTACTGGAGACATTGTCGGTGATGACGCAGCAGAGACTGGCTTGGCTGGGAGGTACTCCAGGGCTGGAGATTCCGTTGTGCACCCTCCTTTACCAACGTATGGCAGTGGCCCTCTAGTGGGCACAGGCGCAGGAGCTACGATTGATGGAAACTTGGCAGCCCTCAGGGAGGTGATCAGGCTCACTAAGAGCCGCCTAGGCAGGACCAACTGTTTGTGAGAGGGAGTTGCAGGTTGCACGGACAGAAATTACCGAAGCGAATGTAGGTCTGCAGAGAACGCGAATGTCTGAATCGACTCTTGAGTGAGAATGTACATCATCACAGCTTTCTAACAAGCCCTTATATGCCTCATTTGGCTAAGGGAGCACTGAGATCCACTCTGTCAAAGCTCACCCTCTAGCACACTCCTAGCCTAGCGGGATGAGCGGCAGTCACACTCTCACACAAGAGAATTACCATCCCTGCCATGTGCNCATGATTATCACCCATGTACACTCTTCAAGGTTCACTAGCGGTGTAGAAGACGAACCACTTCCGGCAACAAATCATGTGCCGAGTGGCTTTAGAGTCAATGACCCAGAGAAAGGTGGTGTTGGCAAGACATGCTAGACCTGGATGGTGATCATGAATCCACTCTCCCAGTCAGCGACTTTGGCCGAGGCGTCAGACTGTTTCCCCGCTCCCACCCATCAAAAAGTCTGCCTTCTTCTTCTGGAATTCGCATGTCCAATGGCCCAGCTTCTTGAAATAGAGGCACTTTCCCTTCTTCTTCCTTCCAACTCCACTACCGTTGGTTGATGCAGCACCGCCCCTGTGACTCATGTTGGTGATGAGGGCTATATCCAGTTCGCTTCCTCCTTCTCCCTCCTTGCGGCGCTCCTCCTAAAAGAGTAGGCCCTCCTCCATGTCATTGAGTGAGAGCCTGTCACCACGCTGGTCCAGGGCAACAATGAGAGGAGTGTAGCTGCAAGGAAGGCCAGAAAGGATGGTCAGCATGAGAACAAGTTCCTTGAGAGGGTCTGAAATTGCAACAACCTGGTCAGCCAAATCTTTCACCATATTGAGATAGTCAATCATGGACTCATCCATCTTCACTGTGTGAAAGTGACGACACAGCTGCATGTCCATGAGGATTGAATTGGAAGCAAAAGTGAACTCAAGCTTGTTCCAAACCTATTTTGGGATAAGGATGCCACAGACAAGGACTTACTACCATTTGGCGAGGTAGAGATAGACGGTGGTGAGGGCGGGGTCCCGCTTCTCGCAGTGGGTATGGGCCTCGGCAATGGAGAGGGAGGCTTCAACAGAGTCAGCCTCACTCATGTGGCTCTAGAATATTTTCTCCATCAGCACCATCTTCATGTTATTGCTCCAACTGAAGAGGTTCTTGCCTTCGAACTTGGCCATGTTGACGCCGACCACCACAAAAGAGGATGTTGCCATGTTGACTGCAACGCTGGCACACGAACAACCTCTCTCACACATCAGCATGCAAGGGATGCCTCTAAGAGGTGATCAGGCTCACCAAGAGCCACTAGGTAGGAGATGCAAAATTATGGAAGTGTGTAAAGTTGTGTAGAGTGTGCAAATGGCTCTATGACTCACGTGCGAGAAACTAAATTAGCACAGATTTCTAAAAAGCCTAAGTGCGCCGCATTTGGCACATGGAGCTGGAAGAACCACTCTTTCAAAGTTCACCTCCTAGCACACTCCTAGCCTAGTGGGATGAGCAGCAGCCACACTCTTACACAAGAAAATTACCATCCTTGCCATGTGCACAACCTATAATCTTGGTGGGGACCTTCCTTGACGTTCTCTGGAAATTCTCCTGCCAAATCTGTATCTTGAAGACCACTCCAAGCCTCCTTGGCCAATAATTCTGGCTGTCATTGGTGTTGGGAGCGTAGGAGCCATCCCTTGAAATGGACCCACCNGTACATCATCACAGCTTTCTAACAAGCCCTTATATGCCTCATTTGGCTAAGGGAGCACTGAGATCCACTCTGTCAAAGCTCACCCTCTAGCACACTCCTAGCCTAGCGGGATGAGCGGCAGTCACACTCTCACACAAGAGAATTACCATCCCTGCCATGTGCACAACCAATAATCTTGGTGGGGACCTTCCTTGAAGCTACCTGAAGGTCCACCTGCTGCCTTTCTACCCTGAAGGCCGCTCCAAACCTCCTTGGCCAATAATTGTGGCCGTCATTGCTGCTGGTAGTGCAGGAGCCATCACTTGAACCGGACCCATCGCCACCAAACCTTGAAAATCCATATCTCCCTCAAACGGACTCCGAATCGAGTTCCGNTACCGCAGGTCAATGTGCTTGGTGCGGGCGTGAAACTCTGCGTTCTTGGTCAGAGCAATGGCGCTCATGTTGTCACAGTAGATGGTGGTCGCTGTGGTCTGCTTCTGTCCAAGGCTTGCCAGCAGCTCACGCAGCCACACGGCTTCCTTTGCTGCTTCACTCAGGGCGATGTACTCTGCTTTGGTGGAGGAGAGGGCAACGCACTCTTGCTTCTTTCTCCTCCAGCTGATTGCACCTCCCCCGAGTACAAACACGAACCCACTGGTCGACCTCCTTGTGTCCAGGTCACCTCCCCAATCTGCGTCACTGTAGCCGATGAGGATGGGGCTGTTTTTGCCGTTAAAGGTGAGGCAAAGGCTGCTGCTGCTGTCGAGGTAGCGTAGCACGCGCTTCACCGCCTCCCAATGCGGCACGCCCGGATTCACGCAAAACTTGCTGAGAAGTCCCACTGCTTGGCTGATGTCGAGGCGCGTGCCAACTGCTGCGTACATGAGGCTCCCAACTGCTGCTTGGTACGGCGCTGCTTCCATGTAGCTGCTCTCTTGCATGCCGTGGGGAGTCTGCGTCGTGCTCAGCTTCGCTCCCACTTCCAGTGGTGTCGCTGCTTTGCGCGCTCCTGCCATGTTGAAGCGCTTGACGATGTCGCTCACGTACGTGCTCTGCGACAACTCCAAAGTCTGCTGCTGCCGGTCACGCTTGACCTGAAGGCCAAGGTAGTAACTGAGCTCTCCCATGTCTTTCATGTCGAACCTGGCAGCAAGGGACTGCTTCACATCGTCCAAAAGAGACTTGGAGTCAGATGCAATGAGCAGATCATCAACATAGAGCAAGATGATGACCTGGCTTGCCTCTTGAGTGTGCCCATAGACTGCATGATCAGCTTCACTACGCACAAAGCCAAGGCCAACCAACTACTCATCCATCTTGTGGTACCATGCTCGTGGTGCTTGCTTCAGGCCGTAGAGGGCCTTCACAAGCTTGCACACCAAATCCGCCTTTCCCTCCACTACATACCCCTCCGGCTGCTCCATGTACACATCTTCCTCAAGGTCACCATTCAGAAATGCACACGTCACATCCATTTGGTGCACCTCCTAGTCCATAGCAGCAGCAAGAGCGAGGATCGCTCGGATGGATGGGAACTTAGCAACAGGTGCAAATGTCTCATTGTAATCCACACCCTCAGTCTGCGCATACCCCTTTGCAACCAACCGTGCTTTGTACATGAGCACCTTACCATCCGCACCACGCTTGCGCCTAAAGATGCACCGGCATCCGATCACCCGGCTGCCACCTGGAGCTTCCTCGAGGGTCCAGGTGCCGTTCTTCATGAGCGCAGCATACTCCTCGTCTGCTGCGGCACGCCAATCTGCCGCCTCGGCGCTATGCATGGCTTCAGCGAATGTGGCTGGGTCATCGGTGACTGTCAGGAAGAGAAGCTTGAGGTCAGACGACTCCGCTTGTGGTGGAACGGTGCACAGGTTCACCCGCTCCTCCAGTGACCTTTGTTTGTTTGCGAGGCGCTCCGATCGTTTAGCGGCTCCCCACTGTCCTTTGCACCTTTGTTGAGGCGTGCGGACCGTCGTGGCAGCTGCTGGACGTTGCTTTGTTGCTCCTCCTCATCAGATTCTGCTGCCGCCTCCTTCTCCTTCTCAGCTCCCTCCACCTCCTTGTCGTTGCCGCTGTCACTGCCATCTTCCGCACCGCCCTCTTCTACTACCGGTACTTCTCCCACTTGAGGTACAAGTGCGGGAGCAAGTGGAACAACAGTCATAGGGCTCGAAGTCCAGCCCTTCACTTCCTCTTGAAAGACGACATCGCGGCTACGGATTATCTTGTGAGCAGCGAGGTTGTAGAGGCGATATCCCATGGTGTCGTAGCCGAGGAAGGCGGCCTTCACCGACTTTGCGTCCAGCTTGTTACGGCTGCCGGCAGGCACGTGCACGAATGCGCCACACCCGAAGACTTTCAGGTGCGACACTGTTGGCTTGCGTCCCGTCCACGCCTCCTCCGGTGTCATCAGCGGCACGGCGCGCGTGGGACTCCGGTTTTTCAGGTACACGGCAGTGTTGACCGCTTCCGCCCAGAAGGTTGGCGGGAGCTCCGCGTCTTGGAGCATGCTGTGAACACGCTCCATAAGTGTGCGGTTCGCGCGTTCAGCCACGCCGTTCAGCTGCGGTGTTCCAGGTGGGGTGACCTCGTGCTTGATCCCGAGACGCTTGAGGAAGGTGCGGAAGTCGTTGGAGAGGTACTCTCCTCCACCATCAGTGTGAAGCACCTTCAACCGCCTGCCACTCTCATTTTGTGCAACAGCAATCCACACCTTGAAAGCATCAAAGCACTCATCCTTTCCAGCCAAGAAGGACACCCACGTCTTCCTCGACTTGTCATCAATGAACGTGACAAAGTACAACTTGCCGGACAAGGACTGTGATGGCATTGGACCGCACAAATCAGAGTGAACGAGTGAGAGAAGCTCAGCTGCACCCTTCCCTTCCACCGNTACCCCTTTGCAACCAACCGTGCTTTGTACATGAGCACCTTACCATCCGCACCACGCTTGCGCCTAAAGATGCACCGGCATCCGATCACCCGGCTGCCACCTGGAGCTTCCTCGAGGGTCCAGGTGCCGTTCTTCATGAGCGCAGCATACTCCTCGTCTGCTGCGGCACGCCAATCTGCCGCCTCGGCGCTATGCATGGCTTCAGCGAATGTGGCTGGGTCATCGGTGACTGTCAGGAAGAGAAGCTTGAGGTCAGACGACTCCGCTTGTGGTGGAACGGTGCACAGGTTCACCCACTCCTCGAGTGACCTTTGTTTGTTTGCGAGGCGCTCGGATCGTTTAGCGGCTCCCCACTGTCCTTTGCACCTTTGTTGAGGCGTGCGGACCGTCGTGGCAGCTGCTGGACGTTGCTTTGTTGCTCCTCCTCATCAGATTCTACTGCCGCCTCCTTCTCCTTCTCAGCTCCCTCCACCTCCTTGTCGTTGCCGCTGTCACTGCCATCTTCCGCACCGCCCTCTTCTACTACCAGTACTTCTCCCACTTGAGGTACAAGTGCGGGAGCAAGTGGAACAACAGTCATAGGGCTCGAAGTCCAGCCCTTCACTTCCTCTTGAAAGACGACATCGCGGCTGCGGATTATCTTGCGAGCAGCGAGGTTGTAGAGGCGATATCCCATGGTGTCGTAGCCGAGGAAGGCGGCCTTCACCGACTTTGCGTCCAGCTTGTTACGGCTGCCGGCAGGCACGTGCACGAATGCGCCACACCCGAAGACTTTCAGGTGCGACACTGTTGGCTTGCGTCCCGTCCACGCCTCCTCCGGTGTCATCAGCGGCACGGCGCGCGTGGGACTCCGGTTTTTCAGGTACACGGTAGTGTTGACCGCTTCCGCCCAGAAGGTTGGCGGGAGCTCCGCGTCTTGGAGCATGCTGTGAACACGCTCCATAAGTGTGCGGTTCGCGCGTTCAGCCACGCCGTTCAGCTGCGGTGTTCCAGGTGGGGTGACCTCGTGCTTGATCCCGAGACGCTTGAGGAAGGTGCGGAAGTCGTTGGAGAGGTACTCTCCTCCACCATCAGTGCGAAGCACCTTCAACCGCCTGCCACTCTCATTCTGTGCAACAGCAATCTACACCTTGAAAGCATCAAAGCACTCATCCTTTCCAGCCAAGAAGGACACCCACGTCTTCCTCGACTTGTCATCAATGAACGTGACAAAGTACAACTTGCCGGACAAGGACTGTGATGGCATTGGACCGCACAAATCAGAGTGAACGAGTGAGAGAAGCTCAGCTGCACCCTTCCCTTCCACCGTGAAAGGAGTGCAGGATTTCTTTCCTTCAATGCAGCTCTCACAAGCCGATGCACCTGGCTGCTTCACCCCCTTGAGCTCCAGGCCGCGGACCATCTGCTGCATGGAGATGATGGCGCCAAAGCCGAGGTGACCGAGCCGGCGATGCCACAGGCCGATGTCGTGTTTTCCCTCTCTCGCCGCCAACGCTGAGTCGGCTTCCTTCTCCGACGCCACGTAGAGGCGGTAAAGACCGTCCTCCTTGTTCNGCTTTTGCAAGCACACGGCCTGCACGGGCAGAGATGGTGCAGCCACCATTCTCAAAGCAAACCTGCATGCCTTCGGAGATGAGAGATGAGACAGAGAGGAGGTTAGCTGCCAGCCCCGGAACATGGAGCACCCCCTTCACACGACGTTCCACGTGCTTGCCCTCAACGGAAGCACAAAACACGATCTCACCCTCCCCAACCGCCATTTGCACATGGTTGTCCCCCATGTACACCCGACGAGGCTCGATGACGGTGTAGGCGACGAACCACTCCCGGCGACACGTCATGTGCCGCGTGGCTCCCGAGTCGATGATCCAGAACAGGCCGGTGTTGTCGGAGACGTGCAGGACCCAGATGGTTGTCACGAATCCACTCTCCCAATCTGCGGCGTTCGCGGAAGCGTCGGACTGTTTTCCCGCTCCCACTCCAGTCGCAAGGTCCGCCTTCTTCTTCCGGCATTCGCGCGCCCAATGGCCTGGCTTCTTGCAGTAGTGGCAGTTACCCTTCTTCTTTCCTCCTCCGCCGTTGCTCCTGGTTGATGTAGCACCGCCCCCATGACCAAAGTTGGTGATGAGAGCGACGTCCAGTCCACTTCCGCCCTCTTCTCCCTTGCGCCGTTCCTCCTCAAACAGCAGGCTCTCCTCCACATCATTGAGGGAGAGCTTGTCGCCACGCTGGTCCAGGGCAACAATGAGAGGAGTATAGCTGCTAGGAAGACCAGAGAGGATGGTTAGCATGAGCACACGTTCCTTGACAGGGTCCTCAATCGCAGCAAGCTGGTCAGAGAGAGACTTCACCATGTTGATGTAGTCAATCATGGATCCGGACTCATCCATCTTCACAGTGTGAAAGCGACGACACAGCTGCATATTCATGAGGATTGACTTGGAAGCATAAGTGGACTCAAGCTTTTTCCAAACCTCCTTTGGCGTGAGGATGCCACGGACGAGGAGTTGCTGCCGTTCGGCAAGGTGGAGGTAGATGGTTGCAAGGGCGCGGTCACGCTTCTCGCGGTAGGTACGGGCCTCGACAGGGGATAGGGAGCTTTCTTCTGGTTCCTTCTCCTTCTCATCCACCTGGCTCCAGAGACCCTTCTCCATCAGCACCATCTTCATGTTGTTGCTCCAGTTGAAGAAGTTCTTGCCTTCGAACTTGGCGATGTTGACGCCGGCCACCACGGAAGCGGATGTCGCCATGGTAGTGCAACGTTCAGCCCACAAATGGCTCTCTCACACAACAGGGTGCAAGGAATGCCTCAAGGATGAGACAAAGCCTTGTTCTAGCTCTGATACCACTAATGGAAACTTGGCAGCCCTCAGGGAAGTGATCAGGCTCACTAAGAGCCGCCTAGGCAGGACCAACTGTTTGTGAGAGGGAGTTGCAGGTTGCACGGACAGAAATTACGGAAGCGAATGTAAGTCTGCAGAGAACGCGAATGTCTGAATCGACTCTTGAGTGAGAAGGTACATCATCACAGCTTTCTAACAAGCCCTTATATGCCTCATTTGGCTAAGGGAGCACTGAGATCCACTCTGTCAAAGCTCACCCTCTAGCACACTCCTAGCCTAGCGGGATGAGCGGCAGTCACACTCTCACACAAGAGAATTACCATCCCTGCCATGTGCACAANGCCTTTCTACCCTGAAGGCCGCTCCAAACCTCCTTGGCCAATAATTGTGGCCGTCATTGCTGCTGGTAGTGCAGGAGCCATCACTTGAACCGGACCCATCGCCACCAAACCTTGAAAATCCATATCTCCCTCAAACGGACTCCGAATCGAGTTCCGTAAAGTGCTACAGAACCAGCAAAACATCCTCTATTCACTTTTTTGACCTGATGATTTTTATTGAGCAACCTATCTTTGTCACTTTCTGGCACTCTCATATCCATCAACGATTGCGGGCTGTACAGCGGACGGCGGACACTTCTCTTGACCAGGACAATACCAGGGCGTGGAGAGTGTTGTAGAGGAGGGACAAGGGGCCATCGGTGGCGGATCTGTGCTTTGTGGAGCGAGAGTAGATTGGTAGGATGAGTTTTTTACATCGGATACTCAGAGTTCAGGCCATGTTTTGGGTTATGGATTGTGTACTTGGATGGTGGCATTCAATATTTATTCATTCCACTCTCGTGGAGAACTCTTAACTTGTTGCATCATATGTTAAACTCCTATGTCATTGAATGAGATTGATCTATTGTGCAACAAATTCACAGATGGCGGCGTCGCAGGAGGCTCTCCAACGGGCTTCCCAAGGGGATGGTGTCAGACAGCCCAGGTTCTGTGAAATTTTCAAAGTGTGCCTGCCACATCAGCAGGCCTCCGTGGTCCGGAAGAGCCGGTTTTGACATGTGGCATGCCTCAGCGGCTGCTCACTCCATGTCACCGATCTGTCCACATCACCCACACGGCTAGAATTGCACACTACGTCATTCCATGTGCAGAGGGTACCGGCGGGAAGCCCTTGGAGAGGGCACCACATCGGGACCACTCCGCCTGTGCCACATGGGACACAGAGGAAGCAAGCCACACAGCCCGGAGCCACACAGCCCGGTGGACTACTGACATCAGCAATCACACCGGCCATGGCGAGCACACTCTGCCTCCACGCTATACTGTTTCAGGTGAGAGTGGGACCGTTGGATAGCCCTGGATCTGGGCTTTCCAGCAGGCCCACTCCCACCTTGCCACGTGGCGGGAGTGGGGAGTAAGTGGAAAAAAAGGTAGGCGGCAACCCAGGTCAGTGGGGGTTGGGAGCTCCCCACGATGGCCTTACGGCCCGCACATGCTCGGCCAGCAGCAAAGGGTAGCAGTGGGCAGTGACGGAGGGAATGCCACTGTCATCACTCAGTCTGCTGACCTCCCCATTCCCCCCATCGCCTATGGACTAGGAGAGGGGGGTATCACACTCTGAAGGGGGGTCAAAGGAGCCGGCAACAGGTGTTGCCGGTGGAGCTATGAGGGAGAGAGCCAACCCGGGGGGGGGGGGGGGGGACAACGGGGGTCGGAAGCGGAGGGCGGCCAGCAGGAATGATGAGGATCAACTGCCAGCACTGAAATGGTATGTGACAGGAGGGGGAGCAATTGCCCGGAGTTCGGCAATCAAACCAATCGACGGCACAGGAGGGGGCTCCTGGTGCGTTCAATCGGCAAGATTGGTGGCCAGCCAGGGGGGAGGGAGGATGCCCCATCGCTTAAGCAAGGAGAGGCCCTCACTTTGGCAACAGGGAGCGAAGGCCCTCCCCAGCCCCTCTCACTTGGCCTGGTTTGAACCAGACCACTCCGGGAGGACTTCGTTTAAATACCCAGAGGGTATTTCTGGAATACCCGACACCAGAACAACCAGACATCTCAACCCCAAGTACAAAAGCACCACCGCCTCCAATGTTTATGCCAGAAGAACCCCAAAAGCTCATGGACTAGACAAACACATTTATGGGAACCACCAAAATCCTTCCAGTGTTGCCAACACCGCCGACGGGAGAAACTCCCCTTCAAGCACCCACAACCCCGCTGGGGGAGGACCTTGCCATCAATTTCAAGGGGTCGCAACAACCCAAACCACCACTATGAGCAGCCCATAGTAGATGCAAGACAACAGTGACAGGCAAGGACAGGCAAGGACAGGCAAGGCAAGGAAACTTGTGCAACAGCTGGTGAGGAAGGAGAGAGAAAGGGGGGAGATGAGGAGACAAATGGACAGGAAGAAACAAGGGCATTGGGTGAAAGGGAGGAGAGAGAGCCTATTTGGGGGCGATCGAATGAGATGGACCAGGACTGACGGAAGAAGGCGATTACTGGCACTGGCTGACTTGTAGTGGGGGACGAGAGGCTGAAAAACCCAAACCAACAGGAGAGTGGCTGAGACTATCGTAATTGCATGGACATGGCCCGGACCCTATGAGAGGAGGTAGTCACGGCATGCAGAGTGATGTCGGAGGACACAAGAGACATGAACCGAGGTTTGTTCATCCGTTATGATGAGGTGATGGGCAGTCACTTCTCTGTCCTCCAGGGACACAGAGATGCTCTTCGGCAGGAGTTGTAGCGGGTCAAAGTGACACAAGCTACGTTAGATTCACACCTCCAAGAGTTAAACAAGGCTACGCAAGAGGTGCAGTAAGTAGTCACGGCCCAGGCTAGGTGGAGAGAGCACGAGCGGCAGGAGGAAAAGCGAGAACGAAATGAGGTCATGAGGGGATGCGCGAATTTGTGCGGGGCAACACTGGGAGCGTTGGATCAACACCTGAGAGGACTAAGAGAACTCGTAGGGGCCCTGAAAGTGCAGTGGACAGTGAAGGAAAAAGACCACCATATAAGAAAGGGTTTGGAGGAAAGAGTGGCATACCTGGAAGGATGATGTACAGCACAGTGGGAGGACGTGGAGATGGATGAGGGAGAGGACCAGATGGAGCAGGAGATGATAATGGGAAACACGGTCGGGGGACCAGCAGCAGAGCTGACGGACACAGGATATGGAGGTGAAGCAGCAACATTGGCCGAGGGGAGAGAAGGCGGGGAAAGGGAGGATAACGTATATGAAAAAAGCAAGGATGTCGCTGGTGCTGGTGACCATAGGCCTCAAGGGAGTGGCGGGAGCGGAGGGAGTGCAGCCGGAGCTGGCGGATCAGGGGCAGGGGGCGACGACGAGGATATGGAAGATGGGAGGAGATGGAGGGGGGATGAGGGTGAGGTACAGAATGAGGAGCAGGAGGGGGAGAAAGAGAAGGAAGAGAAAGAGACCGAGCAGGAGAGACAGGCAGAAGAGTACGCATGGGTCCACCCGCCAAGGGTGGACGCAGCGCCAACGTTCGCCATAGTACCATGGACAACATTTGGGGCTTGCATACCTGATATAGCTGCCAGACCGTCAAGGACGGGGAGGACATGCATGAAGATCGGAGGAAGAAGACGGCGTAGATGAAGGAGGGGTGGAGATGTCGAGGAGGAGTCAAGCAGCGGAGAGGGGGTGGAGGCAGCGAGGTATGGTTAATTATTGCCATTTCACACACTGGTTTTTCAGTGTGTACATTGAGTGTGCTCTCTAACAAGGGAGTAGCTTACAAAAATCCTTGCTCTCTTTCCATAGTGTATAAGAATAGTGTACTTTTGTCCTATCTGGCCTGAAGAGTCTCTTCTTAGGAAGGACCTCGGTGTGTGGGGTTAGAGTATGTGGCAAGTGCGTTCACTCACCAAAAAAAAGTACACTGAGAGCGCACTCAGTGCACTAATCCGTCTCATGTGTCCAAGTGCACCTTGTTTTTTTGTCTTATATGGTGAAATGATACACTACTTAGGAAAGACCCCAGTGCGTGGGGCTAGTGTATATGCATAGTGTGCTCGATCACCATAGAAAAGTATACTAAGAACACACTCAGTGTGCTAATTCATCTCATGTGTTCAAGAGCACATTCTGTGTCTTATCTGGCAGAACAATTGTCTTCTTAGAAGGGACCCCAGTGCGTGGGGCTAGTGTATGTGGTGTGTACGCTTAGTCACCGTACAAAAGTACTCTGAGTGCACTCAGTGTGCTAATTTGTCTCATGTGTCTACTAAATACTTGAATTTTGTCTCATATTGCTGATGCATAATTCGTTAGAAAGGAACTTAGTGAGGTGAAATTACATCTCTTTGTTTTTTGTAATAATTTATTCGTATGTTTTGTATTCTGGGCTGATCATTGTGTGGGAAACAAAAAACAAAGTTGTATCAGAGGACCAATTGAGACAATTTCAAGCAGTATGGCTTACAGCATGTGTTTTACATGGTTTTTGTACCCTATGAAAGCTATACTGAGCTTTACGATGTAAATATGTCCAAATATTTACATTAGTGCTGTATCAAATGTCAAAATGAAGTTACGAACATTGTTTTTTTACGGCTATCTGGATCGTCTGTTGGAACTGGCCATTCGATCAATCCGAGCAGCTTCTCCTGTTTTAGTGACGGCCGTCTAACTTCCGACGATGATGTCCTGTCATTTTCAGCGATATGTTTGTCATTGCCTGCTGAACCACAACTTATCCTTCGCGCCAGTCCTCGGAAGGGTTGCCAGAAATGGGTCCAGTGTACGGGGCTAGAGTATGTGGCGAGTGTGCTCAAAGTACGTGCAAAAGTGCACTTATCACACACTCAGTGCATGGCATCCATATTTTGATGCGGCCGAATTGGGTGCAATAATCTTGCATGTAAAATGGAAAACCAACGAAGTTTGAGGCCTGAATTTATTGTCGAGAAAGAAAAAACCTACTTGCTTAAATTTATGAGATTTGACTAGTTAACGGAAATTACAGGTCCCGTTATGCGAAGTCTAGAATTGCAGATTCCTTTGGGAAGCGTTTCAAAATTTTGTGAACAGCGACCTGTTTGAATTATTATCTTGTACATGAATTCTGTTGCGATAGAAAGAAAGAAAGTCAGAGAATGACTATTCGATGTTTAAAGCAATATGGATACAAAAGAAGGTTGTATCTAATCTCTAGCGATTCGTGAAAACATCTCAAGCTCTCTCAACTTAGAGTTTCTGACGGTATTCTTGGAGATTCAGCATATTTTTGACTGATTCACCGATTCAGATGGTCTATCTTCACTTGTCGTTGATGATATTGTCAAATTGTATGGAAGCATTATGTGTATCTGAAAGAACGGTTCCTCCAGAAAAGCTGTTTTCTGTCCCCCTTGAAATGTCTGACACAATTTATTCTCATGGTGAGTACTTTTTACGACTTGCGAGGTGCTAACGATCGCAAACCAAGTAAATTTCTTGAAAACTAACATGGCAGCCCAATTCAGTTTGAAACCGCATAAGATCACACACTCAGTGCATGATAAGTGCACTCTATCATACGAATCAATCGCACTGACCCATATACACAATGCCTCGCAATAGGGGGTCTTAGCAACGGGATGAGTCTCTCCTGGAACTTGTGACAGCAATTGAAGCAGCGATACGACAGCTTATTACTCTTTCTGCCGGCGGCTAATGACGGCTGTCACTCTCCAATCGGAGACAACGACCTGTCGGTCACAAGATCAACCTGAACGCGCGTGGCCTATGTCTCTGAAAAAACATGCTACTTATAGGTTCAGTAACTCAATAACGTTAATACAAATATATCACAATAGTTAGATCAGTGGACTAGTATAGGCCAGCTCTTAATTCGTATGTTTTTCTTGTGAAACAAAGAACAAAAGAAAAGAAATATGGCAAAAATTATGTTTTAAAAAAAAAAGAGTAAGTACACAAATCTAGCATATTATTTGGGATGTAGGGGGTAGCAAGACAAAGTGATATAAAAGGAGGAAGAGAGAGAGAGAAAGAGAGAGAGAGAGAGAGAGAGAGAGAGAGAG
>SZWC01001394.1:154400-165500 GCA_023375785.1 Penium margaritaceum | reverse complement strand
GGGCTCTTCTCGTCGGGTCTTCTCGAGGCATGGGCGGAGGAGGCCTGGGACGGTAACCGCGACCAGGTTCAGGAGGCCTCCGCGGCGCTCGACACCGCGCTCTACTCGGCTCAGACCCTTCAGTTACCTGAGCTGCATGCAGCACTGCGGCGCACCCAGGCAGAGGGGCTCGGGGGAGCATCTTCCTCAGGGGCGGTCCCCGACGGGCCGCTTCTGAGGGAGGTGCTCTCTGCCGTACGTCGTGTGGAGGAGCAGCAGCAGCAGCTCCTCCGGCAGCAGCAGCAGCAGACCCCGCCGGAGCGCCCGCCCTCATCCAGGCCCACCCCGTCAGATCTGCTCTCTGCCTTTCGTCGCGTGGAGGAGCAACAGCAACAGCTCCTTCGGCAGCAGCAGCAGCAGCAGCAGCAGACACTGCTCGACCGCCTGGCTGCCTTAGAGCGTCGTCTATCCACATCCAGGGAGGCCCCCGCGGCAGAGGTCTCGGGCCTACCCCCGGGCAGCGCCCCAGGCAGGGTTCCTGGCAGCATCCCAGGCAGCGTCCTAGGCCTGCCGCGCCCTGTGTCGTCCCCTGCCACTGCTTCGCTCTTAGGGGGCACGCCTTCGCAGATGCATCCTCTCACACAGCGGCAGACTCCCTCCGCCTCCCCCCCTAGGAGCACGGGTGGCGCAAGTGCCCGCCCCCCCCCCCTACCCCCCCGACGGAAGGAGCTAGGGGGCGAGGTGGCCAGGTCCGTTGGGAGCTGCGCGGTTTCGCCGCCCAGCACGCGAAGCTACAACTCCTCACCGGGCGGGCATGGCTCCGCCCGAAGGAGCGGCGACTCGCGTTCCGCCTAGGCGAGTGCCTAGGCCATGACCTGGAGGAGCTGAGTCATCGTCTACCCCCTAGACGGAGCCCCCCACCACACCATGACGTCTTTTCACAGCAGTAGCACCAGCAGCAGCAGGGGTCATCTCCACCCAAGGGACAGCGGCAGCAGCAGTGGCAGCAGGTAGGCTGGGTCCCCCCGCGGGCCCAGCAGCACACCCAGCGTCAGCGACAGCAGCAGTGGCCGCTTCAGTTGGAGCACCAGCGGCAGTGGCAGCAGCAGCAGCAGACACATCACCGACCACAGCAGCGGCATGAGGAGCGGCCGCTCTTCCTGACTGCCCAGCCTCAGGGAGCCCACCCTACGGACCTCCCCCCAGGCTGGACAGGGCGCTTTGATTCGCTACGGAGACTCGATACCCTCCCCGTATGGGAGGGGCAGTTCTCGGGGGGGGGAGGGGGCAGGCGGCCGGCCCGGGGCCGCTTGCCCTCCCTTGACATGGCCGGCGCCACAGCTGCTGGCTCTGCCTTGGCACGGGCAGCAGCAGCAGCAGGAACATCAGCAGGAGCAGGAGCAGGAGCAGCAGCAGCAGCAGGAGCAACAGCAGGAGCACGAGCTGGAGCAGTAGCAGTGGCAGCAGCAGCAGCAGCAGCAGCAGGATAGGCAGCATGGGCTGTAGTCGGCCTTGCCTCGGCACGGACAGCAGCTGCAGGAGGAGCAGCAGGGGCAGCACCAGGAGCAGCAGCAGCAGCATCAGGGGCAGCAGCAGCAGCGACAGGGGCAGCATTAGGTGCAGCAGCTGGAGACCCAGCCAGTTACACAGGCAGCCGTTGGCAGCCCACCCCCTTTAGCCTCCCCACCGCCTTCCACCCTCTCTCCCCCCCCCCACCTCCGCCCTCCTCCTCCCCGCCCCCCCTTACCCCCTCCTCCCCCTCCCTCCCTTCCCTGTTCCCTCTTTCCTCCCCACAGCCGGTGTCCCAGCAGTACGTCCGCACGCGCTGGCACCCACCACCACTCCCGGACACTGGAGCCAAGGTAGCGGGCGCCTTGGTACCCGTCCGTGACGCTCTAGACATGCCCCTCCTCTCCCCGTGCTCCCCAGCCCTCCTCGCGTCACCTCGTACGCTATTCCTCCCCCCATGCCCTATCCCTCATGTTCTCCTCCTCCTCGGTCCTCCTGCCCCTACCCCACCCCACCACTCCCACTGGCTCTTCTTTGACGGGGCGGCGGAGGTGTCCGGAGAGCGAGTGGGGGGTGTAGAAGCGGTTCTTTTTGACCCGCAGGGTGTGCCTCTCTCCTCCACCTGGCTTAGGTTGGAAGGAGAAGCAACCAACAATGACGCTGAGTACGCAGCCTTGACAGCAGGCCTGGCCTTGGCTCGCCAGCGGGATCTCCAGGGTCTGGTTGTCGTGGGGGATTCCCGACTTGTCATTACCCAGATGCAGGGCATTGCCCGGGTCACGCTAGAGCGACTCTGGCGTCGACGGGAGGAGGCTCGGGTCGCCGCCCGAGGCCTTTGGTTGATCCAGTGGCACTGGTTGGGTCGGGAACTCAACAGTGTGGCAGATTTCCTCTCCAAGATGGGTCAGTTTCTACCAGCTCCAGGCCGTAGACAGTGTCAGGGTGTGCCACAGCTGGTTGTCACACTCAGGGGGGAGGATCTCCTGGTGACACAGGAGCTAGTGCTACAGGGGGTGCAGGGCCTCCTGCCGCCCCAGGAGGAGAGACCAGCACTCTTGACACCAGACATCACCACAGCATGGGAGGCCCTAGAGGGCTTCACATGGGAGCGGCTAGGGGGTGCGATACAGATAGACGGGGGCAGATTTGAGAGGATGGCACAGGCCCCATCGGTACTGGCGCGCCTTTACGGAGAGGCCCGCCGCCGGGTAGGGCATCTCCTCCAGCGCTGTTGCTCCTGGGTTCTTCAGCCGGACCTCCGCCCGGTGACCTTTGCAGCAGGTGGATGCTCCTCCTCCACTTCCAGGTGTTGCTATGTCGAGTACCCTCCTTCAAGGAGCAGCTACGGGACCCCGCCTTTTCATCAGCCCCACACAGACCGCTCTGGCGCGGTCGACGGCCTAGCTCCCGCGGCCATGCCTACCCTGACCTTCGCTCCGTTGACAGCGTCGTCCTCGAGCGTTGCGCCCGTTTCGAGGCAGGCGATTGGGCCGGGCTTTTGGACGAGGCCTGTGCCTCAGTGCGCCCCGCCCAGCGGGCTTGGGTGGCCCGCTGGGCGGGTAGGGCATCTCCTCCAGCGCTGTTGCTCCTGGGTTCTTCAGCCGGACCTCCGCCCGGTGACCTTTGCAGCAGGTGGATGCTCCTCCTCCACTTCCAGGTGTTGCTATGTCGAGTACCCTCCTTCAAGGAGCAGCTACGGGACCCCGCCTTTTCATCAGCCCCACACAGACCGCTCTGGCGCGGNCGTGCATGGAGGGCGTGGGAGGGGTCATACGAGCTATGCTAGATGGGGCCATGCCGACAGAGGCGGCGACGTGCATGGGTCGGAGCAGAGTCATCCCTATATTGAAGGGAGCCATAGAGGCAGAAGGGGTCCGGCCGTTGGCGGTTGGTGAGGTTTGGGTCCGGCTCGCTGGCCGACTCCTACTCCTACGGGACAGGAACCGCATACACCGGGCACTTCGGCCTCACCAGTTCGGCGTAGGTGTTTCGGAGGGGGCGGTGGTGCTGGTTCGTGGGGTGCGTGCCATCCTCTCGGCCAACCCCGACTTCTGGCTGCTTCGGCTCGACGTCCGCAACGCCTTTAACGAGGTGGAGCGGGCAGCGGTGTTTGAGGCGGTCCAAGATCGGGGTCTTGGCATGTGGATCCCGTTCCTGCGACAGTTCTACACCACCCCGACGCAACTGCTCTTCTTCGGTGTCAGCGCTCCGGCAGTGCTGGAGAGTGCCCGAGGTGTGTGCCAGGGAGACCCCCTGGGCCCTGCCTTGTTCGATCTTGCTCTTGCACCAGTGCTCGAGGCAGGTTCCCAGGTGCTGACGCTGGCTCGGGGGGAGCGTCGAGGCCATGTGGGGGCCTATCAGGACGATGCGACGGTGACCGCCCCCCCACAGCCTCTGGCGGCAGCCTTCTCCTCCATGGTTACGACAGCGGCACTACGTGGCCTCCACATCCAGCCACGGAAGTGCCTCCTACTGCGGCGGACGGAGGCGGAGGTGCCCCAGGTGCTCTCTGGGCTTCCTGTTCGACGGGACGGTGTGGTACTGCTGGGGTGCCCGGTGGGCGGCACGGCTTTCCAGACAGCGTGGGCAGAGGGATGGCTACAGGAGCAGCTGAGAGGTCTGCCGCAGGTGAGCCGGATGGAGGAGGTGCAGGCGGCTATGACCTTGCTCCGACTGTGCATCATCCCCCGGGTGGACTTTTGCGTGCGGGCGCTCTCGCCTGAGGAGCATTGGCTGGAGACTCTGCATCGCTTCGACCAGGCCATTTGGGAGGCAGTACTACGCCTCCTACAGATTGCACAGGCCTAGGAGGTGGGGTCGGTGCCCTTCGAGCTACAGCGTCTGGCTCGATGGCAGTTGCAGTTGCCATTCGCCGCCGGCGGGGCTGGCCTGTTGGGGGCGAGAGACTGGGCTCCGCTAGCCTATGCCTGCTCCACAGGGAGTCTTCTGCCGGCACTCACCAGCGAGTTCACCCCCTTCCTTCCATCCGATGGCACCGGGGTGGGACTTGGTGGAGGAGCTGCCCAGGCCGGTGATTGCGACCCTGCCTACCTTGGAGGCGCTACAGCAGGGCGTACAGCCGGGGCTGTACCAGCGGATGTGCAGACACTGGTACTCGTTTCGGCGGGAGGGGTGGATTGCGGCGTGTGGCCGTCTGGCGCAGAGACGCTGTGGGTGCGCACAGGGGGGCCCGGAGGCATGCGCCCACCGGCGCGGCTGTGAGCGCCATGCCCACCAGCGTTGCTGGGTGACGGCGACGAGGGGCAGTGCCCTCTGGCTGCAGGCGACCCCACCTGGCCGACAGGATCGGACGTACCTGGCCCCGGCAGACTTTCGGCTCCATGCTCAGCTGTGGTTTGGCCTCCCCTTGCCCCACCTGGAGCAGGTTGGCCTTGATGGTATGGACCCAGGAGAGGTGACCAGGAGACGGCGGACTGATGGGGCCATCCAGCGCGTTCAGAACGCCATCAGGGATGAGCTTGCCGACATCTTCCGCGAGCACCGGCTTTCATTTACAGTTGAGAGCGGGGGCGTGCCCCGCCAGGCAGATGGGGCGGGGGGTGAGCCACGTCCGGACCTGACGCTGTCTGATCCTGAGTCAGGCTTAACCTGGGTTCTTGATGTGACTACGGTGGATCCCCAGGGGGACAGGGCATCCGGGCCAGGCGTGGCCGTTGAGGCAGCAGAAAGGGGCAAGGTGGAGCGGTATCGCCTGACGGCGCGGCCAGGGCGCCACATGCGCCCTCTTGCATGGGAGACCTTGGGCGGCATGGGCGACCACTTCTGGTCCTTCCTGGCCCGCCTTGCCAGGCACGTGGGCCGCGACGGTGCTCTGCAGAGGTGTTCGAGCGCTGGGCCCAGCGTGCTGTGGCTATTGTGGCGCAGCGGGCTTCCATCGCTGGTGTGCGCTGCCAGTGTGCGGCCATCCGCTTCTACAGTGTCGTGCGTTGTGCGGCGGCGGATGACCGCCCGGAGGGAGAGGATTTTCCGTTGTTCCAGGGTGTGGGGCTGCCACTTGCCCTTGGGCTATCCGCTCTGTGTTCAGTTGAACCGGTCCTTGCCGGTACCTAGCTCACTCTTTTCTATTTCTGTCTCACTCCTACCGTTCATGTGCCGTTGGTGGCGGCGACACTTTTTATACCCTGTAGATGTGCCGGTGCAGGGGCGGCTTGCATGTTCTCCATTCCTATCATTTAATATCCTTGTTCAGAAGAAAAAAAAACGATATCAATATCGATATCGTCGATATCGATATCAATATCTCGATATCGCATCACGGACCGTGACAAGGCCAAATTCTTGACCGCCTTGCACCCCCTTCAGTATGGTGTGCGGGTTTCGAATGGGGCGGCACTCCTGGTTCGTGAGGTCCAGGCTGTGCCAGCGGCCAACCTATCATTTTGGATGCTACGGTTGAACATCGCCAATGCATTCAACGAAATCGAGCGGGCCTCTGTCTTCGAGGCAGTGCGCTCGTCGGGCCTGGGGGCATGGGTCTCATACCCTCGACAGTTCTACGTCCATCTTGCCCAGCTTCTCCTCTTCGACGTGGATACCCCCATCGTCCTGGAGAGTGCTCGGGGGGTGCGGCAGGGTGACCCCATGGGCCCAGCCCTCTTTGACCTGGCCCTCGGCCCAATCCTGGAGCCGTGCTCCATGGCAGCCGGCATGACCACATGGGGCCCTCCAGGATGATGCAACAGTTTGCAGGCCTCCGCAGCTTCTTGGCGTTTTCATAGCAGCCATGGTGGAGACAGGGGCACTCCAGGGGCTCCGTGTGAAGCCAGGGAAGTGCTTGTTGCAGAAGCGGTCGGGGGTGGAGGCATCGCCGCCTCTCATGGACTTGCCCTGGACGACTCAGGGGGTCAAGCTCTGGAGCTGCCTTGTTGGGGTCCAATCTTTCCAGGTGGAGTGGGGAGAGCGGTGGCTCCAGGAGCAAGTCCATCCCCTCCAGTAGCTCGGCTGCATGGAGGACATCCAAGCGGCGATGCCGCTCCTCTGCCTTTCCGTCGTCCCACGGGCGGACTTTTGTGCACGAGCGCTCCCCCAAGAGCCCTAGCGGTGGCAGGTCCTTGACTTTCGCCTCCATGCCCAGCTATGGCTCGGCCTTCCCCTAGGGCATCTGGAGCAGGTGGGGCTGGACGCGCTGGCGCCGACCGCAGTGACGTGGAAGGAGTAGGAGGGGGGGTGAGGTGTGGCAGGTTCACAATGCTACCAAGATGAGCTGGCCGGAGCACTGCCTTTCCGTACGGGTTGAGCCTAAGGATGCATTGCCGCTGCTTGGTGGGTTGGGTTTCCTACGCCCATACCTTAACCTTGTGGACAACAAGTTGGGCATCAGGTAGATGCTCGATGATACGATCATGGACGCGCAGGGGCAGAGGGCCAATGGGCCAGGGAAGACCGTCATTGGCGTATAGAAGGACAAGATGGAAAAGTACCCGGCTACACCACGAAGGGAACACCACTTGGGGGCGCTCGCGTGGGAGACGTTGGGGGACCTGGGAGACGAGTTTTGGGTCTTCCTCGCACGCCAAACGAAGATTTGCCTCTCGCGGGGGCGCGGCAGTGCCTAGCTGAGGCTCTCGGGCATTGGGCTCAGCGCGCCGTGGAAGCCTTGGCCCAGGGTGCGTCCATCGCGAGCATTCACAGCCAATGTGTGGCCATCCGGCTGTACAATGTCACATGTGCCCAGGCGAAGCCACCCTTTTCTACCCATGTGGCGCCGGTGGCTTAGAGTGTGCGGGTGCGGCGTGCCACAATGCTCTCCTACTTGTGTGTGGTGGAACCTGTCTTTGTTGGCGCCAAGGCTGTACGCATGCCCACCTTACCATGCCGTAGGTGCGACGTACTATACCACGTGGTTGAGCCAATATGTGGCGACATTGCATTGCATGTTTCCTATCATTGACCAAAGCTCTGTTCACCCAAAAAAAAAAACAGCTTCTGAAACTGTGCATCGAAAAGGCATCTACATATGTGCCCTTCACTTAACACCATTTGCACTGAAAATGGCCAAGTGGAAACGTGAGGACAACATGGGAGACACATCCCTTAGAATGTGTCGTTTTTGTAAGGATAGAGTAAGAAACGTGTCCTTCAGAACATGTCTTTACTAGGACAACATGAACGACACGCTACGCCTGAAGCGGTGCGGAGAGGGAGTCACTGCACTCCTGCCTTCTTCTTCTTCATTTTCTTTTTTTAGAAAGGGTTTTTTTTAATAGCACATGGTGGGGAGGATGCCAATGTCCTGCGCGCCTCCGCAAACAAGATATGGTACAAGCCACATCCAGAGAACAGGGAGAACAGGGTTAACGGGCAAGGCCCTGTGGCCAGGACCGCTACACACCGGCGTCGACCGGCTCCACGTAGCACAGGTCAGATAGAGCCACCGGAGCCTTTTAGATGTTTCGCAAAACGTGTCAAGAGAGAAAATGTTCCGTGCAAGCGTGGGGACATCGTGCACGTGTGACGCGTTGCAGGCTGGAGCCACTGCTCTATTCAACTCCTCGCCCCCTCCCCTCCCCCCAGGACAAGGGTACAACACAACACTCAGATTGATAGATGCACCAGACGCACTGCACTGCACACTTCAACGTCTTTGTCTCTAAAAGGCACAACCAGTGCAAGACAGCAAGAGGAAGAAAACTCACGAGCGTGTGCGAGAAGTCGAGCTCCTTCACCGTCACCGCAAACTCCACGTCGAACGGCGCAATCTACGGATGTGGAAATAAGGAAGGAGACGGAAGGGACTGAACTACACATAAGTTCTCACAAAGGTATGGCACGTTGCGCTGAGGAGGAGGAGGAGGGGGAGGAGGAGGAGGAAAAGGAGGAGGAGAGCAGGAGGAAAATGAAGAAGCAAGAGGAGGAGCATGAGCAGTAAGTGGAGGACAAACATGAGGATGAAGAGGGGGAGGAGGAGACAGAAGAGGAGATCCAGGAGAAGGTTGAAGAGATAGGGGAAGAGGAGGATGAGGACCATGAGGACGACGACGACGACAATGATGACGATGACGATGATGATGATGATGATGATGATGATGATTCTGATGATGATGATGATGATGATGATGATGATGGTGGTGATGATGATGATGATGATGATGACGACGACGACGACGACAACGACGACGACAACGAACGATGATGGCGACGATGACAAAGAGGAGGAGGACCAGGCAAAGGAGGAGGAGGAGGAGGAGAAGGACGTGGACGAGGAGGACAGAAAGGAAGAGCAGTAGCATCTGCATTTGAGGAGAGTAAACCTCCCCCAGTGAGCCGCACTCGGTCAATCTCACTCACTCAACCTCACTCACCCAACCTCACTCACCCACCCTCACACACTCGACCTCACTCACTCAACCTCACTCACTCAACCTCACTCACTCAACCTCACTCACTCAACCTCACTCACTCAACCTCACTCACTCAACCTCACTCACTCAACCTCACTCACTCAACCTCACTCACTCAACCTCACTCACTCAACCTCACTCACCCAACCTCACTCACTCAACCTCACTCACTCAACCTCACTCACTCAACCTCACTCACTAAACCTCACTCACTCAACCTCACTAAGGCTGAGTGTTGCTGAGTGACTCAACGAGGCATAGGTGGGGCTGTTGGACAGACCATCCGTACAAGCCCCTGAGAGCTTTGAGTCCTGCACAAACTCTGCGACACCATTCGTGCACAAACTCTGCGACACCATTCGTGTACAAACTCTGCGACACCATTCGTGCACAATCTCTGCGACACCATTCGTGCACAAACTCTGCGACACCATTCGTGCACGTCATAGAACCTAGAGGGCTACATACATCCCCGTTCATCCCCTTCATCCCCTTCATCCCCTTCATCCCCTTCATCCCCTTCATCCCCTTCATCCCCTTCATCCCCTTCATGCTCCTTCATCCCCTTCATGTCCCTTCATCCCCTTCATCCCCTTCATGCCCCCTCATGTCCCTTCCTGCCCCTTCATGTCCCTTACACATTCCCTTTCATTTCTCACCCGTTCGCAGAGCATAGGGAGTGCTGTCGCCCAAAGGGCTAAGAAACCAAGACCGTGTGATCGACGATGCGCAGGGTCAACGTCACAACACTTCACGTCCCTTTCTTTCTTCCTAACTCACCTTCAGGTCAGCTCTCACTTCACCTCTCACACAATGGGGTCAACGCCACAACAGTTCACGTCCCTTTTTCCAAGTCTCGCAACGAGACAAAAAGGGAGTAGGTGAGACTCTCTCACCCACCTGTTCGCGGAGGATGAGGAGGTGTTTGATGAGGAAGAGGGTGCCGTCTAGTTGCGAAGACTTGCGTGAGATGACCTTGCCTGCCCTCTGCTTTCAACAAACAACACGGAGGGGGAAAGGGGGGGGAGGGAGAGAAGGGAGGGATGGGGGAGGGGGGAGATGGATGCTCTCTGGAGCAAGTTTGAGGGAGCAATTATGAGGGAGAGAGTATGAGGGAGGGAGAAAGAGGGAGCAAGCAGGAGGGAGAGAGTATGAGGGAGAGAGTATGAGGGAGCAAGTATCAGGGAGCAGTTATGAGGGAGAGTGTGAGTGAGAGTATGAGGGAGAGAGTATGAGGGAGAGAGTATGAGGGAGCAAGTATCAGGGAGCAGTTATGAGGGAGAGTGTGAGTGAGAGTATGAGGGAGAGAGTACGAGGGACCAGGTATCGAGGAAAGAAGCAAAGTTCTCTCCCCTCCCCTGGACATTCCGCACGTACCGTACTGGCACCCATGTTCACCCCTTTTTTTATTTGCTTTTTAGTGCTATCCTACCTTGATTTTATTCAGGCACCGAATCAATTCGCCCGAATAAAACGGGTGTTTTATTCGGACAATGTGAAGGGTGAAGATCCCGTTTTCATCAGACCACCCAAAACGGGTGTTCTGGGAGGGGGAGGGGGGGGGTGTTGAATGGAGGCAAAAAGAGGGGGGGGGGGGGGGGGGGATCAGTGGCAGGGGTTTTTTTGGGGGGTGTAAAAACAGAGGCATTCAACCACTCTCTTGCAACATACATACAAAACAATGAACAACCTATTGTCCTCCTCCTTCATGTTTCAGTCACATCACATCACTCATTGTGAACCACACACCCCCCTTTTTTTTTTCTGGGGTTGGAGTCGCGAACTGGGAGGCCCAGGTTTGACCCCCCTCCTGAGAAAAACAGGAAACGCCCGAATAAAAACGTCCGTTTAAAAACTTGCGTTTCTATTCGGGCTCAAGTGCAAAAAAAACTCGTTTTTATCAAGGTAGGTGCTATCCATATTCTCCTAATTTTGCTCATTTTTTAATTGTTTGGGCGAGGCATTTGGTGGGAAAAGTTCCTCTGTTGTGAAGGATAATCGTGCTTTACGTGTATCGACATGTAATTTTGGTGCAAAGGAATTGTTTATGTGACACATGGCCAAACTAAAAAATTCTTTTACACGAATATGGGTGCCAGTACGGTAGTTGCTTACAGGAACTGCAGGAGAAAAGAGAGGGAGAGAGGGAGAGAGAGAGAGAGAGAGAGAGAGAGAGAGAAGAACAAGAAGAAGAAGAAAAGTTCATGCTGGGGAAAAGCCAAAAGCAGTGGAAATTAGAAAGCTGAGCTCC
>SZWC01001394.1:96657-107621 GCA_023375785.1 Penium margaritaceum | reverse complement strand
AGGTGGAGTTGCGGTTCAAATGGGGCCATTTGTTTGTTATGGGCTTGGGATGGTACGTGTAGGCGGTGGGGGAGGGGGGGCACGGGGTGGCAGAAGGGGATCGGGTTTGGGGAGGACTGGGGGTGGTGGGAAGGGAGAGGGTGCTGCCGAGGGATGGGAAGGGGTGTCCGAGGGTGGGGAGAGTGGGGATGGGCGTGAAGAAGAGGGACATGTTGTTGGTGGAGGGAGCGGGGATGGTGTTGGACATGAATGGGAGGGGGAGGCTGAGGGCGGGAGTAGTGGGGATGGAGATGAACTTGGTGGCAAGGGGGGAAGGGGAAAAGAGGCCAGCAGAAGGGCACTGGGGGCAGCACTAGCGGGTGCGCCGTTGGGGGTGGGCAGCCATGGTGGTGGGGAGGGGGTGCACGCGGTTAGTAGCATGCAGTCATTCGCATTAGGGTCGTCAGTCATGGCCGGGGGGGTGGCGGCGGTAGAGTTATCGTCGGAAGAGGACGTGGAGGATGATGGAGAGTGGCAGCAGCCCACTCACGTGTTGCGGCGGTTACAGAAGGGGGGGCGGCGTTCCTCCCTCATTGTCCCACCGCCACCTTCGGCCTACGACGAGGAGGGGTTGCGACCCGCTCCCCTCTTACGGCGGCGTGGTGGTCTGGCCGGCCAACCACTGCAACAACAGCCGCAGCAGCGGCAGCCGCTGCAGCGGTAGCAGCATCAGCTGCAACAGCAGGAGCGGCAGCATCAGCAGCAGCAGCCACTGCATCAGCAGTGGCAGCATCAGCAGCAGCAGCAGCAACAGCAGCAGCGGCAGCCACGGCGGTCAGTGACAATGGCGAAAGCCCCAGCCTCCAACATAGAGGACGATGGTGCCGCATCGCGTGCATATTGGGCTGCAAAGAAAAAGAAAAGCCTCGAGCATAGCCAGCCAGTGCAGGAGGACGTGGTAGTGCAAGAGGCATGGGAGCAGGGTATGGTAGCTGAGCAGGATGTTGCGGCATTGGATCGGCAGCGGCAGCACCTGCGACAACAGCAACAGCAGAGCATTCTCCGCCAGCAGCAGCAGCAAGCAGCAAGAATGCAGCGTGAGCAGCAAAAGGGGCAGCCACAGCAGCAGCAGCGACGTGTGGGTCTTGCGCCGGGGTCACACACCAACAGTTGCTGCCGCATTATCAACCACGTTTGATTAATGTGGCATCTACGTCAGATCTGCTGCAGCAACAGGTGGCACAGCAGCGGCTCGAGTCGCTTCCACCACAACATCCACAGAGACCGCAGCAGCCACAACCGCAGCGGCCACGACAACAACAGCCGCAGCTGTCTCCACGGTATTTGCGTGACCAGCAGCCACGGCAGACACAACAACAACAGCCGCCGCCGCCACAGCGGCAGACGCAACACCCGCGAAGCAAATGCAGCGGCAGCAGCTCCAATCTCAACAGCAGACCAGCCAGCAAAAGGGAGCAAAGGCCGTAGCAGCAGCAGCTACTGCAGCAGCAGCAGCAGCAACAGCAGCAGCAGCGGCAGCCGAGGCTGCTGCAGCTGCTGAGGCGGAGGCTGAGGCAGCCGCACAGGTGGACGTAGAGGCCGATATTGCAGCTATGGTGGCCGAGGCACATGCCGCTGCTGACGAGGAGGTTGACATGGTGCGAGGGGATGGAGCGACAGACCCAACAGCCAACTGTGAAAGTGCAGGCACAGCAGATCCCTACGCTGAACGCAGAAGGAGAAATGAGCAGGAGACAGAGGTAGCTTCTGCGGCACAGAGTGAGTTCCTCGCTAACGCAGCGCCGGGGCAGGTGATGGGGAGTTGGGGGCTCGAGGGGGCGTATGACGAGAGGGTTGAGGACACGGAGGTCCCTGCAGCCTTCTTGTTAGACGTTGACTATCATGATGATGTGGATGAGGTGGGGGAAGCAGAAGATGTCAATGGTGCAGGGCAGGGTGTTGAGGGTGTTGGGGAGTGGGACTGGGGTGAGGATGAACAGCAACCGTCGATGTGCGTGGTCATCACGGAGGTGCAAAACATGCCTGCCTTTGCACTGAGCCCGATTTGCGATGTGGTGGCCGCAGCAGATCTCACTCCCTCATTGATGCCGAAAGTTGTGTGTGAAGCATGGCGGCGGGCGGTGAAGGATGGTTTGGGGAAAGCTATTGGACAGAGGTCGCAAGGGGATGAATTTCCGCGCATGTATCATTGGAACGTGTGGTATGACCTGCTTGTGGTGCATCCGCATCACCGGGAAGCATGCTTGCAACACATTGGGAAGTGGAAGAGTGTGAAGGGGGCACACGTGACATAGCAGCAGAAATGACGGACATAGCGATTGGACCGTGGACGGTATTAGACAGTGGCCGTTAGACAGTTACGCAGCAACGTGGGGGCGGGTGCGACGAAGAGGCAAGCAGCAGGTTGGGGAGGGGAAGAGCGAGAGGGGGGCAGCGGCAATGGGGGGCGGGGGAAGGGAGGGGCAGCAAAAAGAGGACGGGCGGGAGCAAGGAGGAATAGGACTTCGAAGGGAGGTGAGGACGTTGGCGAGGGTGATGACGGTGATGATGGGGACATGGGTTCTGCGGATAAGGAGTGGACTCCGACCGCAGCGGATAAGGAGGTGGAGGATGAAGATAGGGTGTTGGCAGCGGGGTTGGCAGCTGAGGTGGAGAACGAAAACGATGGTGCCGCACGCGAGCTGCCCACAGCAGGGAAGGCTCGTGCAGCAATGCTTCGTGCTGGTGTTGGTAGGGATCCAATTTTTGTGCCACCGATGAAGAAAGCCGTACCGGCAGAGAGTGGGGAAAGCAAGGCAGGTGGGGCAAGGAGCGTACTCATTGCATGTCGGAAGAGGTGTGGAGCGGATGTACCAAAGGATTGGTACAAACCGTGGCATTGTGTGAAGGTGGTAGACGACAAGGGGGTGGGAAAGTGGCAGCCGGAGGAAGACCCGGAGGTGAAGTGGAAGGCGTTGTTGGATGAGGCGTGTCGCGTGAGAGATGCAAAGCCGTTGACGAGGGGAGAGTCGACGTTGCACTGGAGAGGCTACTTTCCTATTGTGACAAATGTTGAGGATGGTATCCGGCCTTGCTTGGTGTGCAGTGTGCCAGTGGCACAAAAAGGGACCGACAGCAGCAACCTCATGTCACACATGGCTCAGCATCACTACCGCTCAGTGTATCTTGTGTACTGTCCAGCAGGAAACTGGAAGTGGGCGGGGTTGGCTGAGAAGGAGGCAGCAGATAGGGGGGCCCAGTGGTGAGGTTGGTGCTGAACCACAGTTCAGCATTCAACCAAAAGAATTTTTTGAAGAAGCTACGTCGTCTCTTCGTCTTGGAGAACCTTCCCTTCAGGTTGGTGGAGAGTCCAAACTTTAAGGGTGTCATTTTGGAGTTGAACCCAGAAGCAGTCTTACCAACACGCCAAAGGTTAGCCGCGCACTTTCACACCGACTTCGCCACGTACCAGGCAGCAGTGAAGGAGGCATTGTCGAAGTTGCAAGCGAGGATTGCCCTCGCCTGCGACATTTGGACAAGTGAGCAGCGAAGGGCGTTCCTTGGCATCACAGCGCACTGGCTCGACCCCGTGACGTGGGAGGCGTGCCATGTGACGTTGGACTTCTTGCCATTGCCCGAGAGGCACACAGGGAAGTACCTCGTAGCGGCTAAGTCTTGGTGCCTCTTTCAGGAGTACAACCTCAAAGGGCACGTAAGGTCGGTCACCTTCGACAACGCCACAACCAACCTCAACATGGCGAAGCACCTTGTGGACCTGCACCCAGACGACTTCGACCCTGCTTGGTTCTTCCGCTGCTTCTGCCACGTCATACAGACAGTGGTAAAGATTATCATCCGCCAGGATCCACAAGTGCACGGCATGGTGGCCAAGGTTCGGCGAATCGTGTAGACGTTGAGGAACTCGCCAAACCTGGCCACATTTTGGCGTGAGTTGAGCAAGGGGCAGGCTGAGAGCTTGGTGGAGGACACCCCGACCCGTTGGAGCAGCACGCACCACATGTTGCTCGCATTTGAGGAGACAAAGGAGAGGAGGTCGGCGTTTATGGCGGGGTGGACAGCGTCCGCAGAAGCGACCCTTCACTTTGGATGGGGATGATGCAGGGGTCATGGAGTGGCTGCTAGAGATTCTGGTGCCATTTGCCGAGCAGACCCTAGAGCTGGAGGGGGACAAGTACGTAACCCTTGACAAGGTTCTGCCCAGCTACCACAGCTTGCATCATGACCTGGCTGAGTACAGAGATGCACCGGGCCACCTCCTGCGTTGCACGGACCACTCACTTCTGCTTACGAGCAGCTGCACAGGTACGTCACCGACGCTGACTACATCTCTGACGTGTCGTGGGTCGCGGTCATGATGAACCCCGAGGAGGGGTTGGACTGCTTCAGCAGAGACACGTCGAGCGTTGGGTACGAGACAGCCGCACGTTCTCGCATGCGGTTTGATGGTGTGGTGGGACCGTACTTGCAGCGGGCGGCAGAGGTGAGGTTGCAGGCAGAGGCATCACGCAGTGGTGGAGCAGTGGTTGTGGGGGTAGGTGTTGCACAGCCGGCGGCAAGCAGTGGTGGAGTGGGAAGGGGGACAAAGAGAAGGAAGTTGTTGGCTGCATCATTTGCGACGCTGGGGGCGGAGGGTGGAAGTGCGACAGCAGCAGGTGGCAGCCAAGGGGTTGCACCATCGAGCACGGGGCAAGCAGTGGGGACGCCAGCACCTGCTGTTGTGATGAACAAGCCGGAGCGATACCAGGGGAGAGAGGAGCGGAAGGGGCCCCTCCACCACTACTAGAGTACCTGCAGCGATCTCATGGGCATGCGCCAGTGTGCGCTGGAGATGTACGCGATTTCTGCCAGCAGTGCATCAGTGGAGCGCATCTTCAGCCTCGGTCGCCGCATCATTGGACAGACCCGACACCGCCTGGCTGACAGTACCTTGCGTGCACTTAGGGTTGGTTTATCCCGATATTGATATCTAGATAACGATAATTTTGCGATATTTGCGATAACGATAACGATATCGATAATGTTTTCGGCGATAACGATATCGGTATTGTTATCTCAACTTTTCCATCACGATATTATCTTACCATTTCAGAGATATCATCTCAAAAACATGCGATATTATCTGAACTTAACAACGATATTATCTCCTATTGGACCCATTTTTTTGTTGGCATTGTGTGACAAAGAAAGATGCACAACAACATGACAGTGCAATGCAGCGTGAAAGTTTGAAAGACGTGGTGGCAAGAGAGAGGGGAGTGAAGGATTCACTCCCCTCCAGCATTCTATCACTGGGCGCCCTCCTCAACCTGCTCGTCACCCGTCCGTCACCTGTAGAGGCGCGTTGCTGTTCCCCTCTCCAGCTTGTTCCCCGTGTAAACTTGTTGCGGAGTGGTGCAAACTGGTTCCGGAGTAGTGCGAACTGGTTGAGGATTGGGGCGATCTGGTTGCGGAGTGGTGCGAACTGGTTCCGGAGTAGTGTGAACTGGTTGGGGGGGATGAAAGGGACGAGAGGAGAAAGGGGGGAGAGAGGGGGGAGAGGGGAAAGAGGGGAGGGGGGATAGTATATGGAAGAGGGGGGCTGCAAAGGGAGATCGAACAATCTTTAAATAATCTCACATTGGCATACATAAGTACATGCCCATCAATCACTCTGCTGAAAACGTGGTGTACCACGAGTTCAGGCACATGAGTGCACGCAAGGAACTGTCAGCCAGGCGGTGTTGGGTCTGTCCAATGATGCGGCGACCGAGGCTCAAGATGCGCTCCACTGATGAACTGCTGGCAGGAATCGCGTACATCTCCTGCGCGCACTGGCGCATGCCCATGAGATCGCTGCGGGTACTCCAGTAGTGGTGGAGGGGCCCCTTCCGCTCCTCTCCCCTGGTATCGCTCCGGCTCGTTCACAACAACAGCAGGTGCTGGCGTCCCCACTGCTGGCCCCGTGCTCGATGTTGGAACCCCTTGGCTGCCACCTGCTGCTGTCGCACTTCCACCCTCCGCCCCCAGCGTCGCAAATGATGCAGCCAACAACTTCCTTCTCTTTGTCCCCCTTCCCACTCCACCACTGCCCGCCGCCTGCTGTGCAACACCTACCCCCACAACCACTGCTCCACCACTGCGTGATGCCTCTGCCTGCAACCTCACCTCTGCCGCCCGCTGCAAGTACGGTCCCACCACACCATCAAACCGCATGCGAGAACGTGCGGCTGTCTCGTACCCAACGCTCGACGTGTCTCTGCTGAAGCAGTCCAACCCCTCCTCGGGGTTCATCATGACCGCGACCCACGACACGTCAGAGATGTAGTCAGCGTCGGTGACATATCTGTGCAGCTGCTCGTAAGCAGAAGTGAGTGGTCCGTGCAACGCAGGAGGTGTGCCCGGTGCATCTCTGTACTCAGCCAGGTCATGAGACAAGCTGTGGTAGCTGGGCAGAACCTTGTAAAGGGTTACGTACTTATCCCCCTCCAGCTCTAGGGTCTGCTCGGCAAATGGCACCAGAATCTCCAGCAGCCACTCCATGACCCATGCATCATCCCCATCCAAAGTGAAGGGTCGCTTTGCGGACGCTGTCCACCCCGCCATAAACGCCGACCTCCTCTCCTTTGTCTCCTCAAATGCGAGCAACATGTGGTGCGTGTTGCTCCGGGTCGGGGTGTCCTGCACCAAGCTCTCAGCCTGCCCCTTGCTCAACTCACGCCAAAATGCGGTCAGGTTTGGCGAGTTCCTCAACGTCTGCTCGATTCGTTGAACCTTGGCCACCATGCCGTGCACTTGTGGATCCTGGCGGATGATGATCTTTACCACTGTCTGTATGACGTGGCAGAAGCAGCGGAAGAACCAAGCAGGGTCGAAGTCGTCAGGGTGCAAATCCACAAGGTGCTTCGCCATGTTGAGGTTGTTTGTGGCGTTGTCGAAGGTGACCGACCTTACGCGTCCTTTGAGGTTGTACTCCTCAAAGAGGCACCACGACATAGCCGCTGCGAGGTATTTCCTTATGTGCCTCTCAGGCAATGGCAAGAAGTCCAACGTCACATGGCACGCCTCCCACGTCACGGGGTCGAGTCAGTGCACTGTGATGCCAAGGAACGCCCTTCGCTGCTCACTTGTCCAAATGTCGCAGGCGAGGGCAATCCTCGCCTGCAACTTCGACAACGCCTCCTTCACTGCTTCCTGGTACGTGGCGAAGTCAGTGTGCAGCTGCGCGGCTAACCCATGGCGTGTTGGTAAGACTGCTTCCGGGTTCAACTCCAAAATGACACCCTTAAAGTTTAGACTCTCCACCAACCTGAAGGGAAGGTTTTCCAAGACGAAGAGACGACGTAGCTTCTTCAAAAAATTCTTTTGGTTGAATGGTGAACTGTGGTTCAGCACCAACCTCACCACTGGGCCCCCCCTATCTGCTGCCTCCTTCTCAGCCAACCCCGCCCACTTCCAGTTTCCTGCTGGACAGTACACAAGATACACTGAGCGGTAGTGATGCTGAGCCATGTGTGACATGAGGTTGTTGCTGTCAGTCCGTTTTTGTGCCACTGGCACACTGCACACCAAGCAAGGCCGGATACCATCCTCCACATTTGTCACAATAGGAAAGAGGCCTCTCCAATGCAACGTCGGCTCTCCCCTCGTCAACGGCTTTGCATCTCTCACACGACACGCCTCATCCAATAACGCCTTCCACTTCACCTCCGAGTCTTCCTCCGGCTGCCACTTTCCCACCCCCTTGTCGTCTACCACCTTCACACAGTACCACGGCTTGTACCAATCCTTTGGTACATCCGCTCCACACCTCTTCCCACCCACAATGAGTACGCTCCTTGCCCCACTGCCTTGCTTTCTCCACTCTCTGCCGGTACAGCTTTCTTCACCGGTGGCACAAAAACTGGATCCCTACCAACACCAGCACGAAGCATTGCTGCACGAGCCTTCCCTGCTGTGGGCAGCTCGCGTACGGCACCATCGATTTCCCTCTCCACCTCAGCTGCCAACCTCGCAGCCAACACCCTATCTTCATCCTCCATCTCCTTATCCGCTGCAGTTGGAGTCCACTCCTTATTCGCAGAACCCTCGTCCCCTTCATCACCCTCATCACCCTCGCCAACGTCCGCACTTCCCTCACAAGTCTTTTTCCTCCTTGCTCCCGCCCCTCCTCTTGTTGCTGCCCCTCTCTTCTCCCGCCCCCCCTTGCCGCTGCCCCCCTCTCGGTCTTCCCCTTCCCTACCTGCTGCCTGCCTCTTCCTCGCACCCACCCCCACGGTGCTGCGTAACTGTCTAACGGCTGCTGGCTGGTCTGCAAATACCGTCCACGGTCCAATCGCTATCTCCGCCATTTCTGCTGCTATGTCACGTGACCCCTTTACACTCTTCCCTTTCCTAATGTGCTGCAAGCATGCTTCCACGTGATGCGGATGCACCACAAGCAGGTCATACCACACGTTCAAATGATACATGCGCGGAAATTCATCCCCTTGCCACCTCTGTCCAATAGCCTTCCCCAAACCATCCTTCACCGCCCGTCGCCATGCTTCACACACAGCTTTCGGCATCAATGAGGGAGTGAGATCTGCTGCAGCCACCACATCGCAAATCGGGCTCAGTGCAAAGGCAGGCATGTTCCGCACCTCCATGATGACCACGCACATCGACGGTCGCTGTTCATCCTCACCCCAATCTCACTCCCCAACACCCTCAACATCCTGCCCTGCACCATTGACATCTTCTGCTTCCCCCACCTCATCCACGTCATCATGATAGTCAACGTCTAACAAGAAGGCTGCAGGGACCTCCGTGTCCTCAACCCTCTCGTCAAACGCACCTTCGAGCCCCCAACTCCCCATCACCAGCCCCGGCGCTGCGTTAGCAAGGAACTCACTCTGTGACGCAGAAGCTACCTCTGTCTCCTGCTCATTTCTCCTTCTGCGTTCAGCGTAGGGATCTGCAGTGCCTGCACCTTCAGAGCTGGCTGTTGGGTCTGTCGCTCCATCCCCTCGCACCATGTCAACCTCCTCGTCAACAGCGGCATGTGCCTCGGCCACCATAGCTGTAATATCGGCCTCTACGTCCACCTGTGCGGCTGCCTCAGCCTCCGCCTCAGCAGCTGCAGCAGCCTCGGCTGCCGCTGCTGCTGCTGCTGCTGCAGTAGCTGCTGCTGCTGCGGTCTTTGCTGCCTTTTGCTTGCTGGCCTGTTGTTGAGATTGGAGTTGCTGCCGCTGCATTTGCTTCGGCGGGTGTTGCGGCTGCCACTGTGGCAGGGGCGGCTGTTGTTGTTGTGTCTGCCGTGGCTGCTGGTCACGCAAACATCGTCGAGACTGCTGAGGCTGTTGTTGTCGTGGCTGCTGCGGTTGTGGCTGCTGCGGTCGCTGTGGATGTTGTGGTGGAGGCGGCTGGAGCCGCTGCTATGCCACCTGTTGCTGCTGCAGTTCTGACGTAGATGCCACATTAATCAAATGTGGGTGATAATGCGGCAGCAACTGTTGGTGTTGTGACCGCGGCGCAAGACCCACACGTCGTTGCTGCTGCTGTGGCTGCCCCTTTTGCTCCTCACGCTGCATTCTTGCTGCTTGCTGCTGCTACTGGCGGAGAATGCTCTGCTGTTGCTGTTGTCGCAGGTGCTGCCGCTGCCGATCCAACGCCACAACATCCTGCTCAGCTACCATACCCTGCTCCCATGCCTCTTGCACTACCACATCCTCGTGCACTAGCTGGCTATGCTCGAGACTTTGCTTTTTCTTTGCAGCCCAATATGCACGCGATGCGGCACCATCGTCCTCTGTGTTGGAGGCTGGGGCTTTCGCCATTGTCACTGGCCGCTGTGGCTGCCGCTGCTGCTGCTGCTGCTGTTGCTGATGCTGCCATTGCTGATGCAGTGGCTGCTGCTGCTGCAGCTGCTGCTGCTGTTGCCGCTGCTGCTGCTGCCGCTGATGCTGCTGCCGCTGCTGTGCCTGCCGCTGCTGCGGCTGCTGTTGCAGTGGTTGGCCAGCCACACCACCACGTCGCCGTAAGAGGGGTGCGGGTCGCAACCCCTCCTCGTCATCGGGCGAAGGTGGCGGTGGGACAACGAGGGAGGAAAGCCGCCCCCCCCTCTGTAGCCGCCGCAACACGTGAGTGGGCTGCTGCCACTCTCCATCATCCTCCACGTCCTCTTCCGACGATAACTCTACCGCCGCCCCCCCCCCGGCCAAGACTGACGACCCTAATGCGAATGACTGCATGCTACTGACCGCGTGCACCCCCTCCCCACCACCATGGCTGCCCACCCCCAACGCCGCACCCGCTAGTGCTGCCCCCAGCGCCCTTCTCCTGGCCTTCTCTTTTCCTCTCCCCGCCTTGCCACCAAGTTCATCTCCATCCCCACTACTCCCGCCCTCAGCCTCCCCCTCCCATTCATGTCCAACACCATCCCCGCTCCCTCCACCAACAACATGTCCCTCTTCTTCACGCCCATCCCCACTCTCCCCACCCTCGGACACCCCTTCCCATCCCTCGGCAGCACCCTCTCCCTTCCCACCACCCCCAGTCCTCCCCGAACCCGATCCCCTTCTGCCACCCCGTGCCCCCCCTCCCCCACCGCCTACACGTACCATCCCAAGCCCATAACAAACAAATGGCCCCATTTGAACCCCAACTCCACCTCTTCCCCTCGTGCGTACACCCCCCCCACTGTCCCTACCCTCAACTGCACCCTCCCTTCCCACCGCAGCACCCTCCCTTCCCACCGCAGCACCCTCCCCACAACCTCCTCCACCAGCACCACCCCATCCCCCCTGCACACCCGCCTCTACACCCTTGCCACCCTTGGCTGCCCCCATCCCCTCGCGAACACCACCCCCCCCACTTCCTCCACCTCCATCACTATCCTCTCCATCGTGTGCACCCCCATCCCCACCTTTCCCACCCTTGCCTGCCCCCTCCTCTTCCATTGCAGCACCCTCCCCACTCTCTCCGCCTCCAACATGTCCCCCCCCCCC
>SZWC01001394.1:62530-77764 GCA_023375785.1 Penium margaritaceum | reverse complement strand
GGCTCACACGCCATCCTGTACGGTGTCTCACCTGCTCCCAGTGCGATGCGAAGCTGTAGCCCTCCACGACGGCTGCCGACGTGGCGCGCCTCGCTGACGTGGCGTCCATGCTGGGAGGCAACGCCCCAGGCGTCGCCATTGCAGCCGGATGATTGCGTGTCACCAGCTAGCGAACGTGCGAGGAAAATTCTTAGCGCCGGACGGTGGTCGTTCTTCTCGTGGTCGTTCTACTGATGTGGCACTCTTTCGAGATTCGAGCCCGAGTCCTGTGGCGCGAGAGCTTTTTTGGGAGGGACCCCTAGAACGGAATGATTCCCTTTCACCCACGTTTTGCGTGGTCCTTCCCGATTACACACTTTCCTGATGTACGATATGGATGACCCACTCGTTTTAATGACTGAACACCTTGTCCACAAAACTCAAATACTAAATAACACTAACTATGGTGCCCACGATGAATAGAATCCCGGTACCATATGCATGTTCCTCAAAACGTGGGTATCATATGAATGATGTTTTAGGATTCTCTGGATTCCTCGCTGTTTTTTATTCCTTAATCTTGGCGTGAAATCTCTTGGCGATTGAAACAGAATATTTTATTTTTTTCATTCTTTTCCAAAATGTTCAAACTTATGGCTGTCTTTTGCGGGTGGTTATCGCTGGGGGGTTTATTTTGACGTTTCCGTCTCATGTCTTGTCTACTACGTGACGGCTTCGCATCGTTGAACCCGTTCATGCAGGCAGCTGCGTATGAGCATGGTCGACCGGTACTTTCACATTCCGTAAAAGTTCGTTGCGACAATGGTGTGCGACCGTTGCACTAACTGACATCGAGCAAAGGGGTCGTAGTGTAGGGGGCTGTGAGGGTTGGGGGGGTTCTTTTTATTAAATAAATTACTTGTTTTCTAGTCCTCGTTGGATTTGCCCGACAAAGACTAGCCGGAGCTAGTTGCACCACTGGGGGTGTCGACCGCACGAGGTTCGCTTGACACCCCAACTGGTAGGTTTTCACACTTCTTATGCCTTTTAATTTTTACGGTGTAGCGTGGCAGTGCCACGCCGACCGGTCCAAGGAGCCACGTGGCTCGAGCGGGGTCACCTGGGACTGTGGGCGGTTAGACGGGATGGCTTCAGGGTCAGAGACCCTCAAGCACCGCGGTTTTTGCCTAGTCGGCCAAGGATTCCGTCGAATCCATTACATACGGTGAGAGAAATATAACCATAAACTCATTTGACTCACCGGATTTTTGGGCGGACAGAGATTCAATGGCGGGCCATCGATGGTACGTTTTCATTGCAGACGTGACAAAGAATTATTCATCATAAGAGACAATGAGCATCCACCTAGCGATATGTCCACTCTCATCTGGCGCCAATCTTGGTGGAAGATTTGTCAATTTCTGCAAAATAATGTTTGCTTTACGTTACGACATTTTTTACCACCTTGTACTATTCAGACTGAAAGACGTCATGATTTTCCCACCTAGAAAGAAAGTACTCCTTAGGTGTTATTTCGATTAAACTGAACACTTCCTTTCATTCTTGAATAGAGGGTGCGATTCGTTCAAGACTTTGGACATGGAGAAAGTTAGAAAAAATTACGGATGGTAGATATTCATACTTGAAGCGTTCGATGCAAAGATATGACAGTTGTTGAGACAATATTGAACAAATAGACAAGACAGTGTTATAAGAAATTTCCAACTAGTCGAAGATGTTCCATGTCGTTCAATTGAACAATCATTGTTTTTGTTGAGAACGAATGGTGAAGGCAAGAGCGTGCTAACTATATATATGTTTACGTGTTTATGTAAGTACAAGAAGAAGACCCAATATTTGAATGTGATGGGTGTATAGATTGCATCTTATGGGTTCTATTTTACAGAAATAATGGTGTTATGGTGTAGAAGACTCTGTCAATACAATTATGAGTGTAGTGGGTTTCAGAGTCATCTTGTAAAAAGTGGGCATTGAAGGCACGTTTTTTTAACTTTGGGCACGGGGCTCTCCTGTTAGAAAAGGGTGGGGAAAGCGAGGACTCCCCTGCCAAAAAATGGGCCTTCGATGCATCTTCCCTGGGAAATGGATAATTTGTTCATAAAATCCCAAACAGTGGGCAACCTGCGCATAACGTTTTCAGAAAGTGGGTAAAAAGGAATCGCCCCCTCCCCCCCTGGAAATATATTTGAGGCAGGGGGGCTACATCAACACCCGAAAAACAAGCAAGAAGGTTGAACCTGGCCGCCAATTGATATATGTGAGCATAAAACTTATGAAAGCTTCCATTCATCTACTAGAAGGTGAAATAAAGTGGCAACCAAAGAAGGAATTGGGGTTTGTGTTCCAAGACAACGGGGAAAATGCCAATTTTTTTGTTAGAGCACCAATGGGAGGTCACCTGTAGCTTCACTTCTAGGGAAAGGTGTACCATATGTTTGCCAAATGAGATGAAAATGTATGTATCAAACATTACATTTGGAAATTCTAAACAAGAACGGTTGAAAAGGACCAACAATGGTATCAACTGATTCCCAAGAGAGGGTATGAAAGAGCTTGCAATACATGCATTCAAAACATACGTTACATTTCTTGAATACATTGTGATTCAATTGTCTCCATCCAACTAAATTATAACTGGCGTGAACTCCAACACTTGCAAAAAGACATTGTCTGGAGTTACAAAATGGCATGCAGACCTTGCAAAAGGGATTTTACCCCCTTTTTCATTAACGACCTCGTACCTTGTACCCCCTACGGGCTCATAGGAAAACCCATTCCATTTCCACCTTACTCCAGAGTGTTGGGTTCCAAATGAGAGGAGATTTGCCCCAAACTTGTGTGATGCATGAGTTTTGTGGAAGAAACCCGAAGAACAGGGGTTAAATGGCAACATATCCTTGCGTGCATGTTTTGTCCAGACATTTCATGTCATCTAGTTTCACATATGATTGCTCAGTGGCTCGCGCTCTCCTCTCCTCCTTGCACATCCTCACTGGCCAAGAAAGACAAGCGAGAATGAGGGTATGAAACCATTGACCTCATCCTCAAGGCCCTCACACCCTCTCCGCCCCTGATAGAGCCACTACCTCGATCAGGGCTGGTGGTTGGCTGGAAGATGGCCAACAGGTCACTTGACCTGCCGCCAGTGATCCGCTCTCTAGTCTTGGGCCACCGAGTGGCTGGTCGTCGAAATTCCTTGCTATGGTAGCAGGTGGCCGCCAGCAAGCCCCTTGCTATAGGAGGTGGGGGAGCCAAACTTGCCCTTCTGATACAATCCTCCCACTTATTATATATCGTCCGTGTTCATGAACAACAAGGACTGCGTGATAGTGAAGCACCGGCATTGTGCAAGAAATTTAACAATGTTCAGTTACCGGGTAAGACATGCACACGTGCACCAACATCTTCACCTAAGGTGTAGCTCGTAGGAAAGCACGACCACCGGCCTCCCCACATCAAGACAGAGTGTCCACATGAAAACAATGTCGAGCGTCCCCAACGTCCAATGGTGTTTTTCCATGAAATTTCTTAGAGATTTGTCCCATGTATTCATATTCAAGTAATGAAATACAGATGCTCATATTCAATCACCCTCGAGTAACTTTAAGTCGTCTGATTCTCAAATTGTTGTACATCATTTCTAAGAAATGCAAACCCACATGCATCTTCTAGTTTTCCCCTTGACTCGTCCCCACCAACTTCACTTAGGGGCGGTGAAAACTTGCACCACGGTCTTGCCCATGTCCACGACCGGGCACGTCACCATTGTCCCAGCCCTATCCACGCCACCCGGTGCATCATCTCCACAAGGTGCTGCCGCTCCAGCCAATATCACGGACGCTTGTCCGCCACTAGCAGCCATGGGGTAGTTATCCCTAAAGTGGTCGGGCTGCATGCAATTGTTGTGGAGTCCTTTGAGGAAGGCCATGTTGCAACATTCCGGTCCTGCCTATAAGTCATTGTTAATGAAACTACGATTCTATTCACAACTATTAGTTTTGGGAGGATTTGTACGCCGCTTGCCTTGATTCCCATCTCATTTTCCGGCTGTCCCTCCAGTCTTCGTGGCATTCGTTTGCATGTCATGGCCTTATTTCACATGCACATTTGGCCATGCGTGAATTAGTGCTTTGGGTTCATGAGGTGCAATTTGCTCATGTAACCACGTAATGCCTTCGAGCTCTTTCAAGCTTATGATGTTGGTCATGGTCATATTCTTCTTCTTGCTGGAATGTCATGACATAAGTACTTTAACAAAAAGTAATCTGGATGCCTCAATGTCTAGTTTCCATCGCCCTTGTTAAATATTTTGACTCTCTCAACAAGTCTTTCGAACTCGCTCCGGTAGGACTCAAGCGAGCTACTCAGGTACTTGAATTCCTTGAGCTTGTTGAAGGCCCAATGTGCCTTTTTGTACTTGGTGTTATGTTAGTGCATGATGTCGTAGAAGGCCTTCTATGGTATGGGCCGCCACTTGAAATAAGGTCACTGGACACCCCACTCGTAGATGGAATACTTGAATAGTTTGTCTTGAAGTTGCGTTGCACGACTGACTAAGTGGGGCATTGTGGAAACGCAAAATGTGCTCCATTTGTTCAGCCAATTGATCAGCTTCATGCCCTTACAGGAGATTTCCACGATCTAGAGGAATAACGTGGTCATGACAGGGCCCGAGGTCATCAATGCTGACAGGTTTTTGACAAGTGGCACTGGCATTAGCAGCAATCGCACATTCTGGCAGCAGCTGCACCTGTACTTGAGTCACAATCCAGAACCCCTTGTTGAGGTCATTGCATCGGCATGTTGCCTTGTGAATGGCCAGGATTTCGGACTGGTGATTGCAGTCAAGGTTCGTGATGCTTTTCTCGAGGTGTGCCAGAAGATTGGCAAAGCCCATGCTCAACTTTGATGTTTGTAGAGCCTCAGCAATGGACTCGAGAGCCTCTCATTGACCGTATGCCCACTGGAGGAGAGCACGGCTGCGTACACGCCCCGGAGAAGGTGCACCTTCTGGAGGAGGCTATTTTCTTCCACCATGCTGGAATGATTGCAAAGGTACCTCACCATAGGAAGGGAGTCCAATTCTTGTACCTCCGTGATGTACAACCTCTTTGTCATTACCAAGAATTCTGAGACAACAGGCCACTTTGGTGGCCGCCTCAATCAGCTACTCGCAAGCAATGCATATATCATTTTCTGCATTATCATCTGGCTTGCGCTCGCAGGAACTTCACAGATGTCTACTCTTGGTGCCTTTGATGCAGTCGGAATCATCGCAGCTATTGGCACGTTTTTTTTGGGTGGGCAGGTGCTTTTGATTTATTCAGTGATTGGCTCAAATGATCTTTTTGATGATGGCACAAGTCACAATCTTTGTCGTATTCCTTGTGCTTCTTATTTCGGGTCAACTTCCAAGCAACATTCCCAGGGTGCATCATTTGTTCCATGGGAGTTGGCCACTTGCGCATCGACTTGTTCATTTAGAACCTTTTCGACAACCACATGCTTCTCCATTTCACCGAGGTTGGCATAGAATGTCTCCGGAGACACAGTCAGCTTTAGTCTAGCAACCACGCTTATAGTCGCGGCACCCAAAAACTTGGATTCCAACAAGAGTGTGTAATGAGGCCTTCACCACATTGCCCATCTTGACCGTGGATCTTTCGGTGCCAGCCATGACGCCATATCTTGAAACTAGAATGTTCAAGTATAGAATGAGCTGCACTCACCATCTCAGAGAGGGTGTTGTCTCTTAAATGCTTCTTGCTCTCACAATCCGTGAGACTGCCAAAAATAATTTTTAAGCCACCGCGAATGGAAAAACCACATGGTATATTTTTCTAATTACCTAGGCCGCCATGGTCGTCACAAGCTTGTGGTTGAAAAAAAACATTTCCTATGCCACAAAAACTGGCAAAAACATGTGGTCTTGGAAGCTAATTCCCCTAGCCCTGACTCATGGAACAAGATAAACTCCAATGCCAGAACGAAAAAACAAGGCACGGTGTGCATACCGTTCAGAAAAAACAAGCACAAGTGAGAGAAAGTCATGGGAAATTGGGAAGAAACCTTGCGCATCCTTTCATGGCCTCTTATCTCCAATCTGCTTGTCTCATGGCATCTCCTTTTCTCTTGTGGTTGTACACCTTTCACTTCTCGGAGGTGTCTACTTTGACCCCAAGGTGATGGGGAGTCCTCCAGGAATCTTCAAGCGGCCGCCTCCTTCCTTCTTGATTCCATCTCAGTCCTTCAAATTCTCTGGAGTCGGGTACCTCTTGCACCAAGGCTTGGCCGAAGGTGGGTGCATGGAAACTCAAAAATGGGAGAAGGAGCAGCAAATTTGAAGAGGACGGCACCCCGATCCACGCCAAAAACATCCACATGGCCTGGAAGAGGAGGGGAATTGGAGGAGGACTTGGAAAAGTAAAATAGAGCTCATGAGGAGCTTTCTGATGTTATTTACGGTGCTTAAGACAGTTGATTTCTAAGCCCTTGGCCTCATTTGCCATTTCTTGTGCTGTTGTTTCTATCGGCAGCATGTTATCTCCCTTCTGACTGTTGAAACTGGCATGGCCTTAGTCACAGAAGTTTTTTCTAGCTTTGAGAACCAATGTAGGTGCATGAACTCCTGGTTTTTCATGAATTCATCATCAGAAGTAATAGATTGGCGTCTAGTGATTGCAAGAGAGGTCTTTTGCTCCACGTAACCTAGGAGACACTCGTCATCAACAACCTTGTGCATGTAGACTCAAATACTGTGATTCTTTGGAGGCCTAGCTTTATTTTACCTTACCCCCTCCTTCCATGTTCCAAATGAGGGAGGCTGGTTTGGCAGTAGTGCTAAAGGCACCCTGAAGAATTCCTAGCGTTCACTGCTTCATGTTACCAACAATTGGGGCAACAATGGGTACCTCCTCTTAAGGATCACATATATGAGACGAAAAAAAAACGTTGCATTTATAAGAAATGAATTTAGTTACCTTCCAAATCATCCAAGCACAATCCTTGGTCGAGCCATCCACCATGCCTTGCACACTAGGCAACATGAGGTGCTTTGGTGGTGAATCTTCAAAGCACATTTTCTCGCCTAGAAGTCAGAGAAAATTTTGCCTTGGTCAAGGAGGTCTCCCAGGTTGCTTACTTAATGGCCCTGGTGGAGTTGGACCTCATTTTAGGTGAACTCAGGTCAGCGGCAATGGAGTAAATTGTTACCCTCGACAAACACACGATTCAACCCGCCAACTACCCAAAATTTGGACTGAGATAACGTTTTGAATACTCACTCAGATCAAGTGATTCAAAGCTTAATCTTCAAAAACCCAGGGAATCCAGATCTAAAAGTGGAGCAGGCCTTCAAACACTCCCAAGTGGTGAAACCAGGAAGAACGAACAACGGCACTCATGGCAAGGATCAGCCAATGTCAACAACATCCCCTTTCCTCTATAGCCTTGATGTCTAGTTTTTGGATTGTTGGAGTTTAAGGCCTCCCAGCATAGACCAAGTTCCATGCAGCTCACGTTGTATCTGTCCTTAATCTTCTTGGCCATGGCCATGAAGATTAAGGAAAGATATAACGTGAGCTCCTTGGCCATGGTGTCGGCAAGCATGCACTTGTGCCATAATGCATGGTAGCCTCCAGCTGGTTGCGGAGTGGTGCGAACTGGTTGCGGAGTGGTGTGAACTGGTTGCGGAGTGGTGAGCCGAATCACGTCCTTCACCTTGGAGGGCTCCTCCTCCAAGGAAACTCGGCCATTCTCAAAAACCTCAAGCTCCCCATCCAGGGCGTTGTGGTCGCGTCCCTCGGGCACCAGTGCCACGACGACCGTGTTCCACGCCTCCACCACCTTCTCTTCCCCGTCAAACTTGTGGCCAAAATTTTGCGGGTGGCAACGACGTGCTGCGACATATATGGGACAGGACATCTGGTTAGTCCAGCAAAAGCTGAGACAGGATGCCATGAACTTCACCCACTCAGGGTTCACTGGGCCACGCCGGCTGCCACGGGACACAGCAAGAGAGTTCACAGACTCAGTGGCATCCAACAACGCTTCAAAAAAAATGCCCGCAGTGCCCCCTGAACTGTTAGCCTTGCATATTGTAAGGATAATCGACAGCATGAGCCTTGCCATTGCCTTGACCTGAACCCAGAACACCCCCATCCTCACAATCCTCTGCACTTCCTTTTTTTTTTTGCCTTCCAACCAGCATCCTTGCCCACACTCCCAAAGTTAGTCCACCTAGCACTACTCACAATCTTCACCAGTGTCTCCCGCAAGGTCAAGAGCCTCTCAAGCATCTTGTGCACTGAGCCAAAACGAGTAGCAACAGCAGGCAAGAGGACCAGCCCACCCTCGGCCACCAGCCATGACCTCAAAATGTCCTTGTTCCTAAAGAAAGAGACAATGCGCTCGCTCTTGGAGATGACATTGTGCCCCCACTCTGTCTTTGTAGCATCCTTCAGTACAAGATCAAGGGAGTGAGCAACATAGTGGCTGAAGAACACTGTAGGGTACTTAAGCCTGAGCTCATTATAGGCCTTCTTGTTCGTTGATGCATTATCGGTGATAACCATCACCACCTTCTCAGCACCCATCTTTACGATTGCATGGTCGATGACTGCAGCCACATGGTTTGCATCTCTCACCACCCCGCTGGCATCCCTTGAGAAGAGGTGCGCGATGCCTTCTGCGTTGGTGGCCATTGCAGAGTACATTGGCCGGATTTGGATTTCCGACCACTCGTCAACCCCAAGCAACACGCCGAAATGTTTCCAGCCTTCTCGCAGCGGCATCTACAGCTCTGCTAGCTCTGCGTCCAAGTCCGAGAGCAAGCTGTCCATCACGGTGCCCTTGGCGGGCAGCCTGAAAGCTCCATTCGTCTTACATGCATCATCCATCAGCTCGAAGACGGTGCCGTCCTGGCAAAAGGACAGTGGGAGGGCGTTCTTGGCCATCACCTTCACAATGGTGCACTGGCACTTCTTGTTGGCAAGGATGGACAGGTGCTCAGACATGAGGGATTGTCGAGCGGTGTTGAGGGATGATGCGTCAACTGCAGAGCTGCGCAGGGCTTCTGGGACAAGTGAAGCTGTAGGGACAAAAGGAGCCTGGACTGCACCATCAGCTTTGCCGCTGCTGCCGATACCGGCTGCTATTGCAGGGATCTCCTGACGCTTGCGCTCCTTCACCATGGCAGTCCAGTCGACTGGGTGGCTGTTTCCTCCCCAGGCAGGACCCCTGCCATTGTACAAATTCTCATCAAAGGGGGTGAAGGTGTCGGGCGGATTTGCAAGTGGCAGGAGGCCTAGCAGCGCACGTGTAGCAGGAGGAACCACGCTACACTTCTTGATGTTGCCCACGGGATGGCCAAAGTGGCCACGCATGTGGTCACTTCCGCCATAAGCCACCTTCCCGCAGGGCCCGCAAATCCAGCCTGGGTAGCCAGCTTGAGTTGGGTTCGGCCGGAAGTAATTGCTTAGTGCCCTGACGAGGAGGTGACCTGTGAGGACAGGTGACCGAGACAAGGAGACGGTCTGTGCACAGGTGGGCGACCTGCCCCTACCCGCCATGGTGGCGAGACACGTGAAACAATGGCTTGAGCCGGCTGCTTCCCCTCTAATCACCCATGAAGCGCTTGAGGCGGCACGTAGGCGCTGGTCTCCAACATCCACCCTAGCATTTTAACGTGTTTGTTGGCTATTTACTGGCCTCTCTGTAGCCGTAAAATGCCACACGAGAGAACCACACACGTAACATGTGCCCAGCACGCAGCATGCACACAACTACGTCATGTGTGACAGATGGTTTAATGCTGTCCAAACTTCAAACCTATGTGTCATCGATGCCCACGAGGCACACAACGACATGGTTTCTCAAGTGCCAGTTGTCACATGGAATGTCTCGTGCCTCGCCCTAACTGCAAACAAACTACAGACCCTGACAATAACATGTGCCCTCCGAGGGCTGACCTTGGCTTTAAAAAGAATTGTAATTAAGTGAGCTAACTGGTCCCACCCAAGAATGGAGTAAAAAATGTGCCTGGTAGTTATTAGAGGATCAAGTCAAGTTGGACTCCAAGTCGAATTCGAACGACTTGGAGACTTGGACTTGACCCCCAAAAGTCGAAAGTGGAAGGAAACATGGACATGCCTCCTCCGATGTCATCAGCCGCACGGCGCGCGTGGGAATCCGGCTTTTAAGGTACACTGCAGTGTTGACCGCTTCCGCCCAAAATAATGGCGTGAGCTCCGCGTCTTGGAGCATACTGCGAACATGCTCCATGAGCGTGCAGTTCGCATGTTCAGCCACGCCATTCAGCTGCGGTGTTCCAGGTGGGATGACCTCATGCCTGATCCCGCGACGCTTGAGGAAGTTGTGGAAGTTGTTGGAGAGGTACTCTCCTCCACCGTCGGTGCGAAGCACCTTCAACGGCCTGCCACTCTCATTCTGTGGAGCAGCAATCCACACCTTGAAAGCATAAAAACACTCATCATTTCAAGTCTGGAAGGACACCCTGGTCTTCCAAAACTTGTCATCAATGAATGTGATAAAATACAACTTGCCGGACAAGGCCTATGATGGCATGGGACGGCACAAATCAGAGTAAAAGAGTGAGAGAAGCTCAGCCTCCCCCTTCCCTTCCCCCAAGAAAGGAGCACGGGCTAGCTTTCCTTCAATACGGCTCCCACAAGCCTATGCACCAGGCTGCTTCACCCCCTTGAGCTCCAAGCCGTGGACCATCTGCTGCATGGAGATGATGGGGCCAAAGCCGAGGTGACCAAGCCGGCGATGCCACAAGCTGATGTCTTGTTTTCCCTCCCTTACCGCCAATACTGAATTGGCTTCCTTTTCCGATGCAACATAAAGGCAGTAAAGGCCATCGTCCTTGTCTGCTTTTGCAAGCACACAGCCTGCACAGGTAGAGATGGTGCAGCCACCATTCTCAAAGAAAACCTGCATGCCTTCCGAGATGAGACAAGAAACAGAGAGGAGGTTAGTTGCCAGCCTCCAAACATGGAGCACCCCCTTCACACAATGTTCCACATGCTTGCCCTCAACGAAAGCACAAAACACAATTTCACCCTCCCCAACTCCTATTTTCACATGATTGTCCCCCATGAACACCCGACGAGGCTCAATGGAAGTGTGGAAGACAAACCACTCCCGGTGACAAGTCATGTGCTGCGTGGCTCTTGAGTTGATGATCCAGAACAAGGCGGTGTTGTTGGAGATGTGCAGGACCCGGATGGTGGTCACAAATCCACTATCCCAATCTGCTGCATTTGCAGAAGCGTCAAACTGCTTTCTCCCTCCCACTCCAGCTGTAAGGTCCCACTTCTCCATCCAGCAATTGTGTGTCCAATGGCCCGGCTTCTTGCGGTAATGGCAGTTCACCTTCTTCTTCCCTCCTTCGTTGTTTCCCCTGGTTGGTGAAGCACCACTCTCATGACCAGAGTTGGTAATGAGAGCAACTTCCAGTCCATTTTTTCTCTCCTCTCCCTTGCGCCGCTCCTCCTCAAACAGCGGGCTCTCCTCCACATGGTTGAGGGAGAGCTTGCCGCCACCCTGGTCCAGGGCAACAATGAGAGGAGTGTAGCTGGTAGAAAGGCCAGAGAGGATGATTCGCATGAGCACACGCTCCTCAACAGGGTCCTTAATTGCAGCAAACTTGTCAGAGAGAGACTTCACCATGTTGATGTTGCTAATCATGGATCCGGACTCATCCATCTTCACAGTCTGAAAGTGACAATGCAGCTGCATGTTCATAAGGATTGACTTGGAGGCATAAGTGGACTCAAGATTTTTCCAAACCACCTTTTTTGTGAGGATGCCACAAATGAGGAGTTGCTGCCATTCAGCGAGGTAGAGGTAGATGGTGGCAAGGGCGCAGTCACACTTCTCGCGCTAGGTACGGGCCTCGCCAGGAGAGGGGAGCCTTCTGCTATTTCCTTCTCCTTCTCATCCACCTGGCTCCATAGATCCTTCTCCATCAGCACCATGTCCATGTTGTGGCTCCAGCTGAAGAAAAATTTCTCGCCTTCGAACTTAACGATGTTGAAGCCGGACACCGCCTGAGCGGATGTCACCATGGTATTGCAACGTTCAACCCTCAAACGACTCTCTCATACTGATGGATATGATAGTGCCAGAAAGTGACAAAAACAGGCTGCTCGATAAAAATTATCTGGCATGACAATTGCATAAAGCATGTTTCACAGGTTCCAACGCACTTTACGGAACTCAATTCAGAGTCTGTTTGAGTGAGATATGGATTTCCAAAGTTTGGAGATCACGGGTCGGGTTCAAGTGACGACCTGAGCACTTTGAGCTCAAAAGGCGGCAGGATTATTGGCCAGGACGGTTAAGAGCGGCCTTCAAGGAGAAAAGGCGGCTAGAGGACCTCCAAGAGACTTCAAGGAAGGTGCAGACCACGATTGTTGGTCGTCCAAGTGGTGTGAGACATAATTCTCTTGTTTGACAAGGTGACTGCCGCTCATCCCGCCAGGCTAGGTGAGTGTGCTAGAGGGTAGACTTTGACAGAGTNGTTTAGGGTAAGCATGTGGAACGTCGTGTGAAGGGGGTGCTCCATGTTCCGGGGCTGGCAGCTAACCTCCTCTTTGTCTCATCTCTCATCTCTGAAGGCATGCAGGTTTGTTTTGAGAATGGTGGCTGCACCATCTCTGCCCGTGCAGGCCGTGTGCTTGCAAAAGCAAATAAGGAGGACGGTCTTTACCGCCTCTACGTGGCGTCAGAGAAGGAAGCCGACTCAGCGTTGGCGGCGAGAGAGGGAGAACACGACATCGGCCTGTGGCACCGCCGGCTTGGTCACCTCGGCTTTGGCGCCATCATCTTCATGCAGCAGATGTTCCGCGGCCTGGAGCTTAAGGGGGTGAAGCAGTCTGGTGCATCGGCCTGTGAGAGTTGCATTGAAGGGAAGCAAGCCTGTGCTTCTTTCACGGGGGAAGGCAAAGGGGTGGCTGAGCTTCTCTCANGGCGGCTAGAGGACCTCCAAGAGACTTCAAGGAAGGTGCAGACCACGATTGTTGGTCGTCCAAGTGGTGTGAGACATAATTCTCTTGTTTGACAAGGTGACTGCCGCTCATCCCGCCAGGCTAGGTGAGTGTGCTAGAGGGTAGACTTTGACAGAGTTTATCTCAGTGCTCCCTAGGCCGAATGAGGCATATAAGGGCTTGTTAGAAACCTGTTCCAATGTAGTTTCTCACTCAAAAGTCGATTAAGACATTCGCATTCTCTGCAAACCTACATTTGCTTCCGGAATTTTCTGTCTGTGCAACCTTTAACTCCCTCTCACAAACAGTTGGTCCTGCCTAGGCGGCTCTTACTGAGCCTGATCATCACCCTGAGGGCTGCCCCAGTTTCCAACAGTGGTATCAGAGCTAGAACAAGGCTTTGTCTCATCCTTGAGGCATTCCTTGCACCCTGTTGTGTGAGAGAGCCGTTTGTGGGCTGAACGTTGCACTACCATGGCGACATCCGCTTCTGTGGTGGCCGGCATCAACATCGCCAAGTTCCAAGGCAATAACTTATTCAACTGGAGCAACAACATGAAGATGGTGCTGATGGAGAAGGGTCTCTGGAGCCAGGTGGATGAGAAGGAGAAGGAACCAGCAGAAAGTTCCCTCTCCCCTGTCGAGGCCCGTACCTACCGCGAGAAGCGTGACCGCGCCCTCGCAACCATCTACCTCCACCTCGCCGAACGGCAGCAACTCCTCGTCCGTGGCATCCTCACGCCAAAGGAGATTTGGAAAAAGCTTGAGTCCACTTATGCTTTCAAGTCAATCCTCATGAATATGCAGCTGCGTCGTCGCTTTCACACTATGAAGATGGATGAGTCCGGATCCATGATTGACTACATCAACATGGTGAAGTCTCTCTCTGACCAGCTTGCTGCAATTGAGGACCCTGTCAAGGAGCGTGTGCTCATGCTAACCATCCTTTCTAGTCTTCCTAGCAGCTACAATCCTCTCATTGTTGCTCTGGACCAGCGTGGCGACAAGCTCTCCCTCAATTATGTGGAGGAAAACCTGCTGTTTGAGGAGGAGCGGCGCAAGGGAGAAGAGGGCGGAAGCGGACTGAACATTGCTCTNCAAACCGCACGCTCATGGAGCGTGTTCGGAGCATGCTCAAAGACGCGGAGCTCCTGCCAACCTTTTGGGCGGAAGCAGTCAACACTGCCATGTACCTGAAAAAGCGGAGTCCCACGCGCGCCGTGCCACTGATGACACTGGAGGAGGCATGGACAGGATGCAAGCCAATAGTGACGCACCTGAAAGTCTTCGGGTGTGGCGCATTCGTGCACGTGCCTGCTGGCAACCGCAACATGCTGGACGCAAAGTCGGTGAAGGCTGCCTTCCTCGGCTACGACACCATGGGATACCGCCTCTACAACCTCGCTGCTCGCAAGAACATCTGCAGTCGCGACGTCGTCTTTCAAGGGGACATGAAGGGCTGGACTTGGAGCCCTATGACTGCTGTTCCACTTGCTCCCGCACTTGTACCTGAAGTGGGAGAAGTTCCGGTAGCAGCAGAGGACGGTGCGGAGGATGGCGGTGACAGCGGTAAAGACAAGGAGGTGGAGGGAGGTGAGAAGGAGAAGGAGCCAGCAGCCGAATCTGATGAGGAGGAGCAACAAAGCAACATACAGCAGCTGCCACGATGGTCCGCACGCATCAACAAAGGTGCAAAGGACAGTGGGGAGCCGTTGATGCGATCCGAACGCCTCGCAAGAAAACAGAGGTCGTTGGAGGAGCTGGTGAACCTGTGCACCGTTCGACCACCAACGGAGTCTTCTGACCTCGAGCTTCTCTTCCTTACAGTCACCGATGACCCAGCCACATTCGCTGAAGCCATGCGTAGCGCCGAGGCGGCAGATTCGCATGCCGCAGCAGACGAGGAGTATGGTGCGCTCATGAAGAACGGCACCTTGACCCTCGAGGAAGCTCCACGTGGCAGCCGGGTGATCGGATGCCACTGGATCTTCAGGCGCAAGCGTGGTGCGGATGGTAAGGTGCTCAGGTACAAAGCACGGCTGGTTGCAAAGGGGTATGCGCAGAATGAGGGTATGGATTACAATGAGACATTTTCACCTGTCACAAAGTTCCCATCCATCCGAGCGATCCTCGCACTTGCTGCTGCTATGGACTGGGAGGTGCACCAAATGGATGTGACTTGTGCATTTCTGAATGGTGACCTCAAGGAGGATGTGTACATGGA
>SZWC01001394.1:41777-60675 GCA_023375785.1 Penium margaritaceum | reverse complement strand
ATGAAGAACGGCACCTGGACCCTCGAGGAAGCTCCACGTGGCAGCCGGGTGATCGGATGCCACTGGATCTTCAGGCGCAAGCGTGGTGCGGATGGTAAGGTGCTCAGGTACAAAGCACGGCTGGTTGCAAAGGGGTATGCGCAGAATGAGGGTATGGATTACAATGAGACATTTTCACCTGTCACAAAGTTCCCATCCATCCGAGCGATCCTCGCACTTGCTGCTGCTATGGACTGGGAGGTGCACCAAATGGATGTGACTTGTGCATTTCTGAATGGTGACCTCAAGGAGGATGTGTACATGGAGCAGCTGGAGGGGTATGTGGTGCAAGGAAATGAGGATTTGGTGTGCAAGCTTGTGAAGGTCCTCTACGGCCTGAAGCAAGCCCCGCGAGCATGGTACCACAAGATGGATGAGCAGCTGGCTGGCCTTGGCTTTGTGCGCAGTGAAACAGACCATGTTGTCTATGGGCACGCACAAGAGGAAAGCCAGATCGTTATCTTGCTCTATGTTGATGATCTGCTCATTGCATCTGACTCCAAGTCCCTTTTGGACGATGTGAAGCAGTCCCTTGCTGCCAGGTTCGATATGAAGGACATGGGAGAGCTCAGTTACTACCTTGGCCTTCAGGTCAAGCGCGACCGGCAGCAGCAGACTTTGGAGCTGTCGCAGAGCACGTACGTGAGCGACATTGTTAAGCGCGTCAACATGGCAGGAGGGCGCAAGGCCGCTACACCACTGGAAGTGGGAGCAAAGCTGAGCATGACGCAGACTCCCCACGGCAGGCAAGAGAGCACCCGCATGGAAGTAGTGCCATACCAAGCAGTAGTTGGAAGCCTCATGTACGCAGCAGTCGGCACGCGCCTTGACATCAGCCAAGGAGTGGGAGTTCTCAGCAAGTTTTGCGCGAATCGGGGCGTGGAGCATTGGGAGGCAGTTAAGCGGGCGTTGCGCTACCTGGACAGCAGCAGTAGCCTTTGCCTCACTTTCAACGGCAACAACAGCCCCATCCTCATCGGCTACAGTGACACAGATTGGGGAGGTGACCTGGAGACTAGGAGGTTGACCAGTGGGTTCGTGTTTGTGCTCAGGGGAGGTGCAATCAGCTGGAGGAGCAAGATACAAGAGTGTGTTGCCCTCTCCTCCACTGAAGCAGAGTACATCGCCTTGAGTGAAGCAGCAAAGGACGCCGTGTGGCTGCGTGAGCTGCTAGCAAGCCTTGGACAGCAGCAGACCACAGCCACCACCATCTACTATGACAGCATGAGCGCCATTGCTCTGAGGAAGAACACCGAGTTTCACGCCCGCACCAAGCACATCGACCTGTGGTACCATTTCATCCGCAAGCTCCTGGCAAAGCAGGTGGTGCAGATCAAGTTCTGCCCTTCAAGCATGATGCTGGCAGACTTTCTGACCAAGCCGCTGGCAGCGCACTGCTTTCAGCAGCTGAGGGGACAGTGCGGACTTGTGTGATTTTTATTCTCGCTAAGTGGGAGAATGATGGATATGAGAGTGCCAGAAAGTGACAAAAACAGGTTGCTCCATAAAAATCATCTGGCATTTAAATTGCATAGAGCATGTTTCACACGTTCCAACGCACATTACGGAACTCGATTCGGAGTCTTTTTGAGTGAGATATGGATTTCCAAAGTTTAGAGATCATGGGTCGGGTTCAAGTGACGACCTGAGCACTTTGAGCTCAAAAGGCGGCAGGATATTGGCCAGGACGGCTAAGAGCGGCCTTCAAGAAGAAAAGGCGGCTGGAGGACCTCCAAGAGACTTCAAGGAAGGTGCAGACCACGATTGTTGGTCGTCCAAGTGGTGTGAGACATAATTCTCTTGTGTGACAAGGTAACTGCCGCTGATCCCGCTAGGCCAGGAGAGTGTGCTAGAGGGTAGACTTTGACAGAGTGTATCTCAGTGCTCCCTAGGCCAAATGAAGCATATAAGGGCTTGTTTGAAAGCTGTGACAATGTAAATTCTCACTCAAGAGTCGATTCAGACATTTGAATTCTCTGCAAACCTACATTTACTTCCATAATTTCTGTCTGTGCAACCTGCAGCTCCCTCTCACAAACAGTTGGTCCTGCCTAGGCGGCTCTTAGTGAGACTAATCACCTCCCTGAGGGCTGCCCCAGTTTCCAACACATACAACACGGTGACAGGAATGCCTCAAGGATGAGGCAAAGCCTTGGTCTAGCTCTGAAACCACTGATGGAAACTGGGGCAGCCCACAGGGAGGTGATCAGGCTCACTAAGAGCCGCCTAGGTAGGACCAACTCTTTGTGAGAAGGAGTTGCAGGTTGCACATACAGAAATCACGGAAGCAAATGTAGGTTTACATAGAACGCGAATGTCTAGATAAGCTCTTGAGTGAGGAAGCACATTGTCACAGCTTTCTAACAATCCCTTGTATTCCTCATTTAGCTAAGGGAGTGCAAAGATATACTCTGTCAAAGTCTACCTTCTAGCACACTATCCTAGCCTAGCGGGATCAGCGGCAGTTACCTTGTCACACAAGAGAATTATGTCTCACACGACCTGCACAACCAATCATCATGGATTGCTCCTTCCTTGTAATCTTCTGGAGGTCTTCCAGCTGGTTTTTCTCTTCAAAGGCCGCTCTCAATCGTTCTGGTCAATAATTCTACCTCCTTTTGAGCTGAAAGTGTTGAGGTCTTCACTTGAACCCAACCCATGATCACCAAACTTTTGAAATCTATATCTCACTCAAACGGACTCCAAACTGAGTTCCGTAAAGTGCATTGGAACCTTTGAAACATCTTCTATGAAAATGTTATGCCAGGTGATTTTTATCGAGCAACGTAATTTTGTCTCTTTCTGGCACCCTCATATCCATCACACAAGATTTGAAGAAATGGTCAGCAAAGGCCATGGACAGTATCACTTGGGGGGGGGGGTGGATCACTGCAGTGAAACTGGTTTTCACTAAGCTTTGGTAACCGAATGGTAAGCAGGATGCGGCACCACGAGCAATTCATCAAGGAATCACGAACAATGGTGAAGATGGCAAGTTATATTTTAGAATTCAGCCATAGAAACATGCCCCTCCCGCTGCTCCCAACTAATATCACCAGTATGATAGCCTACGTGGCAGGGCTTTCAAGGTCCTGGAAACTGCTAACCCAATAAAAATGCAAGAATGCAAGAACCTAAGCAATATCATATCATAAAGATGATTATTGCATGGTGCAACCAAAACGATTCAACTAATATGCATCAACATCTACATTATTCAGTATGTGTCTACATGATTGGACATAATCCTGTTTTGAGAAAACCTGCATGGTGGTAATGCTGTCCTGGCTCCGACTCTCTAAACATGAAGCGGTTTGGTCAGCATGACAAGGAATGATGACAATTTTTTAGAGCCTTACATATGATCAGAAATGATGTTCCAGTATAGCCAGAAGACAACAACAGTGAGATTCCAGAACTGGAAGTTCAATCCTGCTGACTATAACCCACTCCCTCCTAGTTACAGAATCATTGAAAAATCAGTAACTGAGACTCAAAACTTTGAAAGTAGATCAGCATGTCCCTGCTGGTTTGTCCCCTGGAGCTCTACATGCCAACCACTGACTATTGAGAAAGTGGCATACCATCTGATCATCCAGGTTAGGTAAGCCGATCCCGAAGAAGCATGGTATGGATAACAGTGTGGAAAGAACATAATCCAGTTGAACCCGTGGACAGTTCCTACCAAGGGGATATGGCACTACCGCCACAGTCCACTCATCTACTATGTTTTTTGGAAGAGCTGCATTAAGAAGAGGGAGCATGCAAAGCCGCCACAGACCGGCACTATCACGTGGTATGAAAACTGCCACCAACTGCACCATAAGTTGGGCATGCAAGCTAGAGGCCAACAGGGGCGGGCTCAACCCCGCATGAGTCAGACAGTGCCAAGGCTTGGCGCATACGCTCGCGCCAAGCAACCGGCGAGTCCTCTGGCGGGTAAGGGGCCCAGGACCGGGAGTGGGAGACAGTGTAGTAGCGGATGGCGGCACACAGGGCTCAGGCACCAGCAAAGGAGGTGCTCTGGGACAGGACTGCTACTTCCCACTGGGCCAAGTGCTCGAAGGCCTCAGCTGAGCACTGGCGGGGCCCGCGAGCAAGACAAATGATGGATATGAGGGTGCCAGAAAGTGACAAAAATAGGTTGCTCGATAAAAATCATATGGCATGACATCTGCAGAGAGGATGTTTTGCAGGTTCTAACGCACTTTACGGAACCCAATTTGGAGTCCGTTTAAGTGAGATATGGATTTCCAAAGTTTGAAGATCATGGGTCGGGTTCAAGTGACAACCTGAGCACTTAGAGCTCAAAAGGCGGCAAGATTATTGGCCAGGACGGCTGAGAGCGGCCTTTAAAGAACAAATCCGGCTGGAGGACCTCCAAGAGACTCCAAGGAAGTTGCAGACCACGATTGTTTGTCGTCCAAGTGTTGTGAGACATAATTCGCATGTGTGACAAGGTGACTGCCGCTCATCCTGCTAGGCTAGGAGAGTGTGCTAGAGGGTAGACTTTGACAGAGTGTATCTCAGTGCTCCCTAGGCCAAATGAGGCATATAAGGGCTTGTTAGAAAGCTGTGAAATTTTACTTTCTTACTCAAGAGTTGATTTAGCAATTCGATTTCTCTGAAAACCTTCATTCGCTTCCGTGATTTCTGTATGTGCAACATGCAACTCCCTGTCACAAACAGTTGGTCCTGCCAAGGCGGCTCTTGGTGAGCCTGATCACCTCCCCGAGGGTTTCCCCAGTGTTCATCAGTGGTATCAAAGCTAGACCAAGGCTTTGCCTCATCCTTGAGGCATTCCTTGCACCCTATTGTGTGAGAGAGTCGTTTGTGGGCTGAACGTTGCACTACAATGGCGACATCCGCTTCTATGGTGGCCGGCATCAACATCGCCAAGTTGAAAGGCAAGAACTTCTTCAACTAGAGCAACAACATGATGATGGTGCTGATGGAGAAGGGTCTCTGGAGCCAGGTGGATGGGAAGGAGAAGGAACTAGTAGAAAGCTCCCTCTTTCCGGGCGAGGCCTGTACCTATTGCGAGAAGCGTGACCGTGCCCTCCCAACCATCTACCTCCACCTCGCGGAACGGCAGCAACTCCTCGTCCGTGGCATCCTCACGCCAAAGGAGGTTTGGAAAAAGCTTGAGTCAACTGATGCTTCCAAGTAAATCCTCATGAATATGCAGCTGTATCGTCGTTTTCAGATTGTGAGGATGGATGAGTCTGGATCCATGATTGATTACATCAACATGCTGAGGTCTCTCTCTGACCAGCTTGCTACAATTGAAGACCCTGTCAAGGAGCGTGTTTTTATGCTATCAATCCTCTCTGGCATTCCTAGCAGCTACACTCCTCTCGTTGTTTCTTTGGACCACCGTGGTGACAAGCTCTCCCTGAATGATGTGGAGGAGAGCCTGCTGTTTGAGGAGGAGCGGCGTAAGGGAGAGGAGGGCGGAAGCGGACTAGAAGTTGCTCTCATCACCAACTCTGGTCATGGGAGTTGTGGTGCACCAACCAGGGTCAACGGCGGAGGATGGAAGAAGAAGGGGAACTGCCACTACTACAAGAAGCCGGGCCATTGGGCGTGCGAATGCCGGAAGAAGAAGGCGGACCTTGCGGCTGGAGTGGGAGCGGGAAAACAGTTTGATGCTTCCGCAAACGCCACAGATTGGGAGAGTGGATTCATGACAACCATCCGGGTCTTCCACATCTCTGACAAGACCGCCCTGTTTTGGATCATCGACTCCGGTGCCTCGCGGGACATGACATGTCGCTGGGAGTGGTTCGTTGTCTACAATGTCATTGAGCCTCGTTGAGTGTACATGGGGGACAACCATGTGCAAATGGCTGTTTGGAAGGGTGAGATTGTGTTTTCTGGTTTCATTGAGGGTAAGCACGTGGAACGTTGTGTGAAGGGAGTGCTCCATGTTTCGGGGCTGGCAGCTAACCTCCTCTCTGTTTCATCTCTCATCTCCGAAGGCATGCAGGTTTGCTTTGAGAATTGTGGTTGCACTATCTCTGCCCATGCAGGCCCCGCACTTGCAAAAGCGGGCAAGGAGGACGGACTTTACCGTCACTATGTGGCATCGGAGAAGTAAGCCGACTCAGCGTTAGCGGCGAGAGAGGGAAAACACGACATCGGCCTGTGGCACCGCCGGCTTGGTCACCTTAGCTTTGGCGTCATCATCTCCATGCAGCAGATGGTCCGTGGCCTGGAGCTCAAGGGGATGAAGCAAGCTAAGTACATCGGCTTGTGAGAGCTGAATTGAAGGGAAGCAAGCCCGCTCTCCTTTCACGGGGGAAGGGAAGGGGGCGGGTGAGCTTCTCTCACTCATTCACTCTAATTTGTGCGGTCCCATGTCATCTCAGTCCTTGTCCGGCAAGTTGTACTTTATCACATTCATTGATGACAAGTCGAGGAAGGCGTGGGTGTTCTTCCTGGCTGAAAAGGATGAGTGCTTTGATGCTTTCAAGGTTTGGATTTTTGCTACACACAATGAGAGTGGCAGGCGGTTGAAGGTGCTTTGCACCGACGGTGGAGGAGAGTACCTCTCCAACGACTTCCGCAACTTCCTTAAGCGTCGCGGGATCACGCACGAGATCACCCCACCTGGAACACCACAGCTGAACGGTGTGGCTAGATGCTTGAACCGCACGCTCATGGAGCGTGTGCAGAGCATGCTCCAAGACATGTTGCTCCTGCCAACCTTTTGGGTGGAAGCGGTCAACACTGCCGTGTACCTGAAAAACTGGAGTCACATGCGTGCCGTGCCACTGATAACACCGGAGGAGGCGTGGACAGGACGCAAGCCAATAGTGACGCACCTGGAATTCTTTAGGTGTGGCACATTCCTGCATGTGCCTGCCGGCAACCGCAACAAGCTGGATGCAAAGTGAGTGAAGACGGCCTTTCTCGGCTACGACACCATGGGATACTGCCTCTACGACCTTTTTGCTCGCAAGATCATCCGCAACCATGACTCGTCTTTCAAGAGGACGTGAAGGGCTGGACTTGGAGCCCTATTACTGCAGTTCCACTTACTCCCGCACTTGTACCTGAAGTTGGAGAAGAATCGGTAGCAGAAGAGGGCGGTGCGGAAGATAGCGGTGATAGCGTCAATGACAAGTAGGTGGAGGAAGCTGAGAAGGAGAAGGAGCCAGCAGCTAAATCTGATGAGGAGGAGTAGTAAAGCAATGCACGGCAGCTAGCACGGAGGTATACACACCACAACCATGGTGCAGATGGTCCTGTGGAGCTGCTGAGGCGATCCGAGTTCCTTTAAAGCAAACAGAGACGGCTGGAGGAGCTGGTGAACTTGTGCACCATTCCACCACCAACGGATTCGTCTGACCTTGAGCTTCTCTTCCTGACAGTCATTGATGACCGAGCCACATTCGCTGAAGCTATGCGTAGTGCCGAGGTGTCAGATTCACGTGCCGCAGCAGACAAGGAGCATGGTGCGCTCATGAAGAACGGCATCTGGACCCTCGAGGAAGCTCCACGTGGCAGCGGGGTGATCGGATGCCAGTGGATCTTGAGGCGGAAGCGTGGTGCAGATGGTAAGGTGCTCAAGTATAAAATACGGTTGGTTGCAAAGGGGTATGCGCAGATGAAGGGTGTGGATTACAATGAGACATTTGCACCTATCGCAAAGTTCCCAGCCATCCGAGTAGCCTCGCCCTTGCTGCTGCTATGGACTGGGACGTGCACCAAATGGATGTGATGTGTGCATTTCTGAATGGTGACCTCGAGGAGGATGTGTACATGGAGCAGCCGGAGGGGTATGTGGTGGAGGGAAAGGAGGATTTGGTGTGCACGCTCATGAAGGCTCTTTACGGCCTGAAGCAAGCACCGTGAGCATGGTACTACAAGATGGATGAGCACGTGGCTGGGCTTGGTTTTGTGCGTAGCAAAGCTGACCATGCAGTCTATGGGCGCACACAAGAGGCAAGCCAGGTCATCATCTTGCTCTGTTGATGATCTGCTCATTGCATCTGAATCCAAGTCTCTTTTGGATGATGTGAAGAAATCCCTTGTTGCCAGATTCGACATGANAATACGGTTGGTTGCAAAGGGGTATGCGCAGATGAAGGGTGTGGATTACAATGAGACATTTGCACCTATCGCAAAGTTCCCAGCCATCCGAGTAGCCTCGCCCTTGCTGCTGCTATGGACTGGGACGTGCACCAAATGGATGTGATGGTGACCTCGAGGAGGATGTGTACATGGAGCAGCCGGAGGGGTATGTGGTGGAGGGAAAGGAGGATTTGGTGTGCACGCTCATGAAGGCTCTTTACGGCCTGAAGCAAGCACCGTGAGCATGGTACTACAAGATGGATGAGCACGTGGCTGGGCTTGGTTTTGTGCGTAGCAAAGCTGACCATGCAGTCTATGGGCGCACACAAGAGGCAAGCCAGGTCATCATCTTGCTCTGTTGATGATCTGCTCATTGCATCTGAATCCAAGTCTCTTTTGGATGATGTGAAGAAATCCCTTGTTGCCAGATTCGACATGAAAGCCATGGGAGAACGCAGCTACTACCTTGGCCTTCAGGTCAAGCGTGACCGGAAGTTGCAGACTTTGGAGTTGTCGCAGAGCACATATGTGAGCAACATCGTCAAGCACTTCAACATGACAAGAGCGCGCCAGACCGCAACACAATTGGAAGTGGGAGCAAAGCTGAGCATGCCGTAGACTCCCCACGGCATGCAAGAGAGCAGCTACATGGAAGCACTGCCGTACCAAACAGCAGTTGGGAGCCTCATGTACGTAGCGGTCGGCACGCGCCTTGACATGAGCCAAGCAGTGGGAGTGCTAAGCAAGTTTTGCGTGAATCCAGGGGTGCAGCATTGGGAGGCGGTCAAGCACGTGCTGCACTACCTCGACAGCAGCAGCAGCCTTTGCCTCAACTTCAACGGCAACAACAGTCCCATCCTCATCGGCTACACCGATGCAGATTGAGGAGCTGACTTGGAAACAAGGAGGTTGACCAGTGGGTTCGTGTTTGTGCTTGGGAGAGGTGCAATCAGTTGGAGGAGCAAGAAGCAAGAGTGCGTCGCCCTCTCCTCCACCGAAGCAGAGTACATCACCCTGAGTGAAGCAGCCAAGGAAGCCGTGTGGCTGAATGAGTTGCTGGCAAGCCTTGGACAGCAGCAGACCATAGAGACTACAATATATTGTGACAATATGAATGCCATTGCTCTGACCAAGAGCGCAGAGTTTCACGCTTGCACGAAGCACATCGACTTGGGATATCACTTCATCCGCGTGCTCGTAGCGAAGCAAGTGGTGCAGATCACGTTTTTCCCTTCAAGCATGATGCTGGAAGACGTCCTCACCAAGCCACTGGCAGCACACCGTTTTCAGCAGCTGAGGGGACAGTGCGGACTTGTGTGATTTTTATTTTTGCAAAGTGGAAGAATATGGATATGAGGGTGTCAGAAAGTGACAAAAATAGATTTCTCGATCAAGATAATCTGGCATGACATCTGGATAGAGGATGTTTCACAGGTTCTAACGCAGTTTACGGAACTCAATTCGGAGTCCATTTGAGAGAGATATGGATTTCTTAAGTTTGAAGATCATGGGTAGGGTTCAAGTGACAACCTGGGCACTTTGAGCTGAAAAGGCGTCAAGATTATTGGCCAGGTCGGTTGTGAGCGGCCTTCAAGGAGAAACGCCGGCTGGAGGACCTCCAAGAGAATTCAAGGAAGATGCAGACCACGATTGTTTGTCGTCCAAGTGGTGTGAGACATAATTCTCATGTGTGACAAGTTGACTTCCGCTCATCCTGCTAGGCTAGGAGAGTGAGCAAGAGGGTAGACTTTGACAGAGTGTATCTCAGTGCTCCCTAGGAAAAATGAGGCATATAAGGGCTTGTTAGAAAGTGGTGACAATTTAATTTCTCACTTAAGAGTTGTTTCAGCCATTCGCATTCTCCGCAAACCTTCATCCGCTTCCGTAATTTCTGTCTGTGCAACCTGCAACTCCCTCTCACAAACAGTTGGTCCTACCAAGGCGGCTCTTGGTGAGCCTGATCACCTCCCTGAGGGTTTCCCCAGTGTCCATCAACAGAGCTGTGCCAGCCAGCGGAGGAAGGTCCAGAACGCATCGTCCAGACCGCCAAAAGGTCGCCCATGCCAACGGACGGAGGAAGTGTCCTCTGCACAGTGCTTTCGCGTACAAGGCCTCCTTGTCCCGCTCAGCTGCCCGCATGTCGGCCCCCGGCTGGGTGGCCCACTGTCCCTGCGCATCTATGGTGGTCACATCCAGAACTCAGGTGGTGCCAGCCGTGTGGTCCACCAGGGTGAGATCCGGGTGCAGGGAACGCTGGCCACCGGGCAGCGGCAACACCTGCGCGGGCTCGACATGACGGTGAGGCGATGCTCCCGGCAGATTTCAGGAATCTCGTCATGAATGGCGTTGTGGACGCGCCACTCCACCCCCCTACCTCTCTCGCCGCGTCACTGCGGCCGGCTCCAACCCATACTATTACTATTTTTTGCATTGTTTACTTGACATGATGGCACATTTTGTTCAGTTTTCGGTTGATTCTTTATTTCAAAGAGACTACAGATGCTCATGACATGTGTGTTCGTTATGGTGGTTTTGAAAAGAATTGATGAGTTGATGTGACTATCAAAGAGTCTGCCCAGAGAAAAGCCAGCAGCTTTAAATGGGTCAGAATTGAAGGCCCCAAAATTCTTGGCAAAAATTCTTCGTGAATCATGTTGGTGCACACTCGTACATACGTTATTTGGTCATCTTGCAATCCAAGAGTCTTGGACCCAGCCCTACGCCTCGTTGCCTTTTACAAATTGTACATCTGCGGTTGTTGTATCAAACGTGTTTATGAATTTCTACTTCCCTCTCCATGTCCTAATCTTCCACTCACTTCTCCTGAAGGGCGTGGTAAACTACACTTTGCACCCAATAACCACATTGCTCCACTTATTTTAAACACCAACCTTCCATGGCTCCCAAATTATAAGAATTCTGGTAACATGTACCTATCAGATGGGGTTCTAAGCTTTGCCCCTACCTTGTTCCTTTCAAGAATGATAGCAGGTGTGACTTTCTAATCCTTCTTCTTGTGTAAAAATCACGCATTGCACCTGCCTTTCTTATCAGCTGCAAAGCCCCATTGAGTCCCCATCAACATTGTTACACCCAGATCTCTAGGTTCATTTTGGAAACAACTTCTTTCTCCAAAAACTTAAAGTGTCCAGTTTCCTCCAAACCTCCTCCCCTCAGCACCTCCATATTGTCAAAAAGAGAGGGCTTGAATTGTGTACGACGACTCAAGGGCCCCAAACTTTGGGAGTTAGACAAACTTCCCCTGCACAGACTTTGCCCAAAACCCCCCCCCCCTCACCCCCCACCCACTTTTTTCACGACAAGGAGGCATGCGAGAAAATATTCACAACGTCATTTGAAAGAGAGGGTAAACCATGGCTATTGCTCAAGGTTATGAAAAGTATTACATAAATACTATCCATCCGCTATGGATGAGGTGCCTCTTTCAACACGTGAAGTAGCTTGATTGGGTGAACCGGGCCACCTCTCTGTGACTCCTTCTGTGGTCACAGCCACATGTCCCGTCTGGTCATTGGCACTCCTTGTGTCCACCTCGGCTACTTTTCATACCCTTGAAAGGGCAGGCATGTGGTTTGATCCAAGGCAGCCGCACAACTGCCCCAAAAGATAGCACGAAGACCGTCATCCGCTGCATCAGATGTTGGGAAGATAGTTGAAGATTCAGAAGAGAGTGGCTGGTTGGCGATGGAGAGGTTGCCATCAGCCTTCTGCTGCAACCAAACTGAGCCATTGGATTCCTGAGAGAAGAGGTCTTGCTGTGACAGAACCTTCTCTTCAAAGTCCACGGCATGGGTATGACCAGACCATGCACCTTCAGACACTGATGTCAGGTAGGTTGAGTCCCTGTGCCAGCCTGAAGTCGGGATAGAGTGCATCAATGCCGTGCCTGGCCTTTCCGCACCATGCCTCATGCTCTCGTGAACAATGCAGTTGAGTGTCCCATCATTTGTAAGGCAATGTTCATGAGCAAGGTTAACCAATGGGGGGAAGTGCAGGGTATCGTCTTGCACAGAGGTTTGCCGCCATGCGTCAGAGGAGGATGAAGGGGAGCTTAGAGTGGAAGGACGTGCAAATGCCTCCGTCTTGGCACATTCATATGCAGACCTCAGCAGAGTCCCTTGCTCTTCCGCCCAGTCCAGTGACATGTTACAGTATCTTGCTTTCTGTCTCTGTTCGTGCGACGCATCCTGCAATGCAGCACCAGTGGTCGTGCAAAAGCTGTTTCTCCCCCCACTGCCTCTGCCGGGCATGTAGGTGGCAGATGCATCAGTCATGGGTGACCCTGAAGCCGCGTCTCCTTTGCTGCCATTGGCCTGACCACCTGGGCCATTTCCCTGATCCCCTTCCACATGCCTTTGAGTAGCAAGCCAGAGAATGAGGGCAAGAGCTGAGGTAGCACATCTTGGCCCTCCATAATCCAGCAACGCCAACTGGAGAAGAAGAGAAAGGAAGGAATCTGCTTTTGAGAACGGCACACAGGTAGCTTCAGGCGCCTCTGCAGCCGGAACTTTCACAAACACTTGCTCAGTTCCGTGTGGGCCAGAGTCAGAGCCAAAGTCAATGTCGCTTTCCTGAAACAGTTGGACTGCAGGGTCCAGGTCGTACTTCAGCTTTATGGATGCTGAAGAAGGGATGCAACGTGTGTTTCCTGTCATCGTTGTCTGAAGCTTGCGAACGGGTGCAGGATGATTGTGTTGGCCTGAGTATGCTGTGCTGACGAGCAACCCATCTTCGGTGGGCAATGCATTCACAACTTTCTTGCTCGTGCATTTTGTGCCTCCACTGCTGCTGCCGCGTGCATTACGGCACCGGAAATACTCCCTGAATCAAACCACAACATCAGGTCACCCAAAAAACAGGGGAGCAATGATAGAAGCACAAAGGGCATTGCGTTTGAGATTGTAGCAATAGACATCCATATTTGTACAAACTACATATGCACTGTGAATGCATGCAGCTTTGCAATAAGGAGCAAGATTTGTTTTTGGAATGTCAACTATTGTGCTTGGATGGCGTGTAGGATGGATGCAGCACCAATCAAGGGGTTGGGGGTGGGAGAAAACAGATGTTTATGCTCCTGAAAGGAGCATACCATTTGTGATCATGATGATGAGAATGGTGATGAGAAGATGGTGACACCCTCTTTGGTGCCGAGGATGATGGCAATGACGGAATCCATGAGGAAGACAGACAAAAACAAGGCTGATGCAGCGGCGGTGGTGAAAACGCCAGCGACACCCCCAAAAGTGATGGTGATATGGCCATGATGTCGACAATGAAGAAGATGACAACAAGGACAACATGACGAAACCCACAAGGACAACACCTATGACGACGAAGAAGACTACTCCTACGTCGACTGCGATGACAGCAACTAAGATACTCTGATGACAACTACAACTACGATGGTGACGGCGTCGATGACGACTTAGATATTCTGATGACGACACTGAAGATGACTAAGGATGAGATTCGTTGTCGTCGCATGGCCATGGGATGTCCTCCAACCATAGGTCCCAGTACGTGAGCCTTACCCGAGCCACGGTCTAGAGTCCGTGCAAATCTCAAGGACAGACACCGGACGCATGACTTCTGAGGTCGCACTCACAAGACAATACATGGAACTCGACATCACATAGGTTTCGAGGACATCGCATGGCCATGTGACAACAATCAAACTTACCCTAAGACACTCTCATGACGACGCGGGCTGTGGTAGTGGCCGGAGCGGCGGTGGTGGCTATGATCTACAAGAAGAAGATGATGACAACAAACAAGGTGATGACAGTGGCTGTGATGGCGATGACAAAGGCAGATTGCACCCTCAAGGAGCATGCGGAGGTCCACAGCAACAAAGAAGGTGCAGTTGTATCTGTTTTCACCTGTAGCAATGATGATTATGAAGCTCACCTGATAGACCCTATGGTAGCAGTCTTCTCTCCGTACTTCAGCCAATCAAATCCATCTTCATGAATGAACTTCTTGGGCGGCCGTTTCTTGTGTCCTCCTGGGGGCTGCAAATGGTAGTCCATCCCCAACGTCAGGCCCTTGTGTAGATTAGGTCGTGCTTCACTCGAAATACCCTCTGTCTCCATTTCGTGCAGACACCTGCAGAGCACATAGTAGCAGTGGCGAGTAAGAAAGATATTGTTGCTGAGAAGCGAAACAAGGACTTCGGAATATTTGAAGGGGAAGCTGGTTAGAAGGCGCGCACTTAGGCCCCTGCAAGACCTCAAGTAGTGTGTCTTACAGAAACTCCATCGCTGATAGCGATGGAGTTTCTGTTCGATCTCCAACCGCCCTTTGAGAGAACAATCTACATTCAGACTGGGAAAGGCAGCTTCTAGCTCATAGATGGATGCGAGCTCAGACCTCGTTCTCCCAAAACGAGGAGCCGGACTCGAGCCGTCGGACTTGACAGCAGCTGGAGCAGAAGCTGCCGGTGAAGTTGTCACGGAATCATGGTGCCCACACCTAACTGATACCTGAAGCAGAAAGCCTTCGTGCTTCCATTGCTTCCCTGGGGAGGGAGAGGGCGGGAGAGGGGGGGGGGACTGTGGCTGTGATGAGTTGAACCTTTGATGTACGTTGCAAGTGAAGGTTAACGAATAAAACTGTCTCTACGGCTTAGTGCCATGCTATGGTACGCAAATCAGAAAGAAGCTGGACACCGCCGCTTTCGTTTCTGTCTGTGCTGCCAAAGTTGGAATGAAGCAACCTTCTGCAGACGACGCAATCTATTTCTGGGCGAGTTGCAGGAGCGGCGGTGGCTGTGGCAGTTGCGGCAGCCGCACAAACTTCAGCAGCAGCAGCGCCAGCAGAAGCAGCAGGAGCAGCAGTGGCAGCATAAGCAGCACCTTTTGCAGCAGCAACGGCAGCAGGAAGAGTAGCAGCCACGACAACAGTCGCTCTAGCCGCAGCATCAGCAGCAACAGTAGCAGAAGCAGAAGCAGCAGCAAGAGCAGTAGGAATAGGAACGCCTTGCATGCTTTCACAAAGCAAGGCGACTGAAAACAGCAGAGGTCGATTGGTACGGGCTAAGTGGAACTGCTCTTGCTTTTCCTTACTTCGGCTCTCCGGGGAAGACCTGGCGTCCCTTAAAGGGACTCCCCTTGCCTCTGGCCGATCTGATGCAGAAAGAGCTGACGTCTGGCAGGCACCAGAGGAGTTGTCGAATGGCAGAGAGAAAAGTGTGAGCTCGTGTAGTGCGACAGCTGGGGCCGTCAACAAACGATGCGGACGGCAGAAAGTTGGTGTGCATCTGGAAGTATCGAGATCCCCTTTATTCTCGGCCAACGCCAGCCACATCTGTTTTTCTGCAACATCTGCTTCCCTTGCTGTGCACAAATCACGAAGCGATAAGACATTTCTTTCCACGAATCACGAAGCGATAAGACCTCAAATGAAAGCCGTCAAAATCCTCGAATGATTTATTCAGCGGACGGTGCGGATGTCCTCATCACAAGCTCTCTCTTGGATGGTTTGAGCCCATAGCCCAAGCTACCGACAGACCATCATGTCACTGGGTTCCCTTTCTGGTAGTGCACTCGATAGCCGATCGGCCCCATAGGCTGCTGGGAGATGTCGAGAAGAATCGCCTGAGGACTGCGAAGCGATGGTCGACCGCGGACCTCGAGGGACATTGAATTCCACCAGAAGAATAAGTCGCATAGACGCCGAGATCGAAGCCACCCGATTGCTGCAATTATCTGGTTTTTTAGATTTAAATGGCCATCATGTGAGGTCTGAAGCACCCTTATTTGCCAAATGGACTCGTTTCTGCGCACGTATGGAGCAGTTGGTACTGTGTGAGTGATAAATGTAAGTGGACTGAAGTACGAAAAGACAAGCAGTAAACGATGTTGGTACCCTTCAGGAAGCACCGCAGTTAGTGCAATCAAAACGGCAGGTACTGCTAGAGAACGGCAAACGGGATATTTCCCCGTGTCGGTCTGTGGGTTGCGTCAATATAAGACGTTAGTTGCCCCGCGTACAGTCCCGCGTACATCATCATAGGTGCCTAACCTTCTGTCCGAACACAACAGAGGCTCTCGCGTTACTTTCTTTACAGTCCTGTTGAGATTCCCCGTACCGCAGTCTCGTTCGCAGTGCCTTAGATACTGCACCGAAGTCGACGCTCTCGATGGATCCAACCTGAGAGCACAAGCCCGACACATTTCACCTTCTATTCCGGACAGTTGCATGGCGGCAGCAGTTTCTTCGACCTTGGGACGACAGTGACTTGGACGGTAAGCGGATGAACTTTCACCGGATAAGGCGAAATCCTTAATTGGGTGGCCTCGTTGGGCCAGTTCGAAACGCGCCCTGGGTATTCTGCCGTCAGGTCGGGATGTGATACTCCTTGCACGGCAGATCCCAACTGCCGGCGGGACTCGCGATTGGTCGGCACCCCACAAAATTGCAAACTTTGAGTTGGAGTCGTGACAGGACGGATCGCACGGCCAAGGTGCAAGGCGGCAGAAGGGGTACCACATGCCTCCAATCTCGGAGTCACGGATTTGGAGCCACGGATGTTGCCGTGGCAAACAGATACCGACCGACTTGTCCGAGGTCTCATCTGGCTTTTACGCTCTGCGTAAGGAAACAAGGCTCTAAGTCAGAGAACCATCAGGGAAGATTCGTTGTGGCATGCAGCAAGATATCATTACTAGAACAGGTAAAAAAAAATCGAAATTTTTGTCTCAAAAGAGCGAACGATAGAAATGTCTAACAACTTGACTGAGCTCCGCGAATCGTAGAGTTCAATGTTGGTTCTTCCCAACCGTAAGTACAGCCTCCTTCGTACATACGAAGAGCAAACATCATTTTCCTTGCAACGTGCGAAGATCTCACCATCGGCATCGGCAAAATTTGTTAGTTTATCCAGATCGATGATAAGGCTCTGTCATAAAACAATTTGGAATTCATTCTCTAAAGAAATATGATCTATTCAACTAGCTGAAAACACTGATCCAAAGATTTCATCAAAACTTCCACAAAACCCTTTTGGCAAAAATCCGCTTAACATTTTTCAACATTCTTGGGACTCAAAATATTGTCAGAATTCTTCTTAAAACCATGTCTTAAGTAGGGCTCAAAGATGCAGCAAATGGACATACAAACCATGGCAACCTAAAGATATTGGCTGAAAGTTACCAAGTAAAGATTATGTTACTGAGAAAGTAGCCACAAAAACTATTCATTTCCTTCACAATCATTCATCTCGAGAATGTTTAGGCATGTTTTTTCTCATTTGCATTTGAGAACATAATGGCAACCACAGGTGTGAAATCAAACATCTGAATGGGAACTAATGACGCCATTCCCTCATACTACGAAATACAAAGCCAAAGCACCAAAAATCTATCTTTGAACAAATCCCTTTGCTTTTGACTAATGAAAGTTGGCGATTCTTATTCTTTTGTATTGACATTATGAACAAGGCCTAACCTACACAAAAGTGTTTAATTTCAACCAAATTGTACTTTCTTTGGGCATTCGACCTCAAATACATAGGAACAAACCTGGTTTTTTGTAACTTTTTGTTAAAATCCGGACTCGCATCTCCCCCATACCTGTTAAAGTAGGTAAAATCAAGCCATCAAATTATTTGATCAATTCTCAGGTGCAATAAGCCCTACCAAAGCTTAAAAGAACATACTAAAGGTTTAAAAGGCACATATCGTAGAGTTCCTTGCACAATGGATTCAAACATGTCTAAAAACTGTGAGTGCATTGTCTGCGGTTGCTATCAGGCAATTATAACATCCCCTAGTTTTAATTATGTGTCATGCATATCATGACAAAAGAACCAGGCTTTTGGTGTTGTTTGACCAACTTGATCATATGCATGGCAGGGCGGCCACCAATTAGAACATCTCTATTCAAACCGAATAAGAAACATCCCTCATTCAAAGGTCACAGTGGTAGAAACTCTTATGGAAGAAAATCTCTGAATATCCCACGCATACGTCGACTTGGTCTTTTTCACTTGCTAAAGCAAAGAACCAGTCCCCCATCCATTACAATGCATGATAAGGACTAGAATCAAAGCATTGGTTCTTTGACTTCCAATTTTCCAATTGTAAATATCATTATTTAAACTCCACTTTTTTAGTCATCAATGACCACTTGAGAGGAAACATTGTCATAGTTGGAAAGGAAATTCAATGACGCTGAGATGTACTACAATTCTGAACACGACAATGTCTATCGAAGATGCCAATACCTACACAAAACATTTTATCATTTAGTCAAAATGTACCTAGCACCAGATTGTAAGTTGTTCAACCAATTATCAAAGGGTTAGATATACTGCCTGTGAATTGTGCTGTATTTCATACCTGGCATGGAACTGAACATACAGTGTTTTGTGGGCATGCTCAAACTAATTTTGCAGGAATTGGTTAATATATGGGTCATTCAAAATCCTAGTTTTCATACTCTTTTCATTATTTTTAAACAGCGTACATCAATTAACATTTTCATGAAAGTTAAATAGACTACAAAACTTTCAGTACACAACAAAATCCATGGATCATAGAAACCACTTCCGTTACATAAACAAAAAAATATCATTGGAGCAAATGTTTGGGTCCAGTGTAATACGTTAGTGGTGGAAAGGTTCACCATTTTAGGTAATAATTTGATCTTTGGATATTTTATAAATAATTTTTCATCTCTCCCACTCTAAATTTCAATCTCTCTCTCTCCCTACCTCTCTCACTCTCTCTCTCTCTCTCTCTCTCTCTCTCTCTAT
>SZWC01001394.1:31265-41765 GCA_023375785.1 Penium margaritaceum | reverse complement strand
TGTGTGTGTGTGTGTATTACTATCTTTTGGGTGGAAACGCATTGAAGAGTAAAACAAATTCTTCATGTAAATCCTAAAATAAATGTATCATATGTTTTGATTTGAATTCAATTTGCTCCTAATTTGAATTTCATTAGTTGTTTTGAAAATATTGGTATGTTAATGAAATGAAAACACCAGAAAAATGATTCAGGAAATAGTTTTATAAAAGATATTAATCTCATGCATTAAGGAGCGAATTCGCCAATTCAGGGCTCATTCTCCAATGAAGAATATTCCAAAACGTTTGCATGATTCTTATACTCCTGACTTAGTACAGAAAGCGTTTCTTCTTGAAACTGGTAATTAAAATATTTCCAGTATTTTTTACGTTGTAGAATCGTATTTTTTGTGTTAGTAGAAACGACTTTCATTAAAATGCTTAACACAAAATTCACATTTTCATGAATATGAACTGAAATTCATCAGCAATTGTTTCATCTAAAATCGAGGACATTGAAACAATCTTGCATTTGTTTTACATTCTGTATTTCATAGTTTGCAAAGGAATAAAACCTATACCTTAACATCTTCCTCTTCCGAAAACAACTTTCTTATTGAATTCAAATGCATTTCTTCACTAAATAGGCCATACAACCAAATTAATTCCTTGAAAATCCAGAAAAATGCGGAATATTCTGATGGATATAAAGAATAGATAGATGACTTAAAAGATATAATTTTTGTATTAATACGAAATAAATAATTCTCATTAAGATGATTTAACACTTGGATAAACAAAAACTTAATTATCCCTGATTTAGTTAAAGAACATAAGCTAAAATACATATGATTTCTTTACCAATTTCACAAATCGTTCCAATTGAGATACAAAACGTAGAATAAATACCTTAAATAAATGTAATTTACATCCAACGTAAACGTTATATTAGTATGTGATTCAAAATCACAATAGCAGCATTCGTACATATTTTGCAATATTCAATGTTAGAATAGAAACCTATTCTTCACAAAAACATTTTCGGAAAGAAATCACAAACGTTATGTGCAAGAACTAAAAACTAAATCTTCATTTAAAACGCCCAACAATGTATTTTTTAATTTTAAATCCTTCATTCCTTTGAAAATAAATTTTCAGGAACTGAGACTAATAACAACAGCTATTTGTTTCTTCAGATCAATCAAGACATGATAAAATCCAAAAACATCACCTGTTTTATAATAATCGCACATACATTGTAAGGACAAGTTAGGCAAATGTTGCATGAAATTTCTTGTTGTCTTCATGGCAGTGGCGGTATGTCATGTTTCTTCTTATTGTTTTACTTTTTTGCAGTGGTTTCTAAACGGGTAAAACAATTACGAATATAAAGGAACGAAACATTTATTATACATAATTGGCTTGAATAGTATGAGGCCCCTATAAAATCCCCCAATGTAGTCTCATTAAAGGAATGTGATTAAAAGTGGGGCACACATTCAAAAAACATAACTACATTTCTTTGAATGTGGATATTTAATTTTACATTGTTTTTTATGGTAACAATGTTACCACCATCCATGACTTCCTGGATGATTTTAATGAACTTGCATGACAACTATCCTGAAGACACATGTTTCTCGTTAAGAACCCTATGTATCCCTGAAACCGATTTTAAAACTAATTATAACTTGCACTTGAAAAAACCTTTCAAACGATATTAAAAATAATTATATGAAGATGAATGGTCATCTAAGTGATTCTTATGGAACGACGTTAAACTACAAAGGTTTTTTCAGATGGAAAAAACACAATTCAATACATAAATTGACTCAATGTGTTCATACAATGACTTTTGATATCAATTTGTAACTCATGTCGTATTTTATGTATTTTTGTTCATGTAATTACATGATGAAAATGTTACTCTGGATGAAATAGGAACTCTAGAATTCTGATTCATGATTATTTCACAATAACATTGTAAGCCAAAAACCAGAAAACGTTTCCGCAAGATGTGATTCTTTTCATCCATTCTTATAATGTTGTGTCTTACATCTTGAACATTAATCTTTTAAATGGTCTGGTTTTGATCTGGGTTCGACCAATTATTCGTATCAAGATAATCTTTGGTAAATGAAGAAAAATATTGCAAGGTCATACACCTTGCCCTCCTTCTTGTGATGGAGCATGGACCTGTCTGAATTCTAATAAAGCTGTTTCGTCATAACCCCTTTAATTGTATGTGCCCATTGTGCAACTTAAGGATATCATGCAAAATGTATCAATGAAATTGAATTTCAAGAAGAAATGTCAATTAGAAAATCACATTATTCTAAATGAATGACATATAATTACCTGCAGCCATCTACATCTTTACTTGTAGTGTATCCAACAATATTTGGCTAATCAATAACCTCCATTTCAGATTTTATCCGTCCAAAACATGCTCATAGGGCACGTTACAGGATTCATATTGCAAAGTTCATCTCCGGAATGGTTTAATATTATGTATAACAATCCAATATTTCATTAAGACCAGTACGAAACATTGTTGAGGGTAAAAAAATAATAACGATTCGGAATTTGTTTCTAGTTTGGAAAGCAAGCAATATTTCATAATTTATATTTATGAATAAAATCAAATACAGTTCATCTTTTAATCCTGTTTCTTTTGGAATCAATGGTGGAGAAAAGATTCTTCATTTTATGCTTTCGTACTGATATGTTTCATAATGATCCTCAAAAAGTTTTTGAAACAGTATTTATGCATTAAAGCTTTTCCAGACGAGGAAAACAATATAAAACATTTTCTGAAATTAGTTATAAAACTAATGTTTCCTTTTTTTCTATAATATTATGTTCTTACATACCTTTCTTTTTATACGTTTCTGAGCGCATTGTGAACTATGAATAAAGATGGAGGAATGGTGGGAAAATATATTAATTCCAAGTTTGAATGTACAAATAGGCATGGTTGATAAAGGGAAGTTGGAAACGTGATGGAGGAAAAATTCATGATGTAAAAACATTATTAAGTGGAAGGACTTTAAGATGAAGGTAGTATTCATTACCATGTGTTAGGAAGATACACAGGTTCAATTTGAGAGCCGGCATGTGAAATATTGAAACATAAGAAACTCATCAAGTCAATGGATTGAAGCATGATTCAAAAGATGGATCGTTCTGAAACAAGAGAAATATGCAACTTTCTATGCATCTGAGAGCATAGATGAGTTATAATGTAATGGTTTGGAATTATTTTGAACATAAGGAATAACGTTATTGAAGCTTTCTTAGGAACGGTTCTTTGCTTTGTCTAAAACAAATGCATGTCACCTGATTTTCTTCACCTCCTCATCAATCAGAGCATAATAGTTTACTCCCATGATACTAAGGACCACATCGTTCCAACTTAAAAACATTCATGGCTATTTTACATAATAATAAATCATTGATTACATGTAACCTTGTGTAGCTCGCCTTGTAGCAAGGCCAATCATTATATCTCCGACACAAATGTGCTATAAATATTCGCTTATTACATGTATCTTTTATTTCTATTTCAAACTCAACTCAAAAGAAGTAGAGTCAATTTCAAGCTTATTATGAAGGTCATGTGTTCATAAATGTTCCCTACTACAAGAAGATCATCACACCAAGGAGATTACTAATTTTACAAAATATATTAAAGAAATAGTGAACTTGGATTTTACACAAGAAGTATAACATTGTACCTCACATATATTTTATCTATTTCTAGGATCAGAACTGGTTTCTCATGTTCCTACGATTCACATTTCATCATGATATAAATCGTTTGTAACAATAATTCTTCTTCCATGGAAAAACATGAGCGAGAAGGTTCTGTGTCATCCAAACCTTTGTGAGAGACCATGTTTACGAAAACATACTTTTTAATGCCTGATGTTGAATTAGGTTTGCTGACAAATGTACGTGGATTAATGTTCTGATGAACTCAAGCTATTGCAAAGAATGCTTTGAGAAGAATAAATTATTTTTTATCACAAATCTTCCCTTACGCCTGCAATATATTTTTCATGAAGAATGGTGACATGAGAGATACGTCAATGCACAGTGTGGAATACAAAAAACATTCCATGTTGAGAATTACCACACAATTGCTATCATTATCGTTTTACAATCAATTAAAATCCATGTGGTATGAATTAAATTCATTTTTTGCTAACAACGGATGTGACGTTGATTTCCCTGGTCTTCATAAATTATCTTGACACAAATATACATAATTTCACATATGTAACACAATAGAAGGCCACATCAAATAAATCGTATGACTGGGTTTGGGTTACTATCGTTTCCGAACATTTCCCAATTTTCCTTGATCCAATTCTTCCACTCTACTCTGCCCTAGCGTTTTCCTGTCTCCTCACATCAAGAGATTGGGCACCACTTTTGGAAAATCACNTTCATGAAGAATGGTGACATGAGAGATACGTCAATGCACAGTGTGGAATACAAAAAACATTCCATGTTGAGAATTACCACACAATTGCTATCATTATCGTTTTACAATCAATTAAAATCCATGTGGTATGAATTAAATTCATTTTTTGCTAACAACGGATGTGACGTTGATTTCCCTGGTCTTCATAAATTATCTTGACACAAATATACATAATTTCACATATGTAACACAATAGAAGGCCACATCAAATAAATCGTATGACTGGGTTTGGGTTACTATCGTTTCCGAACATTTCCCAATTTTCCTTGATCCAATTCTTCCACTCTACTCTGCCCTAGCGTTTTCCTGTCTCCTCACATCAAGAGATTGGGCACCACTTTTGGAAAATCACCTGACTATGTGAAATTTGTGATCAAAAAGTAAAATTCAGTTTGTGATCCCCCTCATGTTTCCCCCCCTTACCAACGGCTTTAAGATCGACCGCGAATAAAATAAATAAACATTTGAAAAATGCTTCCTAAATTTTCTTCCAAAGTTTAGTGGCAATACAGTAGTATAGAACAACCTCAAGTATGATGGCATTTCCTCCATCAAAGCACATTTTAAAAAGCTCTTCAAACTTCTCTTGTGAATAAATGTTCTCTACCATGACATCATTGAGAGCAAAATGAGAACAACAATGACAGTAAGAGAAACGAGGAAAGTGGTTGTCGACAGAGCACGTAGGAAATTATTAGAAATAAGAGTAACAACCAGAAACATTGCATGCATTCTTTATGAATCGTTTGAAGTTTAACCAGGCACTGACTAGAATGATTCATTGCATCATTACGATTTGCTAAATAAATATCATGACAATAGAAGTTTTCCTTATCATTTCCGGGAATCAGTCTTTATGAGTGATTAGTAATACGGTTAAATAGATAATTAATATATTGTTTCCATCATGGATTTGTATTATCACAGCCCCAACAATCAAACCAATAAAGTTACCTCTTTTTGTGATTCCGTAGCCTGAATCCACAAATGTACTTTTCCCCCATGTCATAAAATATAGATTCTTTCATATCTACACATTGATTCTGGAAACAATATCATCTCAGATATTTTCCCATTGAAACGAGCAATGCATGTGATGAACCTCATCAACACACTACGAGGTGATTTGATTGTTGGAGTTCATAATATTATTCAAGACTCATGAAGGATTGTGCGTAAATAATGTATATCTTGAGTTCATATGCAGATCTCAAACTCGCTCCTCAAGAATGAAATACCTACCTTTTCCCGTTTTTAGCCAGTCCAAATCTCAATCTACATAAAACAGAATGATTCAAAAGTTCACATTTTGTTACATGAACTTGCAGATAAATCCAGTATATATCATAAAAAAGGTCTTTTTATTTTTGAAAATTTTAAAATCAAAACAACAAACAATTGATGCATCCTTTAATCCAAAAAATTTAAATCCTTTTACACAATGAGCGGATCATTGCTAGTGAATAGCAGCAAGCAACGGATGCCATGTGTTTTGCAAAAAACCGTAGAATTTTTACACCTTAATTCACAATCAATAGAAAAGGTTTCACTATACTTCGCTATGGTGAGGCCTGGATGTGGCGACCATGGGTGTGACCCGGGTGGAATGTGTAAGACGACAGAGGGTGCGAGGGAAGGAGCAGTTCAGTGGAGGGGGGGAGGCGAGGCAGGGAGGAGGTCAGAAGCCGCCGAAGAGGGGGGAAGAGGGGGGGGAGGGTGGAGAGAAAGGCAGAGGGGCGGCCAACGAGGGGTCAGCCAGAGGGGGGAGAGCAGGTTACAACACGACAACGGGACGGAGGGGACAAGCGAGAGCAGAAGAAGAGGAAGGAGAGAGAAGCAAAGGGGAAGGGGGGCGAAGCACAGCAGAGATGGGGGAGGGAGAGGGAGGGGACAACGGAAGGACGGGTGGCAAGGGATTGACAGGGGACAATGTACAGGTAAGGGCATGAGCGGTGCAAGAGCGGGTGCGAGAGGAAACAGGAGACGAGGGCGGTGGGGTGTCCAGGACGCAGGGAGGCAGGGATGGGGCTGAAACGGTTGGAGCAGGAGGAGACGTGCGAAAGGAGATATGAGTGGGGAGAGGAAGAGAAGGCCGAGACTAGGCAGCATGTGTGCGCATCCACAAGTGAGGGCGAGAGGAAACGCCGAGAAGGGAGGCCGAACTATGGGCGGGCGGGTGGGGGAAAACTGCAGGAGGTGGAGATGGGCAAGGGGGGGAGCGGGCGACGAAGGGACAGGGGACGAAGGAAGGAGCGGAAGAGTCTTGCAAGAGAGAATTTCGAGAAGAGGAGTGAGGGGCGAGTGGTGGGTGGGGGAGGCAACAGAGGGTGAAGACGGCGGGGACGGTGTCCCGGTGACGGGGACGCGGCCGTCCACTAGAGGGACATGGGAGGAGGCCCGTGAAGGGGTGTCCTCTGGGACATCCTCGACGGAGAGGAGAGTAGGGTCCGCACAGTGAGCAGGGGAAGGCGTGCGAGGGGAGCCCGCAGCCTGGGCTATGGTCAGAGCAGAAGGAACTGAAGGAGGAGAACGGGGGAAGTTGGCAGGAGAGATTGGGGATGGCACGGGAGACAACAAGAGGGGAGGGATGGGAGAGACAGACGGAGGACCGCCACGGTGGTGTGAGGGGGGGTAAGGGAGGCGAGGGAGGAGATGGAGGTGGGGGGGAGGGAGTGGGAAGAGATTGGGGAGGTGGGGCGGGAGGGGACGGAAAGGGCAAGGGGTGAGATCGAAGAGGAGAGGAGACCAACGCTGGAGGAGACACCATCGTGGAGGTAGAGATGGGCGGAGAGGGACGAGGAGGATCCGCAGAACGGGGTGGGAGGGTGGACAAAGATGCTAGGGAGGAAGGGGGAATAGTGGGAGGGGTGTGGGAGATCGGCGGTGGAACGGCCGAAGAAGGCACGAGAGATGGGACAGGAGCAGGGGTGGTGGCAGGTAGAGAGGGCACGGGGGGGGGGTAACATAGGAAGGTGGAGAGAGAGAGAACCAACCAGCGACAACGAGGCCGTCAGCGGAATAGGCCATGGAAGAGGTGGGAGGAGGGAGGCAGCGATCCGCTCAGAAGGCTCCATATGCCAGCTGCTCCAAAAAGCAAGCATGGCAAGACTCAATGAGGCGATGAGCGACCGGGTCCCAGAAAACGGTGGGCATGTGAGTGAGGTGCAGCTCCGAGGGTGACGCATAGGCGGCCAGGCGGATCAAGTTTGTCGGACCGAGACAAGGGAGCAAGGTAGACGGTAGCCATGGTGCCCCAAACCACAGCCTGATTGAGGTCTGCTCGGCGACCAAAGAATAGCTTGAATGGTGTGGTGTCGGGGGCGAGGGCGCAATGTGGAATCCGGTTCCAAACCCACTTGCGATATCGTGCAGCCTCAGACCAAAAACTGCGGCCTTGATCAAGAAAGTCTGCCTCAGCCATCATTGTGCAAACTCCCTCAACAAGTGTGCGGTTCCAGCACTCAGCAACCCCATTCTGCTGCGGAGAAAAGGGGGCAGAGAGCTCATGAACCACGCCCTCACGGTCAGAGTACTCGCCACCGCAAGCAGACCGAAAGCGCAGGAGCTGGTGACGACTCTGTCGTTGCGCAGACGCGTACCACGACTGCATGGCCTGGGCAACATCACTCTTTGCCCGAAGGAAAAAGACCCGTGTGTAGAGAGATTAGTCATCAATGAGGTTGAGAACATACCTGGCATGCTCAGCTAGAGACCCATTCTGGAGAGGACCGAGGAAGTCGGCATGCACGACCTCAAGAGGAGCAGATGCGTGCGAGGGGAGGAGGGGAAAGGAAGGCTATGCATCTTGCCGACGGCACAAAATATGCAATCGGCAACACAAGGGCGAGCCCCACCACCACCACCACCACCACCTCTACCAGGCGGGGCACGAACAACAAGGAAATGAGCTGGCGGAGGGGGCAGGAGGCTGGGTAGGGTTTCGGAAAGGACAAGCTCAGCAAGAGGGACTGAAGGCTAGGAGACCGCCTGGAAGGAGCGGAGCCCCTTGAGCAGAATAGGCCAGACGGCGAGAGTCTGATATGCGGCCTGAAGGGTAAGGGAGAGGGGAAAGGAAGTGAGAGTGCTAGAGAAGGATGGCCCAAGGCCAGAGTCCACAGAAGTGACAAAGGCCTGGTCCATCAAGGAGACACCCGCAGTGAGAAGCTCGCTTTGGAGGAGCTCGGCGCCCCCGAGGTAAGCACCCAAGAACTCGTCGGGGCGACGATGGAGAGTGTGAAGATGGGCAAGGAGGGAAGAGGTAGAGCGAAGAGAGTCAGACGAGAAAAAGGCAAGGAGGGCAGCCTATGCCTCACATTGACGAGCAGGGAGAGCGGCGGTAGGTGCAAACTGATCAAGCTGACGAAGGGCGATGGAAGGGGTTGTAGAGTAGAGGAGGTGGAAGGCAAGGGACCTGCAATCAGGATGAGCAAGGGGGAGGGAGGGAGTCTGGTCATAGTGCTCCCAGAGGCCATGCATGTGGGCCCAGGACACGAGGCGGGGGGACCAGTCGGAGAACGGAGTGCTTGGGACGTGACCGGGAGCAGCGGTCAAGGGCAGCGATGTAGGAGGGGAGGGGTGGAGACCAAGACGGGCGAGCTCAGCGAGTGCAAGGGTCATAGCATCGAGGCGCGCCTTGGTGCAGGCAAGCGTAGCTACGCAGTCACTAGGGGGAGGGGCACTAACAGGGACAGCGCCACTAACTCGGAGAACACCGCCGGATGGGGGAGCACCGCCAGCGCGCAAAGCAACACTGAGCGAGACAAAACTACCAAGGTGAGAAGGGCCGAACGGCACGATAGCACTAGGACAACGATGGAGGTAGAGGCGGCAGCACCAACTTGGGGAACAACAGCGCCAAGGGCGACGGCAACAACGGGGGCGACAGCGCCTCTATGGGCGACGACACCACCAGGGGTGACGGCACTACTGCCGGTGGCAGTAGTGTCGGCCACGAGGGCACCACGAGGAGCGACAGGACGGCCAGCTACGAGGACAACGTCCGGGGTGTCCCCAGCAGTGTTAGAGCCAGGATCGTCATGGTTTGCAGCAGTGACAGAGGGGACAGGGGGAACGGCAGGGGGTGCTAGGGGAAGGAATGCGAGGGCATCAAGGATGGCCGCAGAGAAAGGAACTAAGATGGCTGAGTGGGTGGCGGGGGATGGCGTGGTGGTGAAGGGGGAGCACAAAGCACCTCGAAAGCAGCGGTGAAGGCGGCCTCCGTAGCAAAACGAGAAGAGAGGGCGAGGGAGTTTTCAACGAGTAAATGGTCAACGGAGGAAGGAGGACTTGGGGGCGGGAGGAGACATCCTGAAAGGATGTCTGCTCGCGGCCCGCACGGGTTGCAGCGGCGGCAGTGAGGGCGCCAGAGAGGCCGAGGTCGGCCATGACACTACTAGCCGCAGGCCGAGGAATAAGTGAGGCAAGGAGCGAACACCTACAGGAGGAGTGGACATGCAACGGAGGGGAAAGATGAACCAGGCTGTTAGATGTGTGTTTAGGGAAGTGCATTACGGGGGGAAGGGGAGGGGGAGAGAGAGGAAGGGGCGACATCATGAAACAGGCGGGAGGACCGACGGACGAACGAGTCCAGCACCCTCGCAAGTGGGAAAGAGGAGCGAGAAGCGGGGGAGGGAGCATCACAGTGACGTGAGCGAAGCGAGCACAGAGAAGAACAAGGGGGAGGGTAAGAGAGAAAGGGAAGTGGAGAAGGAGAGATGGGAGAAGCATGGAGAGTCGAGTGAGAGCGGAAAGTGGGAAAGGAGAGAGATGGGGAGAGAGGGAGAGAAAGAGGGGGAGGAGGAGAGAAGAGGGAAGAGCACAGAGGGGAAGTGAGGGTGGAGCGCCACGGCAGTGTGAGGGAGGAAAGGGAGGCGGGGGAAAAGATGGAGGTGGAGGGAGGGAGTGGGAAGAGAAGGGGGAGGGAGAGAGAGAGAAAGAGATAGAAGGGAGGGAGAGAGGGAGAGAAAGAGAGAGAAGGAGGAAGAGGGGGGGAGAGACGGGTTGAGGAGGGGAGGAGCAGAGAGGAGACACA
>SZWC01001393.1:241135-259949 GCA_023375785.1 Penium margaritaceum | reverse complement strand
CGTGGACGGCTATGTCAGCCAGGGGGAGTGTTGGTTTGTGTGGCTTCCACCCGTCACGACCGACACTGCTAGTTTACCGATATACCCACATTCGGGGTATATGGCAGAGGAGGGCGTGACGACACGACGGGCCTCCGGACTGCACCGAGACTTCTCCAGCACCTACGACAGCGCCGGCGAGACGCGGTCGATGCGTTCCGGCAGCCATGTGGGCTTGTCAGGAGGTAGGAGAGTTTTCTCGGTGGGTTGAGACCCGTGCACCCGGTTGACTGTACCGGTGCGACGAGGAGACCCGATGGCTGTTGTGGGGCTTCCGATGTTCGGAAAGCCGTCTGTGATGTCTGGACGTTGATTCCGAGATTTTTTGGCACTGCTCATATTTTCTCGGTGGTCGAGACCCGGGCACTCGGAGAGCTGTTCCGGTGCCTCGAGGAGACCACCTTTGTTGCTCTCGTGGTGTCTGCAGTGTGTTCTCCTTGTTGACTCATTTGGGTTCAATAGGGGTGACGGGGCCCGGTGCGGTTAGCTGCCGGTGCCCCTATACAAGTCTGCTTGGGGCTCATTTGTAAACTCTCATTGTTCTTTATATTCAGCGTTCCAGACTTAGCCAAATTCTTGCCGTCTTGCATCGCACTCACACACAGAGCTCATGTTCGTATTTGCATGGGCCTGCATGCCCTAATTTATTTCTAATTTGGTATCAGAGCACAGCGGGGCGTGTGAGCAGCAGAAGCAGCAGCAGTGGACGGAACGGAAAGAGAACGCGCCACGTGGCACCACGCCGGCAGCAGCGTGAGGGAGCGCGAAACGACTGCAAGTCAACGCCACAGGGGCGGTGAGCCGCGAAAAGGAGCACTAGCGACTGCGGCGGCAACAGCAAAAGCAACAGCAGTAGCAGCAACTGCAGTAGCGGCGGCAGGAGCAGCAGCGTGCAGCAGCGTCGGCAGTAGCAGCAGCAGCAACAGCAGCAGCGTGCAGCAGCAGCATCAGCAGCAGCGGCGAAAGCAGCTGCAGCAGCGCATCAGCCGCTGCAGCAGCAGCGTGAGCAGTAGCAGCATATAGCAGCAGCACCAGCAGCTACTGCAACAGCGGCGGCAGCAGCAACAGCGTGCAACAGCGACGGCAGCAGCAGTAGCAGCCGCGGCGGCAGCAGCAAGCAGCAGTAGTAGCTGCTGCGCAGAGCAGCGGCAGCAGCAGCTACTGCGCAGAGCAGCAGCAGCAGCATATAGCAGCAGCAGCAGTTACTGTAGTAGCGGCGGCAGCAGCATATAGCAGCAGCGTGCAGCAGCAGCAGCCGCGGCGGCAGCAGCAAGCAGCAGCAGCTGCTGCTGCGCAGAGCAGCAGCAGCAGCAGAAGCAGCAGCAGCAGCAGAAGCAGCAGCAACAGCAGCAGCAATCGCAGCAGCTGCACCTGCCGCTGCAGCTGCTGCTGCCGCTGCGAGGAGGGCCTTGCAGCCCTCCTCTGATCGGGGGGGCCCTCTGAGGGGGCCCCGTTCGCACCCCTCCCTCCCTTCCTCCCCTTCTTAGGGGGGCCCTCGGAGGGCCCTGCCGAGCCCCTCCGAGGGTCCCTTCGGAGGGGGCCCGTCGGCCTCGTGGGCCCCCTCGGCCCCGTCGGCTCCGTCGGCCGACCGACGGAGGGGCCGGGTCAGAGGGGCGGACAGGACCCCCCCCCCTCTCGCTCCCTCCTCCTCCCTTGTCGCTCGCTCGCTCGCTCAGCGAGCGAGCGAGCGAGCGTGCACGGGAGGGAGGGCCGGACATGTCGGACATCCCCCCCCTTATTATCTCCGTTCGTCCACCTTCTGGGCAATCGAGAAAAGGGGGAGGGGGGCGAGTAACAAAAAATACGATAAGGGGTACGCCTGAAAGCGAGAAAAAAAAAGGGGGGAAAGGCAAGGGCTTAAGGCGAGCAGAGGGGAGAAATAAAGAAGGGGGTGGAGGGTGAGGGCAAAGAAAGAAAAAAAAAGAAAAACAGAAAGGGGGGCCTCAGGACTAGAGAATAACGACAAAAAAAAAGTTCATCTTCCAACTACTACCGCCACAGCAGCAGCAGCAGCTCTCATAGCCGCAATAGCAGCATCAGGCGGTGGAGTGTCGACGACTACATAGTGCGGCGGCTGCGCGAAAGCTTGCACTTTCGCCTTCTCAGCCGACAGCGGACGGTCGTCGGCGGCGATCTCCGCTTCAAGACGCGTCCTGGACCGACGTCTTCCTGGGGCCCGTGGATTGTTGCGCGCACTTCACCCCGTAGGATCGACGGCGGATTCGAGTCTTACCATCTCCGAGGGCTGGGTCGTCTACCGCTTGGAGCAGCAGCCACACCTGCAGCCGCCACCCTTTCTAGTCTTGGAGCGGTCTTCGTTCTATTAGTGGCAGCAGCATTAGTGGCAGCAGTTAGTCAGACTGTAGTCTCCGGGCATGCTGTGGTAGTGCAGCTCATCCGTCTGGTCACATTTGCTGACCCGGACGCCGTGACCTCCAGGAGTGACTGTACCTACTGGCCTCGTTCTCTCCCGTGGCTTGGTGTTTACCACCGGGAGTAGGTGCCCTCGGTACCTATTGAGAAGATTCCAGGAAGCTTCCTAGCCTTTCTGCTTGCTAGCCTGACGGCACGGGTCTGGCTGGTTGACACACAGGTCATGCAAGGGACAGCAAGGGTAGGGAGAGACACGTGCACTTGTATCTCAAGCTTCAACTGAAGTAAATACAGAGAGAGAGAATGAATGACAGTCACACAGGATATGTACCTGCCGTGGTGCACGGCGGGTGTCACACACGGCAGTGCCTGTCTGTCCAAACCTGGCCCAAAACCGCTGTTTTGGCCGTAACTCTGCGCATGGTGGTCCAAACGGAGCACCGTTGGATCCTAAAGCTGCAGAATCCTGAGCCTGACGCTACAGCTGGTCACACGCACAGGTCCGACATCAGTCGGTGGAGAAAACATGCAAAACATGCAGTTCGGGCCGAACGGCCTGTCCACTGAGAAAATTCTAGCACCTACAGAAACACTGTAAAGGACCACGGGAGGCACCCGGGATGTCGTGGCAGCTGCACGCCAGGCAATGGCGGCTCGGTCGCCACCTCGCGGTGGTCCGCCTGCCTGTTTGGGGGTGCACCACGGACCGGGTCAACACCACGTCAACTCCCCCACAAGCCGGCAGCAACGGCCACCTCAGGGATCTGCACGAGCATGGACATGAGCCGAAAGGTCACCGTATGCCGTGTACACGCGTAAGACAACACTCCCCCATGACCGGATGGCGAACATGTCCATACACATACAAACACTGACAACAAAGCACCACGGAGACGACAAGNAGTTCGGGCCGAACGGCCTGTCCACCGAGAAAATTCTAGCACCTACAGAAACACTGTAAAGGACCACGGGAGGCACCCGGGATGTCGTGGCAGCTGCACGCCAGGCAATGGTGGCTCGGTCGCCACCTCGCGGTGGTCCGCCTGCCTGTTGGGGGTGCACCACGGACCGGGTCAACACCACGTCAACTCCCCCACAAGCCGGCAGCAACGGCCACCTCAGGGATCTGCACGAGCATGGACATGAGCCGAAAGGTCACCGTATGCCGTGTACACGCGTAAGACAACACTCCCCCATGACCGGATGGCGCACATGTCCATACACATACAAACACTGACAACAAAGCACCACGGAGACGACAAGGACGAAACAAGGCCAGGTCAACCGGCATCAGGGGCAGGCCGCAGTCCCACAACACGAGTGGCCACATGGAATTTTCCTCGTCCGAGTGCCTTCGTCAAGAAGTCAGTGCGCTGCTCGTCTGTACTCACCCAGATGACGTCCACCTCGCGTTGCTGCAGAAGGTCACGCACAAAGTGGTACTCAATACCAATGTGCTTTGTGCGTGAATGGAACACACCCGAGTTCTGTGCGATGGCATCAGCACTTTGGTTGTCACAACGCAAGACGACTGGAGGCACATTCTGACGTAACTCACGGAGCAAGCGCACCAGCCAGACACTCTCTGCTGCACCTGCGCCTAGAGCCACGTACTCGGCCTCCGCAGAGCTGCGAGCAATGCAGCCTTGTTTACCGCTGCGCCACAACACTGCGGTCCCACCAATCAGGAAGATGTAGCCTGTGCGACTCCTGCCATCTGGGCTCCAAGCCCAGTCACTGTCGGTGTACCCATCGAGGACCACCGAGCACTGGCGGCGAAAACACAGACCAAGGCGTGCGGTGGAGACCACATATCGCACGACTCTGACCGCAGCCTCGAGCGTCCGTGTGCGCGGACCCTGAGAAAACTGTGCCAGCAGATTGACAGCAAAGGCGATGTCGGGCCGCGTCGTGGTGGCCAGGTACATGAGCGAGCCAATGACTCGCAGGTACAAGGTCACATTGACAAGCTCCCCCAGCTGCTCTGGGTCATCCACCTTCAGGGCACGCTGCCCGTCGGGTGTGATGGGTGTGGACGCAGTCGGAACAGTCGCAAGGAGGTCTGTGAATCGCTCCCCCACAGTCCGAGCATACCGTGCCTGATGGACGAGGAGGGTCTTACGGGTGCGATCACGCACAATCTCCATCCCCAAGAACACCGAGGCTGGTCCCAGGTCCTTCATCCTGTAGGCGGAGTGCAGCACCGCCTTGGCCGCCGTCACGGCCTCCATGTCTGGAGACGCGATCAGGAGGTCGTCCACATAGACCAGGATTGCAGTGAAGGGGGCTGGCGCCTGGGTCACAAACAAGGAAGGATCAGCATCGCTCTGGTCGTATCCGGCATGACGAAGCGTGCCAGTGATCTCCTGGTTCCAGCAGCGAGGTGACTGCTTCAGTCCATACAAGGCCTTCCGCAACCGCCAGACCTTATCAGAGGCCTTGGCGTCGACGAAGCCAGTCGGCTGGACCATGTAGATCTCCTCCTCAAGCTTTCCATGAAGGAAGGTGTTGTTAACGTCCATCTGGTGAAGCTCCCAATCATGGTGAGCCACCTGACTCAGCAGGGTGAGCACTGTCTGCATCCGGCCGACTGGGGCAAAGGTATCGGTGAAGTCGACACCCTCCACTTGTGAGAAACCCTTGGCTGTCAAGCGGGCCTTGTAGCGTTCCACTGAGCCATCAGGCTTCAGTTTCTTGCGCAAGACCCACTTGGCCTGGACAGCCTTCCGGCCCGCTGGCAGGTCAACAAGCTCAAAGACGCCATGATCGGCAATCGCCCGAAGCTCCTCCTCACATGCAGAGCGCCAAAGCTCGGAGTCGGGTCCAATGAGGGCCTCACGCAGTGTGCTCGGATCCTGAGGCAGCTCGGACGAGGTGCGTGTGGCCAGGACACACGCTGTGGAAGGCAATGCATGTGTGACCTCCAAGGAGGACGCGTCACGCGCCTGCTCATACTCGTGAGCAAGGAGGACCCGTCCTATCGGACAGGATGGGTGGACCTCAGCAAGGCCAAGGGCACTAAGGCCGAGGACCTTGGTGCCTGGGTCTCCACTGTGCACGCTGCGCGTAGGGCGCTGGCGGAGGCGACCTCCGGGCTCGCGTGTGAAAGGCTCGGGGGGCACAACAGCAGGCACATGTGTCGATGACGCGGGGACATGCGACACAGCGGTATGCTCGTGCGGAGGTGAATGCGCGCGCTCTGGAGACGCGAAGACAGGGGAACGCGAGTGCTCGGACGGCACGGAAGCAGGTGAGTGCACGGGTTCAGACGATGCATCGACAGGCGAGTACGCAGGCTCATGCGACACAGGCGTATGGAGAGGCGAGCGCACAGGATCAGGCGAAGGGAAGAGAGGGAGCGCGGGCTCAGGCGACACAGAGACAGCTGAGTGCGCGGGCTCAGACGACGCGGGAACAGGTGAGTGCACGGGCTCAGACGACGCTGGGGCAGGTGAGTGCGCGTGCTCAGGCGACGCTGGGACAGGTGAGTGCGCGGGCTCAGGCGGAGCAGGGGGAGATGATGCAAGGCCAGGGGCGTGTGCAGGAAGAGTCGCATGCTCAGGTGATGACGCAACTGGGCCAACAGCAATGATGGCGGGGTCGAGCTGAGCGGGTGAGGGACCGGGGTGTGACGCATCACGGGCGATAGGGCATGCTGAACGGATGGAGTCCGACGGCCCAACGACCTCCCCCACGCCGCGTGAGGCGTCACACCCGGGAGCATGAGAGAGGCGCATGGAGCGGATCTGAGACAAGTGATGGTAGGTAAGGTGCTCGAAGAACACCGCGTCGCGGGACTCAACAATGCGACGGCGATCCGGGTCCCAAAAGCGCCACGCCTTGGACCGGGGTGACACCCCCACGAAGGCACAGATGCGCCCGCGAGGAGAGACCTTGGACCCTTGTTGCTCTGGGGTGAACCAGACGCAGGCAAGGGACCCCCACACACGAGCAAGACGCAGGTCAGCTCGATGACCAAACCACAACTCATAGGGAGAGGTGTGGAGAGGCAGCCGTCCGTGTGGGATGCGGTTCCACACCCAGGTCATGTAGGCAAAGCCCTCAAATGTGAATGACTCTGGGAGACCGCTCTCAATGCGCATGGTGCGGACCGCATCCTCCATCGTGCGGTTCCAACGCTCAGACACTCCGTTCTGCTGGGGGGTTAGCGGGTGCTGAGAGCTGGTGGTGCACACCATGCTCAGCGAAGTACCGCTCCATATCCCCGAGGAACTCCCCCCCGCGGTCAGAGCGGAAGGTCTGCAGAGTGTGGCGAGACTGCCGTTCCGCCATGACCAGCCACAGGCGGACGGCCACAGCGGCGTCACTCTTCTGACGAAGACTGTAGACCCACCGCATACGGGTGAAATCATCAGTCAGTTTCAGGACATAGCGACCTCGATCCTCCTGGAACTCGACAGGGAGCGGGCCCAGGAGGTCCGAGTGGACAAGTTCAAGAGGGCGAATAGCTCGTGACTCGGACAATGGGTAAGAGCGGTGGTGCATCTTGCCCTGAGCACACCCAAGACAGTTGGTCTTGGGCGGCTTCTCGAACGAAGCCGCGTCAAGACCGAGCGCAGGCTGCAAGCGCACAAGGCTATCAATAGCGTCCATGTGCACGTGACACAGACGCGTGTGCAGCAGGCGCTGGTGCTCAGCAGACAAAGTACCGGTCACAAAAACACGCGCTGTGGGGGAGGGAGGTGTCGGAGAAAGAGAGCGATCATGAGAGACGTGGTACAGGTCATCGACAACTGTTCCACGCAAAACAGTCTCCTGTGTGTCACACACGAAGATAGTGGCATCATCCCCAGTGTGANAACTGCACGACACCAACACCCTGGACCGGGACCTCATGGCCTGACGCAGTGCGAACAGCGCGAACAGACCCCACGGGACCAAGGACGACGAACTCACGGCGACGACACGTCATGTGATGGGTGGCCCCTGAGTCGATGACCCAGGTGGCATCTGAAACACGACTCGACGATGTGACAGAACACATGGCGATGGAACAGGAGAACGCGGCAGGACGCTCGGCAGAGGACTGCTGGTCACGACGCAACATGTGAGACTGCGACTCAGCAAGCCAGGACACATCATCAGGTTCCTCGCTGACACACACAGCAGACTGAGCACCGCCACAAGCATCCCCACGCAACGACACAGAAGCGGCAGCACAAGCAGTATGATCAGTCGGCTCAGTCACCACACTCGCACTCCCCTGAGATGAGCGAAGAGCCAGCTGCTGCAGAAGCTCGGTGATGACACGGTCTCGGGAGTATGGTGCCAGAGTGGACGAGGAGGCCACCGCGCGCGACACAGGTGACACCATCATGGCAGTCACCGTCGCTGCTGCTGCTGCTGCTGCTGCTGCTGCTGCTGTTGCTGCTACTGCCACTGTGGCTGTTGTCGACGAAAGCATTGTCAGCGACGGAGCCAACGTCGACGTCGTCTGCGACGTCAGTACCGCCTCCACGGCTGATGTGGTCGGTGCCGCTACCACGGCTGTCACTGCTGCTGCTGCTGCTACTGCTGCTGCTGATGGGAGTGAGGCAGGAGGTGGGGATGAAAGGTGTCAGATCTCAAATCTGACGGTGTTTCTCGCCGATTTAGGACGGTGGCAAAAGTCGACCTTCTGACCAAAAANTAAAAATTTAAATTTTCACCACTAAAAATTGAAGGTTGTCCAAATGAAGCGAAATTTGGACCACAGAGGCGTCTGAGGATGCTGAAGACGATGGTGAAATTTTCGTCTTCAAAAAGTGGGGGAAAAGGCCAAAACGACCTGATTTTGTGCTCAGGCCGAAAAAATGAAAAATTCAAATCAGTGATGCGGAACAGTGAATGCTGGAGGCTACAGAGCTCCAAATGAGGCGAGGAAGGGCGCGATGGAAAGCTTGAGATCTAAGCTTTCCAACGAGCCATAGCGCGCAACGTTTGGTGGCGATTTGAATCCGGCACAGGCGGGTGAAGAGAGGATGGCGGCTGACGCGATTTGCGTCTGCGGCTCCTCCACGTCCGCGCGGCTCCCAGGAAGCTGCACGCTGGAGTCAACACCTACAAAAGGTGCTGGTGCCTCTGGTGCCTGAGTGGCCACGGCCGTCGCTGCTGCTGTTGCTCGCTGATGGTGCTGTTGCTCGCCCGGTTTGTGGCTCCAAGTCGCCACACGGGCGGCCTCGGACCGGCTGCTGCTGCGCGCAAGGGCTCCTACGGCCTCAAGCCGTTGTGGCACGCTGCAGCTGCAGCACGAACCTGCCGTTGCGGTTTCTGACGCATCAGGATGATGGCGTATGCGTCGCTGCGTACTCTTGTCGCTTCAAGCGAGTCAGGATGGTGATGGGTCCAACCAGGACCTGCTGCTGCTGCTGTGGGCTGCTGCCACTGCTGCTGCTCACTGCTGCTTTTTGCGCAGCACGACGAGCACTGGCTCGCCCGCTCTGATACCATGAGAAGATTCCAGGAAGCTTCCTAGCCTTTCTGCTTGCTAGCCTGACGGCACGGGTCTGGCTGGTTGACACACAGGTCATGCAAGGGACAGCAAGGGTAGGGAGAGACACGTGCACTTGTATCTCAAGCTTCAACTGAAGTAAATGCAGAGAGAGAGAATGAATGACAGTCACACCGGATATATACCTGCCGTGGTGCACGGCGGCTGTCACACACGGCAGTGCCTGTCTGTCCAAACCTGGCCCAAAACCGCTGTTTTGGCCGTAACTCTGCGCACGGTGGTCCAAACGGAGCACCGTCGGATCCTAAAGCTGCAGAATCCTGAGCCTGACGCTACAGCTGGTCACACGCACAGGTCCGACATCAGTCGGTGGCAAAAACATGCAAAACATGCAGTTCGGGCCGAACGGCCTGTCCACTGAGAAAATTCTAGTACCTACAGAAACACTGTAAAGGACCACGGGAGGCACCCGGGATGTCGTGGCAGCTGCACGCCAGGCAATGGTGGCTCGGTTGCCACCTCGCGGTGGTCCGCCTGCCTGTTGGGGGTGCACCACGGACCGGGTCAACACCACGTCAACTCCCCCACAAGCCGGCAGCAACGGCCACCTCAGGGATCTGCACAAGCATGGACATGAGCCGAAAGGTCACCGTATGCCGTGTACACGCGTAAGACAACACCTATCCATCGTCCAGCGCATGAGATGAGTGCGCGGACATCTGAGCAGGCGCCTTGCGTGTTCGCCTGTTACTACTGTGGTGATGGATGTCATGGTTGGCGTCGCTGTTGGATGCGTCCTCCCGGCTGGCATCCACCTTGGCTACAGCCTTGTCCGAGCCTGCGTCCTCCACAGCATACGGATCTACCGGTGTTGGTAGATCCCCTAGCTGGACCTCTCGCGAGCATATTCGCCGAGATCCACGGCCTCCGGCAGACGGTGCAGCAGCTTTGTGACCTCGTCGTCACTGAGCGTGCTTCTGCTACTCGCTTGTCGACGACCTCTTCGATCACATCTCCTCCATCCTCTCCTCCTTCCTCATCGGATGGTGTACCTTCAGCTCCACCTGCCAGCGAGTCCCAGGCTGCCACCATCCTGTCGATCCTTCACTCTGCGACCACGATGCCATCTCGCGATGACATGCCTTCATGCAGTCGTTCCAGTCGAGTGACTCTGCGACGTCGGCGTCAGCCCTCCGCACGACGTTCCGCGCCGGTGTTGATACATCCTTCACCTCCTCGGCCTCCGTTGCTGTACCTGTCGAGGGGGAGTGTGGTCACCGCGCATTGCGTGATGTGACAGTAGCGACAGGATCCGCACTCGCGCCGGGCTGTGCTGCCCGAGCGTCAGCTCAGGTAGACTCAGATGATACGGTGACAGCACATGGTGTGGAGTCTGACCCCGACATGGCGTTCATGGTAGAGAGTTACCTTTCATCGTCCAGGTTGGATCGAGGTCTTGCACAGCAGCAGACGACATCAGGAGGAGAGCAGGCACGGTGTCCTTGGATGGTGCCACTCGCGGCTCCGACCGGTAGAGGCCCAGGGGTGGCACAGGAGTCTCGTACGGATCGAGATGCATTTTCGATACTTTTGGGGGAGAGTGTGCAGCAGACTCACACCAGTCCGGCGGATGTTGGGGTGCTTGGGACGTGCATGTCATTGAGGTCGACATCTACGCTGGGGCAGCAGTCGGACATTGTACAGCAGCAGGTTGCATCAGGAGGAGTGGAGGTCCCGTGTGCCTTGGCGGTGCCACTTGCGACTCCGACCGGTAGCGGCCTGGCGGTGGCACAAGAGTCCCGCGCGGATCGCGATACCCCACACGGATCTCCGGGGACGTTGGCGCACGAGATTCACACCAGTGCGACAGCAGTCGCAGTGCATGAGCAGAGTCGGCCGGTTGGTCTTTTGGAGGTTGAGGCATTCTTGAGAGCAGCAGTTATGAGAGGTGTCATTGGGATACGTGCTGCAACAGACTCAGCAGGTTTCACCGTGTCATCTGCGCCACCTGAGCACCAGCTTCAGCGTCAGGAGTCACCCATGTTCCCTGAGTCTACGTCCTGTGCACAGGACGGAGCACCGACACACATGACGGAGTCAGATGATGGTCCTTACTCTATCATCGAGCAGGTGGTAGCGACCAGTGTTCCCGGCGAGACAGTGCGTGAGCGCCAGCTGCGCCTATTGGTCGCCTTGACAGACATTGTCAAGCCAGAGCCCTGCACACCTGTGTCCACTACGGCGGCAGTTGAGGACAGTGGTGCAGATCCCTACACGTAGATGGAGTCACCTCGTCAGCTGGAGCTGAGTTCTGCCTCTTCGTGTTCAGCTGCTGGTGACCTTGCTGATCACATGGATACTGAGAGTGGTAGTACCTGTACGGATGACATTTCTACATGCTCCACGGACTCTGATGAATCATCCTTCTCCTTCTCTCTCGGCATGCGACCGCTCACTCCTCGTATGACAGACACGAGTTGTGATGTGGATGCGACACCTGCACCTGCATCCGATGTACCAGCTGTCAGGAAAATGAGGATGAGCGGATGTCCCAAATTGTGTAGATGAGATGATGGTGGAAGCGTCGGCGAAGTTACAGGCGGCTGACGTCTTGCTGATGTCACGGAGGCGCGACGGAGTGGAAACGACGGAGCACCACAGCTTGATGGAGGCGGTGCCTTTGGACACGAGCCTATTCTGTTGCTGTGGGTGAAATCGATTTATTGGAGGTAGTCCTGAGAGACACAAGCCTGAGCTGAACTGGTGATGCCGCAGCGCCTAGGAGCGGGCAAGCCAGTGGGCTATGCCTCGGCTTCCAGGGGCGCGCTTTAGGACGAGCGAGTGAACGGACGTGAACGAGCAAGGCCTCAGCCAGGAACGACGGGCACAGAGCACAATGAGAATGGCAAGCACGATGGAAATAAGGCGTCGCAGCTTGGAAGCGGGCAGTCGGAAGCGATGGGCAACGAACTTTTAGGCAGATAGATGAAGGCAATCAGATGAATGATGAGCAGAGACAACGATGAGCGGAGGCAACTGAATAGAGGCAATGCAGGAATTCATGACAACAGGCAAAAGACTACATGGGGATCCTATACTTAAGTACTAAGACTAGGTCTGCTTGTGGTGGTAGTCGCCTAGTCAAGGTGGGCGGTGCGACGCGTGGTGTTGCAGCCACCGGTTCGGTGTACTTGTTGTTATTGTGTGTAGTGATCCTTTGTGACTCTGCACATTGCTAGACGTTGAACCAATCTTCCTCCGTGTTGCATTGGGGAGCGGGTCACGACGTCGGATGCCTGGGCACGGGAAGGGCGTCTTTGTCACGTTGCGCGGACCGCACCGTGTCGTAGTGTGCGACTAGTCGGTGGCGAGGGCGACCGCGAGCCGTTGTCGTGGACCGTTGCGAAGTGATGGCCGGTTGGTTCTCGGACGTGCGCGCTCACTTGGTGGCGGCTCACTTGTTGTTGGCGAGAGGTGAACAGCCGGAACTGTTGGATATCCAAATATGGGTGAATATCCAGACATGACCTTAATTCTCCGAAAGGTGTACTCGGAGATCCCACGTGGGTATGTGAGTGATGTCGTGAAAGCCTTGTACCATTTTCCGACACCAGCGTCTCAGCATATTGCGACCTTAGTTGACCCCCAGGAGGATGCAGCAGCACCAGTTCCATCGTCTTCAGCAACAGAGACGCAGGTGGCGCTGTACTCACGAGTTGTGCAGTCTGCATGTGCAGCATCCAGTGAGGCAGAGTTTATTCTACACCAGGTCGACATGGGCCACCTCGACATGTCCGAGGCAGATTATGCTGATGTGCAGGAGCGTGTAGTCATGCTACAGCAGGAGATGATGGCAGCGCGTGAGCGATTCTCAGAGGAAGGCAGCATCACTACTACCGGCAGTAGCCTTCCGCCGGCAGCATCTGGCACACCTATACCCGGGGAGGATCTTGTATGAGCTCCGAGTATGACGTCCGTTGGAGACACTGTCATAGGAGAGGTGAGCGTGCCTTCGGCTTCCGCCATCCTGCCTCCTGTCACCCCATCATCGCTCCTCCTTCTTCTTCTGCTACCGTCACGCACCTTCATCCACCTGACTCACCTGCCCCATCGTCATCTTCATCCATGAGCGGTGATCCGGTTCGTCGCTCTAGCTCTCCTCTTCTAGTAGTAAACCCTTGTGTCTCAGGGTGTGCTATTCCGTATCGGAGGCCAGCTCCGCCACTTCATCCACGCACGCGTGCTGCTCGCCCATTCCCGTTCCTCCGGCGTACACAGATGCATCGCGGCAGTGCGGAGGCAGGAGAGACTGTGAGTTGGGACCCTTGGCAGTCACGCGAGGACTGGTATACCCCAGGTGATGCAGATTCACGTGAGGAGTTGTAGCCGGAGACACCACTTTGTCTTTGAGGGAGGGAGTCGACTCGCAGGTGACAGGGGGAGCTATCTCTACATGATGGATACACCACATGACTCATCGCCCAGGATCTGTTCAGCTACGACATCAGCATCTCCATCGAGGACATCGCTACGAGGTTCATCTGCCCAGGGGGAGTGTTGTGTGGACCTCGACCTGACGCGACGCCATGGGAGATGCATGACGAGGTCCATGCTCTGTTGTGAGCATCTACAGCATCCCGCATGTGGCTCATGCTACGTACCTGCACAGTTGCATATAGATGGTAGCACACTGTTGGTCGAGACCCGGACACTTGGTGCATTGTACCAGTGTCACGAGGAGACCATGTGATCCTGTGTCTTAGTGTGTGGCTATACATGTGCATGCGAGCTGTTGGTCTAGACCCGGACACGTGGTGCGTTGCACACGTGTTACGAGGAGATCCTCCCTTGATCCTGTGTTTGGATGATGATACAATTGTGTTGGATTGCTCGTAGCGGTCGAGACCCGGGCCCTGGTACCGCCAGTGTCACGAGGAGACCATCTTGTCCTCTGACATGTGCATGACATGTGTATGTGCATTACACTTGTTTGTGTGCGTGTGCATCACTCCTCTCATGGTCGAGACCCAGACACTTGGTTGGCTGTGCCAGTGTCCAGGGAGACCCTAGATGGATAGCAGATGAGTGTGTGTGTGTGTCTGTGTGAGTTGACTCATGCATGTTATGGCTTGCCATACATTGTTGTTCCATGCCTTCGTTCATTCGTTCTGCCGTGGACGGCTATGTCAGCTAGGGGGAGTGTTGGTTTGTGTGGCTTCCACCCGTCACGACCGACACTGTTAGTTTACCGATATACCCACATTTGGGGTATATGGCAGAGGAAGGCGTGACGACACGACGGGCCTACGGACTGCACCGAGACTTCTCCAGCACTTAGGACAGCGCCGGCGAGACGCGGTCGATGCGTTCCGGCAGCCATGTGGGCTTGTCAGGAGGTAGGAGAGTTTTCTCGGTGGGTTGATACCCGCACACCCGGTTGACTGTACCGGTGCGACGAGGAGACCCGATGGCTTTTGTGGGGCTTCCGATGTTCGGAAAGCCGTCTGTGATGTCTGGACGTTGATTCCGATATTTTTTGGCACTGCTCATATTTTCTCGGTGGTCGAGACTCGGGCACTCGGAGAGCTGTTCCGGTGCCTCGAGGAGACCACCTTTGTTGCTCTCGTGGTGTATGCAGTGTGTTCTCCCTGTTGACTCATTTGGGTTCAACAGGGGTAACGGGGCCCGGTGCGGTTAGCTGCCGGCGCCCCTATATAAGTCCGCTAGGGGCTCATTTGTAAACTCTCCTTGTTCTTTATATTCAGCGTTCTAGACTTAGCCAAATTCTTGCTGTCTTGCATCGCACTCACACACAAAGCTCATGTTCATTTTTGCATGGGCATGCATGCCCTAATTTATTTCTAATTTCGTGCGGAGCTGTAGCTCAGGCTCGACCATTTTAGGCTTTTTCGAAACGAGGCCGACTGGCCGGTTGCATGTTTTCCATTTATCGGACACCTGTTGGTGTATGAACTATGATGTGGCATCTATTGCCTAGGGATTTGCACCCTGCTCTGTTTGGTTCTGACGGTTTTTGATTGAGATGCCCGAGCAGGGAGATGTAGCCGAAAACGTGGATTTTGACTCGTTTGTCTGCTGTACGAAAATGCGGCCCGTCGGCGCACCACCGCCAGCGGGCGGCACTTATGACTGGACCCGCTCATTTTTCACTCCCCCTCCATTGTCCTTAAGCGAAGCCTTGGTTAACATGACACGTTCCATTTGTGCTCTCCCTGCACGGATGGAACACGTCCATGGATGACCTGTGCGTAAGCTAGCTGGATCTGTGCTGTCAGGATAGTGAATGGTTGAGATAGGAAGCTTCCAGGAATCTTCTCATGGTATTCAGAGTAATAAGCCAGAGCTCGTTGTGCTACACAGTAGAGACATAGTAATTGCAACAGTAGTGAGCTGTAGCAGCGACAGCAGCACACAGCAGCAGCCACAGGCCCTGGGAGGACCCAAAAAAAGGAGCTAACTGGTGCGCAGGTTGGGACAGTGGCGTTCTTGATGTAGCGTGCGGGAACCCACGGTCGTTGTTTAGTATGCCCTCTTAGTCTGCTGCTCTAGAGTCTAAGTCTAAGCCTGGTTTGTTAATCACAAGTGCACGCGCCAGAGTTAGCGCCAGAAAGTAGCTGGAATCAATCAATGAGTGATTAGGAATGAAGAATGAGCAACTATTGTAGTGCCCCATACATTGGACAAAAATAATTATTTTCCTTTGACCGTTCAGGGACCTACATAATTCTGGTGTTATGGACGAATCACTCTCAAAATTACAAAAATCTTATCTCTATACACACCAGTTCACGTTCGGAGTACAATTTCTCTGGGACTACGAGAGGAACGTGGGATATCAACGTTCAGGATGCAGTCCCCCATGAACTCCATGCGGACGTGGCATAGAGCGGCGATGCTAGCCGCGAACCCAGAAGTCGAGGCGAGCTGCGAGGTGCGACGTTGCTCATAATGTTCGAGCTTTCAAGACATGAAAACCAAAGTTCTATGGAGACGTAAAGGACGTGAACGGGTAATTCGACCAGATGAAAACACCAAAAAAATACAAGGGCTTTGGACGAAACACGTCCAAAATTCCAAGGCTAAAAATTATTGTCGAATATAACTGCCACTAAACTCAACTATAAAAAATGGTCGAATGTAAGGGGCACTACGGTAACTGAGACCCCTCTCAGTTCTAGCCTCACCTCAACTCTGTGACGCTTGTTACTCAGAAAACCAGCCAACCAGGAAAATCCTTGCATTATCCTGTTTTGCAGAATTTCCTAGGAAAGCCCTGTCAGACATTAGACAGCCCAAAACCGGATGTTGTCCGTTTTGCCTAAAAACTGGACCATATTGAAATAGCCACACTACAAATACAGTCGTGCAGTCAGAATTAGCAAGAAAAATTGCTACAAGGAGTCACGGCTGCCCAAACTCAGGCGTCGACTACACTATTTTGGAGAGCCAACTATGACTACTGACGACATGATAGCCAAGGGTAGCTGCCGATGGAGCTGGTCGTGCGAGGGTACCGTATCAGAAGCACGAGGAGAAAGAGAACCACACGCTTGGCTTCACGGCAACACGTCCACTCCACCGAGTTGTGCCACGTCGGCTGTAGCGTTCATCCAGTCAGTCGTCTCCACAAGCATGTACACCAGCCGAGAGGACACAGTATAAGTCAGTGAGGCAGTGCACAGATAAAACAGCATCAATCCTCCATGATCCAAAGGCATCAATCTACATGAGCATGCAGAAGTGATGCTCCACCATGCTCCCCGACCGAACACTCACTCAAAGAACGAGAGGAGACAGATCACATGTGCAGCGAGGATGAGCGACGAAAACCCATGCATGGGGAAGAGTTACACCACACGCATTCAGGGTAGGAATCCGACCATACTCACAGCCTTCTTGAACGAGTTGCGCTTGAGCACCTTGGTGAGGAAGTCAGCCAACTGCTTCATAGTCTCAGCCTACATAATGTGAACGCTGCCCTCATGCAACAAGGAACGTACGTAGTGATACTCAACATTGATGTGCTTTGTGTGTGCATGGTGGAAACCATCGTTGTTAGCAATCGCAACGGCACTCTCGTTGTCACAATACAAGGTAATGGATGATGCAGGCTGACGTAACTCACCCAAAAAATGATGCAACCATACACTCTCACATGCACCAGTGCCTAAAGTACCATATTCTACCTCTGTTGTACTGCATGCGACACACCCTTACTTCTCGCTAAGCCATAAAACCGTTGCATTCCCAATGAGAAAGATCCCACCAGTGTGGCTCTTCCCATCTAGGCTCCATGCCCAATCGTTATCAGTGTAGTCCACGGCCACCACAGACGGCTGCTGACAAAATGTGAGGCCTCGACATGGGGTGGAGATTACATACCGCAACACGTGGACGGCTACATCAATGTGCAACTGGTGTGGGGACTATGAGAACCGGGTGAGGACATTCAAGGCGAAGGCGATGTTGACTCGTCTGGTGGTGGTGAGAAACATGAGTGACTCGATGACATGGAGGAACACCGTGATGTCCACGTTGCACCCAAGGTGCTTGCGTCAGTAGCCTTCAGCTTTGCCTGCCCGTCTCGGGTGATCGGGGTGGAGGCGCTGGGGACAGTAGTGAGGAGACTGGCAAAGGGGTCAACGAGAGTCTAAAAGTATGCTGCCTGATGTACCCGCATGATGCCGTGTGCAAGATTGCACTCAGTCTCCATGCCAAGAAACACCTGCGCGGGCCCGAGATCCTTCATCTTTTAGGTCGCCTTCAGTAACTCCTTCACTTGTTCAATAGCGGCAATGCCGGAAGACGCAATGAGTAGGTCGTCTATGTAGACGAGGATCGCAGTGAAGGGAGTCCAAGGAGGATTGATGAAGATTGTCGGGTCTGCAATGCTGTAGAGAAATCCACCCTTTAGAAGGGTACGGCTGATCTTGATGTTCGAGTATCGAGGAGACTGCTTGAGGTCATACATGGCCTTCTGCAGTCGCCAGATTCGGCCCGTCCCATCCTCAAAGCCAGGGAGCTTGGTCACGTAGAGCTCCTCACCATCGAGAGAACCGTGAAGAAAGACGTTAGTCACGTCCATCTGGTGGAGCTACCAACCATGGTGTGCGACTAGGCTGAAGAGCGCCCGACTGGTGGTGAAACGACCAATTGGGGCAAAGACCTGATTGTAGTCAACTCCAGCAACCTGGGAGAAGCCCTTGGCGGTGAGCCGGGCCTTGTACTTGTCCAGAGTGCCATCTCGCTTCCACTTTTGGCGAAATACCCACTTTTTCCCTATCGTCTTTCGGCCAGGGGGGAGTTCCACGAGCTCGTACACTACATGCTCGTTGATAGCAGCGAGCTCCTCACAACATGCAACCTCCCATTGGTCTGCTTTGGGAGTGGCACAGGCCTCACGTAGGCTTTGTGGGTTGGGTGCCAGTGGGGAAGGCCGTGCCGTCAGCACATGGGCAGCACAAAGTTCTGTAGGAGCCCGTGCGAGGGTGGCGGAGATCGCATGGCGATGCTCCTAGGAGATGAGAGCATTGCCAAGGGCCGAGCCTGGGTGAGTTTCCCGGGCAATGAGGCCAAAGGTCGTCAGGCAAAGGACCCTGATGCCGGGCTCACCTCTCACAACAGTGTGAGGGGAGGAAGGTGTGTCGACGGGTGTGCTGGAGGCTGGCGGGGGAGCCCTAGTGGGAGGAATTTGGGGCAGCGCTGGCCTCAAGTAGGTGGGTAAGGTCAGCATCGGGTGCAGCGAGTATGAGTGTGTGGACGGCGTGACCCGTCTCAAGCGCCTGCTCCGGGACGGCGTTGTCGAGGTAGAGTTAATCAAAGAACGTTTATGCACTAACTGAAGTGTGTATGATGTTGTTTGCCACACAGGAAGCTTCCATGCAAGAAATTCCTTGTGTGAGTGATGTGAATCAGGTTGGTTGGTGGTTG
>SZWC01001393.1:228550-239924 GCA_023375785.1 Penium margaritaceum | reverse complement strand
GTCGAGGAGCGAACATGAAAAACGGGTTTCAAATTTCCGCTATTCTCGTTCAGTCCAAGCAACATAGCTTCAGCGCTTAGAAGACCTTTGAAAGGTCAAAGTAAGTCATGCAGAACCCAGTGCGCTAGAACAAACCCAGAAATAAGTCTACAAAATATACCAACATATGGTAGGTGTTGATATTAAAGCCGAATCAGCTTTTTACCCTCATTTTTCAGATAACTGTTAAAGAACCTTGTTCAAAATGTCGACCTTAATTGTTTTCACAATTTACAAAATATGGATTGAAGCTTCAAATAATTGTATTGACAAAAGCAAATGAAAGTTCTTGGAAATGAGGATCGTGGTGAGATGCCTTTGTGTGAAGAGTGAATGGAACCATTGGAGATTGTGTACATTGGAAGCTACGTGCAACGTTCCATTGATTAGGAATGACATGTCAAGAAATTTCTAAGTAAATTCTAACATATAGTTAACTGCAGTGTGCACAGTTTGAGGAGTGTGTGAATTTGGGGTGATTGGTTCTAAATGACGTTGTCATGCGGAAGGTTGTAGTATGACCACAGGCCCTCCCCTTGGGCCCATATGCGGTAGAGCAGTTCGCAAGACGGGAACTACTCATCTCTGGAAAGGGTAGGAGGAGGGGACTTGAAGTGCTTGCGCCGAGAGGGGCCGGTCACTCCAGTACCTAGGACGCTATTAACTGTTTGCTGCTTTTGCTGCACTTGCTGTTGTGCTGCTGTCCGTGCTGCTGTAGTCAAAGCAGGACCAGGCTGTCCGGGGAGGAAAGTCTGGCTGGTGTTGGTTGTGGCAAGCATCTGGCGCAACTGATCAACCTGGCGCTTTAGATCCGCTATGGGATCGGCAGCGGACGAGTCTGCTGAGCTATCGTGCGTGCCGGCGGCAATCTCCTGGCTGGGCATTGTCGCTGCTGCTGAGGTTGTTGATGTCTTTGCTGCCGCTGTGGCTACTGATGCTGCTTCTGCTACTGCCGCTGTTGCTGCTGCCGCCGTCGCTACTGCTGCTGTTACTGCTGCCGCTGCTGCTGCTGCCGTTGCCGCCGCCGCTGCTGCTGTTGCTGCTGCTACTATTGCTGCTGCCGCTGCTGCTGCTGCCGTCCCACGCTGGGTTGATGTGCAGTCTCCCCTCAGTTAAGATCTGGATGATAAAAGTGGTCTGATGAAAAATCTGACTGCATTTATCGCTGATTTGGGATGGTGGCAACAATTGAACTCCAGTCCAGAAATTTGACAAAGTTCTGAAACTTAATATTTTGAAAATTTAGCACGTCAAAAATCAAGGTTGTCCAAATCAAGAAAAATTTGGACCACAGGTTCACATGACTATGCTGAATTTAGTAGTGGAATTCGTGGCTTGAAAAAGTGAAACTGCCCAAACGACCTGATTTTGTGCTCAGATCGAAATGTTAACAAAATCTGGATTTACGACACGGGGCGATTATTGCTGGAGGCTACAGACCATCAAACGAGCCGAGTATGGTGACAATGGAAAGCTTGTGTCCTAAGCTTTCCAACGAGTCTATGCACACAAATTTTTTTTTTCCGTTCGAGTCTGGTGCAGTCGGGCGTAGGGGACATGGGTGGCTAATGCAATTTGCATCTGCAACTCCTCCTCATCCGTGTGGCTTCCAGGAAGGTGCGAGGACGGGACAGTAGCTACAAATGGTGCTCCTGCCTCCTTCCTCTCCCTCTTGGGTGTCTTCTGCTGCTGCTACTGCTGCTCCTTGCTATTGCAGCTGTGTTTGATACTGCTGCAGCTGCGTCTCTGCTACTGTTGCCGTTGTTGTTGCTACCGCTGCTGCTGCTGCCGCTGCCACTGCTTTTGCTGCCGCTGCTACCACTGCTGCTGCTACTGCTGTGGGTCACTCACACCTCTGGTTGACATTGCCACGTATTTTGCCATCAGCAAGTTGCCTGACGTCGCTGCGCTGGCCGCTGACCTTCTTGCGTCAAACGTGGAGGCCAGAGCTACCAGAAACACTCCGGCAGCATTTCCCCTGGCCCAGTGGCCATGTGAAAAATTCTCACGCCGCCACCAGGCAGGTCACTGCTGCCGGAAAGAAATCGGCAGCATTTCCCCTGCACTGGCACATATGGGAGGTCTGGCGGCGTAGTCAGGAACCTATGCGCCACTGCTGCTGCTACTACGTCTGCTACGCTACAGCTCTGATACCAAAAAGGAACTAGCTGGTTCGTAGGTTGGGGCAGTGGCGTTGTTGATGCAGTGTGCGGGAACCCACGCTCGTTGCTTAGTCTGCGCCCTTAGTCTGATGCACTAGAGTCTAGGTCTGAGAGCTCTGCTTTGTTACTCAGAAGTGCGCGCACTAGAGTTAGCGCCAGAAAGCAGCTGGAATGAAGCAATAATTGATTTGGAATGAAGAACGAGCAAATGAATGGGACCCCTCTCAATTCTAGCCTCACCTGAGCTCTGTGAGGCATGTTACTCAGAAAACCAGCCAACCAGGAATATCCTAGAACTATCCTGCGGGGGTGTGACCATATACCCTCCGAATTCTCGATAGATCTACCATATCCACAGACCGCTCTTTAATGACCCCATATCCACTCATCGACGGATTTATGTGTGCCATACCACTGGCTTGCAGAATTAGGCCGACAATAACCAAATGTCGACATGTTCTTTTTTTAAACAACCATGTGTCCACACCGCCCTAGACGGTGGAAAGAACTTTTCGTGAACGGAACCGACCGTCATTGGCCGTTATGCAGTGGGGTCTCGACAGATGGCAATTTCACCTGAGAATTAGAGAACAAGAGTCCTGGAGATATTGCGTGCAAACAGACAAATTGAAGTGTGTAGGCGCCATGGATGTCTGAAACTGTAGCAGCAAGGAGTAGTAAGCGCGTCCATTTGGGGGGGAGGGGGTTGCACTATACGTGGATGGAATATGTACGAACCGGTTGATGTGTACTGTCGACAGGTTCCAGTTGAACGCCCTTGTCTACGCCGCAAAATGTCGCTCTGACGCTGACATCTTTTGTCAGCGTGAAAATTGTATCACGTTGCGAAGGGTCACAAATCTGTATGACATGACACATTTAGCCGTAACCATATATTCCGACACATCATTTAAGGTTTGCGATGGTTTGGTTCGTGTTAGTAATAGAGTCCTTCCATACCGGCAACTTGTACCGGAACAATGTCTTGGGGACGGTCCCTACCAGGGTGCCTACACACGATGGGTGGTCTGTGGACGTCTTGTGGCGTGAACCAAGCGAAGCAATGCAACAGTGGATGCTCATCAAGCAGGAGTGGGACCGGAGTCATGCACTGTATTCTCGGTTGTTCATTAATGGCAAAGCCCCAACCACGGACGTGATGTGTTGGGTGACTGGACACCGGATGCCTTCACCCGGGCCCAAAGATTGTTTGAACATTTTGGAACCCTGGAAGTCTACGGAGCTGTTAGTGGACGAAGTCAGAACGCATATTTCAAGGTTGTGAGATTGATGGAAAGTTGTCCATGATAAACATTTTCACCGACCTCTAACTGTTTCCACTCACTTGTCCTAATGATAAATGTAGACGAAATGCTTAGTGCTACCACTATTGTGTAAACTTTGCAAAAATTATGTGTGTATGGAGTAGTAGTGATTGCATGCAGGGACAAATCCTTATTACTTTCATGGGAAAATGACCCAAATGCCCATTTCAATTAAGACGACATGCTCAGTGCAACCACCTTATATGTTCAGTTTGGGAACAGTACGTGTGCATGATGGAGTTGTAGACAATGCATGCAAGGGGAAATCATTATTACTTTCATGGGAACATATACCAGATGTCCACGTGAAGTAAGAACACATGCTCAGTGCAACCACGGATACGTACATTTTGGGAACAGTACGTGTGTATGATGGAGTTGTAGACAATGCATGCACGGAAAAATCCATCGTAATTTCATAAGGAAATGACCCAAATGTCCACATGAAAATTTGGACGACAGGCTCAGTGCAACCATCTTTTTGTAAGGTTTGGGAACAGTATGTCTGCATGGAGTTGTACAGAATGCATGCATGGGAAAATCATTATTTCTTTCATGGGTACATATACCAAATGTCCACGTGAAGTAAGAAGACATGGTCAGTGCAACCACCGATACGTACATTTTGGGAACAATACGTGTGTATGATAGGGTTGTAGACAATGCATGTACGGACAAATCCTTTGTAATTTCATAGGAAAATGACCCAAATGTCCACGTATAGTGTGACAATGAAGAATTATCGAAAGCGCAGAATGACCAAGTGCAATGGAACAGTGCTTGTGATCCATACATAAAAAAGGTAGGGAATGTGGTCCTGTGATCCCTATGTCGACCCAGTATTGAGGAAATGTGTCTTCAGTATGCAAAGCCTGGGATGAAGGGACCTGAGCTTCCATTCACCAACCAACACTGGACTACAGGGGGCGATGAGTAGATCCAGGACACAATCTCACAGGCCAGTGACACAGTAGTAATCAGGGTAGAAGTCTACATACTCCTCATTGTCTTCTGACTCTGATGCGGACGAGGTAGAGAAGTAATCCTCTGAGTCGCTGTCGTCCATGTCGTAAAAGACATCTTCCTCCACTGTATGACACCAACTGTCAAGTTTGGGACAGATCCCATGATGACATGGACACATTTACATTTTAACAATGTGAACTGGCCTTGGTACCCAATCCTTCCAAATCATGAGGACGAATGTGACACCAGCGCCGGCTATGAAGGATGTCACACACTCCATGACACTTGCCACCGGCGGCAATAATACATGCAAACTATGAACTGTGGAGAGTAGAAAGTGTGAGTGGAAGATGATGAACAAGACAATGATGGTACCCATTTATTGCAGAACATTTATCCATGTGCATCATAAATGTAGTTGTTTCGGGTATATAATGGTTGAGGGTTTCGGAACGGAATTTTTGCACAAAGTTCGTGTTCAAATGAGGAAACAATTGGAGAAGATCTTCCCTTTAAAATGAACTGCATCCCACCAAACAGATGCTTTAGGGTGCCACGTGCAATCTGACTGAGTTATGGTTAATCACCTCAATTTCACGCACTTGTAGATCAGTGTATCAATGAGTGTATTCGTGTTTGCAGACATTTTTCACAAAACATCCACATGAATGCACTTGAGCAAAGTCCAGATGAATATTCCTTGTCTAGAATGAAAAGTATGATGGGCTCTATGTGATATGTAGTACTTTCTGTGAACCATCCATGTTCACTAGTTTGTTCACTTCCCAATACACTTGTTGATACACAGTTTCACGGGTGAGTCAATTGGTCATGTATGATCTGACCCTCCCTAACCCAGCTGCTCTTGACACTAGGCGTTCCCCTACACTGCAAGGCCTATCTGCTCCGTGATTCTATTGAAATCTATGTTCCCTTCTGGTCCCAAATGAGGATGCTGATGGACCTTGCTGCAGATGACAATTGTGACAATCTGTGCTCCCTTCTGGTGCCAATTGTGCATGACCTGTAGGACACAGATAACATGGTTGCATGTTCAATTTCCACACAGCAACATAACGGGACTCAGACGATGCAAGAGAATAATGGCAAAGAAGATGTCAAACTTACAATCTAGAATACTTCAAGGTTGTCATCCCACTCCGTAGCACAATCTTCCCATCCATCCATGACACAAGCCTGCTGCTGCTCACGGACACTGTGTAGAGTAGTGGTCGTCGTGACCTCTGCTATGACTCCCACTCCCTCTGCTGCCGCAGGTTAGAGTAGTGGTCGTCGTCGTCCTCCTTCTCCTCCTCAGAATCACTCAAGATGTGCCTTTCTGCATCGTAGATCTCTTCCTGGGCAGAGTCATATCCCGCTGCCTTAGTGCTCCGTCATTGATAGCTGTGCCTGTTCCTGTTGCCGCTGCAGTTGCCGCAATAATTGCTGAGGCTGCAGCTGCAACTCTGCTTGCAGCCGCACTTGTGGCCCTGCTGTGTGCCTGTCCCGCCCATCCCCAGCCTGCACCAATTCCGAGCACGCTGGTGCCTGGACTGTCGTCCGAAAGAATAAAAATGGTTTTTGTTGCTGTGCCCGCGGTTGGTGTCGTTGCTGCAGTGGTACTTGACGTACCAGTGGCAGTTGCAGCAACTTCAGCTGCTGCAGGTGCAGCATCTCTTTTAGCTTGGGTCTCGCTTGGAGACCACCTTCTAGCATAGGACTCCAGCCTAATGGCGTCCTCTGCGAGCTACAGTCGGGGTCGAAGAGCGTTGGTTTGCAGCAGGAGCCACAGAAGGCTCATTCTTATAATTCTTCATCTTGTGTCCCTTTTGGCCGCAGCGGGGACGAATGTATTTTTTCCGACGCTGATCCTCTCGGTCCCAACATGCGCTCTTGGACCACCCTGCACCACATTTAGGGCGTGGCTGCTGCCACAGCATCCCCTCCTTAACTTTCAGCGATGCTGGGTTGATGTCTGGCATGGGGAAATTGTATGTGCGCCTATATACCATGCGTGTGAGCCCAATGTCGCATAGGGGCTCGGCCTGCTCTCCATGGCCGATGACGAAGGTGCAAGCATGCGCACAGGGTTGGCCCCACTCCTTCCACACCCCGCATGTGCACATGCGGTCCAGCACGTTCACGTGCGGTCCAGCACGTTCACCATGCGTGTCCTGTTGCTTGGCCCCATCACGCTGGCCGAGTGGGGACCTTCCTCCACCACTTCGTAGTCGTGGGCTAAGACTCTGTTGTTGAGCAGCCGCTTTGCGGGTGTGGGGGCAAGTTGTCCTTCCCATGACTTGCTCAATCTACGCCAATCTACAAACAAGCACTGTACTCAAGCGTACAGGGATACTGTAGCGTGGCAGTGCCACGCCAACCGGTCGAAGGAGCCACGTGGCTCGAGCGGGGTCACCTGGGACTGTGGGCGGTGAGACGGGACGGCTTGAGGGTCGGAGACCCTCAAGCACCGCGGTTTTGGCCTAGTCGGCCAAGGATTCCGTCGAATCCGTTACATTGGTATCAGAGCTCCAGGGCTCGAATCCCACGTNGTGTAGCGTGGCAGTGCCACGCCGACCGGTCGAAGGAGCCACGTGGCTCGAGCGGGGTCACCTGGGACTGTGGGCGGTGAGACGGGATGGCTTGAGGGTCGGAGACCCTCAAGCACCGCGGTTTTGGCCTAGTCGGCCAAGGATTCCGTCGAATCCGTTACATTGGTATCAGAGCTCCAGGGCTCGAATCCCACGTTGGGATTACCGGAGATGCCGAGGCGGCTCTCACTCCTAGTGGGGGGAGTGTAGCGTGGCAGTGCCACGCCGACCGGTCGAAGGAGCCACGTGGCTCGAGCGGGGTCACCTGGGACTGTGGGCGGTGAGACGGGATGGCTTGAGGGTCAGAGACCCTCAAGCACCGCGGTTTTGGCCTAGTCGGCCAAGGATTCCGTCGAATCCGTTACAGATACAAAGTAGTAGAAATGAATCAGTTTTCTGCACTCCACGATTCGGGCGTTCAAGGACTCCACCACATTCGATGTTGTGTGTCTGCCACGGCCGAGAGGACAGTACAGTCTGGTCCACTGCTCCTTTGGAAAGCCACCAACTCCGTCTGCTCCATGGAGGTACACTACGGCTCTTGAGTTCACTGCACGCAGCTGTTCTTCACACCTTTGCCACTCCGTAGGTGTCAGCGCATGTGCCAAGCGGCAAAACCAGTACCCACCTTGCTTGCCAAACTTCTGCCTAAAGTTATACCGCAGGTGGAAGCAGCAGTATGTGTGATGTGCCCTGGTCAAGTTTTGCTCAACTGCGCTCAGCAATCCTTTGTCGCGATCAGAAATGATGACAGTACCCTGTTGTCCCGTCTTAGGAAACACACTCGCAAATTGATCCAAGAACCATTTCTAGTTCTCCTCGTTTCCCACCTGTGCCATCTCCCACGCCATCGGGAAAGCGTTGTCGTTGGCGTCAAAGAACTGGCTGATGAGGAGGACTTGCTTGTGTCCATTTTTTAGATGGGTGCCGTCCATTGTGAGGATGCGGCGAGCATGCTGGAAACCCAAAAGAGTGGCTCTTGGTGCCACGAACGCGCTGATGAAAACGCCCTCCTTGGATGCCTCGGCCACAACATGCGTGTTCCGGTCGACACGTTTGAGTTGCAATGCCTAGCATAGACAACGTTAGATACACGTAAAAGACAGCTCGGAGTTAAGATGTCGAATTTCCAAGAAATGACATATTTTCTTATTGCCTCATAGTAGAGTGGGAAGAGGCTCCACGATAAGCTCACATGAGACTTTCCTGCACCTTGGTCTTGGCTCGGTACACAGTGCTCTTGTCCACCACTTTTCCGGTTGCTTTCCACACCACTGCTGACAAGGTCTTCACATTGGCTGTCGGGTTTCACTTCAGCATCGAGTCTATCCGCTTCGCCACCCACTTCAAAGTCTTCGCAGGATCACCACAGCCTACTCCAGGGACGCACTTGTGACCGTCCACAAACTCAGATACGATGACTGAGGCTCCATTTGGGGTGACGTGTGCACAAAGAAGCCACAGACAACCCTTCTCCTTGTACGGCCCACAATGTGTAGTAAAACGTGTCTCTTCACTACGTAGCCACCGGATAGTCATGCGGTTGGTGATTGTGTAGTCATCCACTCTTGCACGTGCCTCCGCCATGTCCCGGAATGACGTCCCTGCAGGAAAACGTGGCTCAGCCTTCTTGCGCTTGGGGGCTTGACCCGACGCCTCATTGTCGGAGGACACTGCACAACGTACCAAATCAGAGGGCCAGTCTTAATGAACATAACGAAACCCGAAACAGAACGCATAAACGGGACGAGACACACTTTTTACCAGCAGCATGACTCGGACAAGACATCCTGAGGGTTTTTGTTGCTTGCTCTAGTGAAGTCAGGAGCACTTGAGCACGCTGGTTATGCTCAAAGTACTCGTCATACATAAGGGTGCACACAGGTTCCAGGAACCACGGTTCTGAACCTGGAATAGTAGAAGAACCGCGGTTCCTGGACGGTTCCAGAATCCAAGATTCTGGAACCTTCCAGGAACCGCGGTTCTTGAATCCGGGTCCATGGAAGGGAGGATTAGTGGGGAGGGGGGATTTTGTGGGCATTCTTTGCTCATGTGGCACCTTGGGAGGCCATGTGAGCACTCCAATCACGTACCCACAGATAATAGAGGAGCATTGAAGGGAAAACAAACACATTTATAGGAGTGAATCCTCCTTCAAATTCCTTGATTACGAGGGAAACTTCCATGGAACCGTCGTCAGAACCGCAGTTCGAAGAGGAACCGTGGTTCCGGAACCGGAACCGCGGTTCTGATTCCAAGCTGGCACCGGAACCGCGGTTCTGGTTCCACTTTCAGAACCATGGTTCTGTACCGGTGTGCAGCCTTGGTCATACACCAGGGTTTGGGTGGATGGGGTTTGGGGCATGAGGCCTGGCTCATTGAACTGTGGGCGTGTGAGTCCACGCGGTGGGCAAACCAAAGGAACGTCGCATGACCAACGCCTACGTGAGGGAGAAAACTACAACTGGGAAGCTGCCTTGGTCAAAGTGGGTACATCACATGTAAAAATGCACGTAAATAGACAAGGTACTCACTCTCACCGGGCTCACAGGCGTTGACATCCTCGTCCATGGCGCACGGTAGCCTACCGAGGTGGGTGACCCACAAGAATTATGGGACATTGTACCCTGCTGTGGACAGTGGTCAACAGCAGGGTCCAATGCGAGACCCCAGGACACCCTGGACAGGACACCCCAAGGCAACGAGCTTTCCGCCGGCCGTTGACATGACGGGTGCATGGTCCACAAAATATACATTGTGGCACATGTGCGCGGGGGTTGTACGTTTCCTTCACAAGTACACCAACGACCGCTGCGCACACCCCAACTTTGGAAGGTTATATCTCCCTCGATACTTGTCTGATTCCGGTGAAACAACTTCCACCAGATTCAGCGACTTGTCAACTTTAAGGGGAAAACATTCAGTTTAGGATCCGAGCAATCATCAAGCCGCTAGATCCGCCGGCACGGTTTTTCCTCTTTCTGGCAGCTCGTGGGCGCCTCCTGGCGCTGCGCTTGGGCATGCGGAGGGGCAATTTTTCAACGGAAGCCACCGATGCATGGTCCTCCACGTTTGCGCCTTTGAGCTTCATGTCAGTTTAGACACTTGCAGTGATGGTGTGTGTGTACATGAACGGTGTCAAGAGGTCACTTGGGTGTCTTACAATCACAGCCAACAGCAGGAAAGGAGAGGATTAGAGTAGCGTGAATGCAGAGATGAACAGTCAGAGAGAAAGTAGCTCCAGTGTGAGAGGGTCTGCATCAAGTTTTGAGGGCAGGTGCAAGGACCTCAAGTAGCTCCAGTGTGGATTTTGTGCTCCTTGCCTGCTCCTTTGGGCTCGGTGGGGGTGGCGGAGCCCGGTGGGCTAGCTGTGAGTGTCCCTATATAAACCCCGTTGGGGCTCATTCGTTCCTCCTTGTTCTAAATCCGTCCCAGAATTGGCCAGGCCTTCACTGTCTGCCCCTCAAACGGAGAGCCCATGGCAGGTTTGTATGGGCCTGCATGCCCTAATCGATTATATCTCGGTCGTTGCTGCTACTGCCCTTGTTGATGCTTAATTAGCTGCTATGGTTGTCGTTACTATTGCTGCTATCAAAACTGCTGTTATTGTGTGGCGGTTCCTCCAAGGATCACAGTGAGAACGCTGAATCAAACCCATAGTTTCACTCTAGCTATACCTTTACTCGCACCATGGAAAGGGATGTCTCACTACTCTGAAACCAGAAGACACTTCATGGAAGATGCTAGCACTTCTCCTATCTGTGTAGCAACATTGTCCTGGTCAACCCTGAATCTATCTAACAAAGCTGACATGAGAACAATGGTATAGGTAGGGAGAGAGGTGTAGTCCCTCAATTATAATACAAAGGTCATTTTCATTAGAGGCAACGGAAGAATTTGTTGCTAACACAACATAAACAATCACCACAGGCGCCATTCAGGCTGCACGCGAAGACATGCGAGATTATGTTTTTGCTGTATAATTGGAGGACACACATCTAATTGAGGCAAGTTCAACCCCACGACCCAGCACCTGCACATATGTACTTGTCTAGCATCAATCAGTCAATTCAAATTGGGCCCATGGATTATTCACAGAGAAAATCTGAGAGGCTGCAAAAAGCAGGACATTGCAAGTCTTTGACATGCCGTAGCAGCTGCCCTGCAGCTGCGGATGGTGGATTTCCATGCAACGGCACTCCCGTGCTAGCTCAATCCACATAAGGGATCTGCACGCACATGAACACAAAAAAATGGCTAGAGTAAGCTGTACAAAGAGACGGGAACGGCT